>JARFJB010000939.1:895000-1252500 GCA_036346205.1 Vesta saturnalis | reverse complement strand
AAATCCAGCTTTTTATCATTTACTTGCACAAAATGTTGAAAATCGTACAATTTTACATTGACTGTGAAAACACTACACAACATGAAAAAGGACAGAAAAAGCGTACATTCATGAACAATACTTTTGGTTATGGCGCTGAAATTTTGAATAAATTATACTTTATTTATACTGACTTTACAGAAAAAATGATTGCCTTCCTTTAACATTAAACTCAACTTGACTCACTTTTTAACAAAAAAAAACGCGTACATTTTTTATTATGCAGGGTGTCCAGTTGAAACTGACACATTTTAAACGATATACGATAGAAATTTACGGTTTCAACCAATGAGTACAAAGTTTTTTCCCAATCACATTAAAAAAATTTCCCAGTTATACAGGGCGAGGGAAAAAATTTGTCTATTTTCAACTAAAAATTACTTCCACTTATTTAAATAGAACACCCTGTATATTTTTACTGCAGAGTTCTTTAGCTTTTTAAAAATGTCAACATGTGTAATTTAATTTTTACAAATAAATAACATACGTGAATTTTTGTGAGTGCGTTCATTTAGATTTTTAAAAATGTTAACATGTGTAATTTAATTTTTACAACTGCTACGTGCACTCTCACTAGTTTCAATATCGTCAGTAGCTTTTTCAATTTTTTAAAGAACGCATTTTTTATTTTTTTGTCATCTATATACTGAAATCAGTAGAAGTTACCAAAATAATTATTGCAAAAAAACTGTTTACATTACTTAACATCAAACAAACTCACTTGACAGAATAACTAACTTAATAACACATGATTTTCACAGCACCCTTGATTAATCTCCTCATTATCTAAGAGTACAAAGATGTTTAACTCCATACAAAATAGAAACTTTTTAAATAATAATCAATGTGTAGTTTGACACAAAACCTGTTAAGCGCCAAAATTTATTAAATCTATTTCGATCACAATCCGAGGTTAACGTGATGATCTTAATTAAATTACGTATGTATGTATGTAGAAAATTAAACAATCATAATGTTCTCCGCCACCCTGTGTAAGTGTAGAAAATTAAAAAAAAAATGCAGAAATAACTTTAGGAGATTAAAAAGCTACTAGCAAACACTCTACTTTTCTAACTTGGTTCAGTCAGTGTTCCAGTTTAAAAGGACCACGCACTTTTCTTATACAAACAAGAGCACCGTCAAATTGTCTGAATTTTTGATTTGTAATAGTACTTGATGTTCTGATCAAAAGTCTTCATGGGCCCAATTCTATCTTATAGCTAGTTTTCGATATACAGGGCGTTGAAGTTCAAGATCCCGAAATTTTTAAAATGCGTACCAAAAAGTCCCTTTTGAATATTTTTGAAAGCTTTTGGCTAATATACGTAGCCAAAATACACACTTAATGCTCAAAATAAAAATATTGATAGTTACAGGGCGATTCAAGCTGTCACAGACCTTGTTTGGATAAAGCATGTATGTATTTTTACATTGCAAATATCGCGTAACATTAAAAACAAGTTCCGTCAAAGTTTCTGAATATTCGATAAAGTGTACATCTCGATGTCCTCGTTCAAAATTCCTGATGGTAAAATTATATCCTATGGCTACTTTTCTAGATATTAAACGTTAAACGTTTAGTCTACACAATACCAATTTTTATAGGAACAAAAAATAACTACAAAATAAGGGAAATGTTACAAATTATTTATTTTCACATACTGCGTTAGATCATGGTACTTTTTTACTGTTTAAAGGTAGACTAAAAGAGTCATACTTACAGGGTGATCCCACTTGTAAGATGACTAAATCCACAAATCCAAAACAGATGCTAAATAATAGAAACTAGGTACATATTACCTACTTATTTTATAATTAAAAAAATCTTATGCTTCAATATGGGTTATTAATTGGGTTTTACATATAATACAGGGCCATTCAATACTCCATTACAAAAAAGGTTTGAAGTTTGAAGATAAATTCAAAAATCAGATTATGCACTACCTATATGGTAGAAGCAGAAAGGACTGTTAACTTGATCGGATTACAGGTAAGTCGAACTGTGACATAATTGAGTTTTTCTTATTGAACCTATAATTTAGATGTAGGTAAGGTAGAGCCTTAGGCGCATTTTTTAAGTGGTAAGCGCTGTAGGACTATTCCACTGATATTATTGTAGAATGATCACATGTTTGTGGTAATTTTTGAAAACCGTAAATACTTTATAAGGACACATTTCATAATAATAAGCATAAATTAAACAATGAAGATGAAGTCCAAATAAATCTGAAATATCTAGATGAATTTCTTCAAATGATGAGGTACATAAATATTAGAAAATCGAAAAATATTTGATAGAAAAATATTTGCTCTGCTCTTTGTTGATATTTTTCTTACATTATACCTTGCTCCTTACGAAGTCTGGGACAATTTTGTTTTATTTTCAATCTATCTGAGGTCTTCTATAATTGCATAATAATAATAGAAACAAGATTCTCTCGTGATTCTCTATAAGTTGCAATGTTAAAAAAAAATTCTTTATTTAAACCCATCGCAATTCGCTCTTAAAAGTTTCAGTCACAAACAACGTTTTATTCTTTTTTGCTTATGCCATATTTCTTAAAATGTTTAGTTTAAACACTACAATTTTAAATAAAACAATAAAGTTATTCAAACCAACTGCAAATGACGCTTATTATAAAACTCAATGCAAATGCCTTCATTTATTGTGAACGATAAAGTAATTCAGAGACTAAAAAATCGACAAGATCAGATAAGTCTCAAACTGTATTAATGCTAGTTAAAGCAGTTTCTTAAATCATTTTTTCTTAAATAACGCAGATTTTATTATCAAAAAAATTTGAACAACTCTGTATATGTTTCATAAAAGTTTACACGTTTAATGGAAACTATTTCATTATTAAATTGTTAATATTGATAACTACCCAAGTAAAGACATTATGTAGGTATTCTTGTATAGGTATATTTATCTAGTGTGCTATGATAAATAAAAGATTCAGCTGTCATTGAGGTTTAAGTCTCATTTGGAATCGTTTATAATACAATATCTGTGTTCGACTTACAGCGCCTTTAAACGAAGGAGATAACTTAGATTTTCTAAACATGGCAACTTATAGACGAAAAACTGCCGGACATCCTGCGGAAGAGAATCTAGATGAAGCAAGATGCTGTTTAAATAGTTATCAGACAATTACAGGGGACCTCAAAGATTCAAAATAATCCGAATTGCCTCAGACTTAATGTTTTAATTCCCAATTCAGTACGTGGTTGCATTATATGTAATGTGCAAGGTAATGTAAGAAAAGTATCTCCAGAGTGTAGAACAAATATATTTTTAGTTTCTAATATTGATGTACCAAAACATTTGAAGATATGTGAAATACATCTAGATAATTCAGATTTTCTAATGAATAGTTTACATAGTGGATTGCGTTTTGTGAATAGATCGTATTTTCTAAATAATATTCAGTCGTTTTTGTCCACTTTAAGAACTGCTGCTAATTCAAATACTCGTGTCAAAAATTGGGACGATATAAATTCATTTAGTTTAGAGGAATTTAAATATTTAACGTCAATTTCGAAAGAAAATTTTCAAGAACTGTGACTTTATAAAATTACTTTTTAATTATTCTTCAAGACAAGTCACTAGTTTAGTAATCTCTAATGTTCGCCTCTCACTTATGCAAAGATTTGTACCTAACAACATCGGATTCAGATCAATAACCAGGGACAATTTTATAATCCATCATGTACCCGAATTTGTCAATAGGTTCTATAACCCTACACCAGATAAGCCAAGAGCAATTGTTTATGTAGACTGTACATATAACTCCATTGAGAAGATCAGTAATTTTAGAATATTGCGTCAGTCACATTGCTCTTTAAGAAGGAGAATTTTCAGAAACTATAGTAACTTCTAATAGATACATTCTAGCAGTTAACGGTCCCTATTTTTCTGACGCACGAAATAACGTTGCTGCGATTTTACGGCAGGATCTACAAAATGATATTGATGGAATGAGAAACTGGTTTGAAGGCGGAGATGTAGTAATAGTAGATAGAGGCTACAGAGACGCCATTGTTACATTTGAAGATCTGGGTCTAATTTCTTATATGCCACCTTTAGTTCCACGCAACCAACGTCAATTATCTACGAGTGATGCTAACAAAGCAAGACTGATAACTAAAATGCGTTGGATTATAGAATCCAGAAATGGATATTTTAAGTCTATTTTTAAGTTGTAAAAGGATACATATCTACGCATTATGCTGTCAACTTGTGTGATTTTTATCAAATTGCTGGCGCATTAATAAATAAGTTTCATCCAATAATAAATATACCGGGAACAATTGAGATGGCAACTCAAATGTTAAATAAACTAGATGATGTAAATGTTATCCAAACACGCGTTAAAGATGAAAATCTAGCTTTAAGAAATGGTCGCTGGCAGAGACTAAATAATATGCATATTCCTCAATTTCCTCGGTTAGATATCAATTATCTAATAAATTTATATATATATATATATATATATTATATATATATATACAACGTGTCCCAGATAACATTTCCAGCATGGGAATCTCGCTTATTATAAAAGATACAGATTTGGTTAAATTAGATAAATTACTCCTAAGGATTAGTGAAATTATAGGACACTCTCCAATTTCCATGTATTTTAAGACTTATGTCAAGAAAAAGAAAAATATCAAATTTCTTTTTCTTGTAATATCTTTTTTGTTATATTAGACATATAAATTTTATTTGCACTTTCTTAAGATATTTTTTATGCAGAATTTAAATATCAATTTGGATTTTTTTATGCACTTTCTATTTTTTAGTTTCAACCCCTAAATTATTTTTCTTATGGAACGACAAGTCGGCTTTGAAATAATTGATCGTGTTTTTTTATCCTCTTTACAGTGATATAGCAATAAAGAAAATTAAAAAAAAATGTATTTTGATAAAGACTCTAACAATAAGCAGGCCGTGAAACATAAAAACACAATCGAATTTAATGTCACTTAAAAATTATTCGTTCCAGAATATTTTTGTGTCAAACATGGCTTTATTTACTAATACTGAAAAGTTTGATATGTTGAGTTGTTACATCTTGTGTCATAAAAACAGTATAGAAGCTGAACGGATGTACTTGAGGCTGTATCCTGAAAGAAGGCAGCCCAGTGCTTGTACGTACAGAAATTTGGTAATTAATTTAAAAGAATATGGTTCATTTTCAAAACCTACTAGAAATCCGAAATTACGGAATGAAAATGCAAAACTAAATGTATTACAATCAGTTATTGAAAATCCTTCAACATCTGTTAGAGAAATTGAACATAACACTGGTATTTCGAAAACTAGATCACAAAGAATTTTAAAACGTCACAGGTATCATCCGTATAAGTACACCATTCTGCAGGGACTTAGAGATGGAGATCAGGGGAGAAGATTACAATTTTGCCAATGGTATGTTACTCAATGTGAGAATAACGATAATTTTTCAGCTACGGTTTTGTGGTCTGACGAAAGCAGATTTACAAATAATGGCCTTTTCAATCGACACAATGTTCACTTTTGGGACCGTGAAAATCCTCACGTTGTTAAGGAAAGTCGGCATCAAGTGAGATTTGGTTTTAACGTCTGGTGTGGCATTTTAGGCGCTAAACTTATTGGGCCCATATTTTTTAACGAAACATTAAATAGTGAAAGATATTTGAATTTACTACAAACTGATTTAGAAAATAAACTTGATGATTTACCACTGATTGAGAATATTAATATCTGCTTCCAATAAGATGGCGCCCCACCCATAATTCAAACATCATCAGCGAATATCTTAATAATCGGTTTCCAAATTCATGGATTGGTAATCGAGGCCCGATTTTATGGCCACCCAGATCTCCAGACTTAACCCTTGGACTTTTTCCTTTGGGGCTACGTAAAAAATCGAGTATACGTGCAAACATTTGAGAATGCCGAAGATCTTCGTGAAGCTGTTCTTGCAGCATTTGGTAGCATTAAACGCCAAAAACTACGCAGAGCAATTACGTCGACACTACGCAGGGCACAATTATGTTTAGAACGGAATGGTCAATTGTATGAACATCTTTTATAATTGGATAATTATCTCCAATACTATTACCTGCCTAACTCTTGTTGTTATCTATTATTTGTCGTTTTCTCATGTTTCACGTCCTACTTATTGTTAGAGTCTTTAATAAAATACATTTTTTTAAATTTTCTTTGTTGTTTTTAAAAATAGATAGTACATGTGCTATATCATTGTAAAGAGGATAAAAAACACGATCAATTATTTCAAAGCCGACTTGTCGTTCCATAAAAAAATTTAATTTAGGGGTTGAAACTAAAAATAGAAAGTGCAAAAAAATCCAAATTGATATTTAAATTCTGCATAAAAATATCTTAAGAAAGTGCAAATAAAATTTATATGTCTAATATAACAAAAAAGACATTACAAGAAAAAGAAATTTGGCATTTTTCTTTTTCTTGCCATAAGTCTTAAAATTCATGGCAATTTGGAAATTGGAAAATGTCCTATAATTTCACTAATCCTTAGGAGTAATTCATCTAATTTAACCAAATCTGTGTCTTTTATAATAACCGAGATCCCCATGCTGGAAATGTTATCTGGGACACGTTAAACAAGATAAACTACAAAGAGCGAACCTAATGTTTTAGAAATTGATGAATTAAGAGAGGAACCCAATTTTCTACGTTTTAGAATCTACTCTAGATTTAGAAACGCAACCAAGTATATGTTGTGGTTGGTATACGAAGAGGCACCTAATGAAGACAATCCTCCAGTTTTCTAACTACTACTACTACACATGTCCGTCCGGTGCGAGAACTTTAAGCTTGTGTACATATTGCAATGATTTTGTGGTTTTTTGGATATGCTAGGCACCAGAATAATATAATATTTCCATCAACACGTCTACTAAATTGTGTTGAGGATGCTGAAAACCGTTTATTACCAGAAAATATTGTTCTCGGTCCCATAATAGAAGATATTTAAAGTGCAACCACCGTTAAATATTTTAATTTTACTTTATTCTTGACATTATCGCGTTTTTTTTCAATTGAACCAGTAATTTGCTCGTTAACCCTTTATTTGGACTTTTTTTTCTTTAATTTAATTTATGAGTGGTAGACTCATAAAGTAAATACAGTTTTTCCCATATCTTTAATAATTGCAATAAATATCAGTGGAATAGGCCTACAGGGGATACCACTTAAAAAAAAACACGCCAAAGGGTCTACCTCACGGGTGGTGTGGAAACGAGCTTAACATCTAAATTATAGGTTCAATAAGAAAAACTCAAATATGTCACAGTTCGACTTACCTGTAATCCAATCAAGTTAACAGTCCTTTATGCATCTACCGTATAAGTAAATACGAGTACATAATCTGATTTTTAAATTTATCTTCAAACTTTAAACCTTTTTTGTAATGGAGTATTGAATGGCCATGTATTATATGTAAAACCCAATTAATAACCCATATTGAAGCGTAAGATTTTTTTAATTATGAAATAAGTAGGTAATATGTACCTAGTTTCTATTATTTAGCATCTGTTTTGGATTTGTTGATTTAGTCATCTTACAAGTGGGATCACCCTGTAAGTCTGATTCTTTTAGTCTACCTTTAAACAGTAAAATAGTACCATAATCTAACGCAGTATGTGAAAATAAATAATTTGTAACATTTCCCTTATTTTGTAGTTATTTGTTGTTACTATAAAAATTGGTATTTTATAGACTAAACGTTTAACGTTTAATATGTCGAAAAGTAGCCATAGGATATCATTTTATCATCATGAATTTTGAACAAGGATATCGAGATGTACACTTTATCAAATATTCAGAAACTTTGACGGAACTTTTTTTTAATGTTATTTTACGCTATATTTCCAATGTAAAAATACATGCTTTATCCAAAAAAGGTCTGTGACAGCTTGAATCGCCCTGTAACTATCAATATTTTTATTTTGATCATTAAGTGTGTATTTTGGCTACGTATATCAACCAAAAACTTTCAAAAATATTTAAAAGGGACTTTTTGGTATGCATTTTAAAAATTTCGGGATCTTGAATTTCAACGCCCTGTACATCGAAAACTAGCCATAAGATAGAATTGGGCCCATAAAGACTTTTGATCAGAACATCAAGTACTATTACATATCAAAAATTCAGACAATTTGACGGTGCTCTCGTTTGCATAAGAAAAGAAAAGTTGAGAATGCATGCACTCACAAAAATCCACGTATCTTCTTTACTTGTAAAATTAAATTAAACAGTTGACATTTTTAAAAAGTTAAAGAACTCAGCTTTCGAATGGTGTAAAAATAAACAAATAAGTCAAATAATTTTTAGTTGAAAATAAACAATGTTTTTCCTCGTGCTGTATAACTGGGAAAATTGTTTAATGTGACTGGGAAAATTTTTAAATTTGATTGGAAGAAAGTTTTCGAAATTTGAAACTCTTGCACATTTCTATCTTATTTTGTTTAGTCAATAATCACGTTTAAAATGCATCGGTTTCAACTGAAACACTTTATATTAGAAAAATGATTTACTTAGAAGCATTCTCTCAGATATATTCAAAATATAATAGAATAATAAAATTACAACTATATCTAATAAATAATAGCAAGTGCCTATTCTCAAAACAATGTTAGTAAACGAATTCCTCTATTTAAATTTGAAAAATGTGTAATCAAATTTATTGCAAACAGTTTGAGCAAAAGCACGAAAGAAATTATCAGTTGTTATAAAACAATGACGGTTAGGTATATTTAACAAACAACATAAAACATTTATAATTACCTTCGTTTATGACAGAAAACCGTAGTTGAGTGTCTAAAACTTTTGAACCAACAGTTTAGAAGCACTAGTATCTTTAATGGTTGTTGCTTAACAGGACGGCTAAAGGCAACTAAAGAAGCATGGATTGGTTGGGATCCCACCAATGAACAACATTGTGACACACATGCGCATCACTGTCCAATACATCATTTCGTGTTGTTGCAATAAGACCGGAAAAATTTCCAGATTGAACTTGAAAATAAATCTCATTTCTCACGAGTTGACCTAATTATACATAAACATTTTACCTCTCGCGTTCGCATCTTCACCGATTTTATGACAACGAATTCAATATAAACTGCCAACTTGTAACCACTCGTGGTCTTATTTTGTTTTATTTATTAGTCTTAAAACTAAGTTAATCAATTTTAATTACTACTTACTATTACATGTAAAGCTCCTAGAAGTATCTCATTTCATATATCGATGAATACAAAGTTTTAATTTCTGTGTAAAAAAAACAGCTTAGAAAAATAGCTTGTTTATCGGTTAGTACCTATAACTTCAGTCATTTAAAACAGAGCTTTGCTGTGCGGGACTGTCCGTATATTCAGTGTTGTGACATTGTAAAATTTTAGATTTCAAACATACAGTTAAACAGCACATAAAAATTAAAAGAAAAGTGGTTTTTTTGTGTAACTCAAGGCAACATCGACATTTTGTATTATTCATTTATTAACATTAATCAATACGTAGTTGGCAGGTTTCAGATGTTTACGCAATTTTGCGTACTTGTTTATTTTTTTCATTCAAAGCAAGCTGAATTTTCATTTTCGAGAGTTGTTTTAAAATACAGAATGAGTTCGGTTACTTAAGCGACTAAAATGCATAATTCTGGTTTTTCATACGTATGAATTATATAACGTGCCGGAATAAAAGTGTATCTGAACTTATTGAATACGAGTGTCGTGAGTCTTCACCTACCTAATGAAGTACCCAACGACGCCGCTCATTTGTCTCCGTATCGAAATCGCGTAACAAAGACAAACGATGGTCCATAATTTATTAAAAATTCCAGAGTACAAAAACTTTTTACTCTGTTGACTGTACATGATCTCCAAAGTGTTTATTTTCAAAATGAACTACATAAAATTAACAAGCCACAGAATGATCCAGGTTAATTTAAATCAATTTTTCTCTTATTTCACCATTAAAACTATTATTTTCTCAACCAAATTAATCTATAACTGATAAGAGTGTAAATTTTGATGGTTACTGAGTAACATTCATTTATAGTGTATACAAAATAGTGATCAATAATCGAAAATAGTAATAGTAATGCTAATGACTGTTCCATAACATAATCCCCATACACTGAACGTTTACCCACTCAGTTTTCCAATGAAAATGAATAATAAAAAAAGATTATCAATATGACGAATTCGAAACAAGTTATAATAAAAAAAGGTTTACAGTATGGTGTTTCAATATAGCGTATGGTTGCCGATATCGCACCAGCTCCTAAATCACTAAATTTTCCGAAAGCTATTCCGTTTTTTTTTTATTCATCGGCTTTGTCACCCGTTGTAAGAAATTAGTTACAAATGAAGTGTTAGTATTAAGTAAATTCACATAATATAAAAGAGCAACTTGTATTTTATCGAATTAACATGCCATAACAACTTTTTGAATGACATTCGAAGGTTAAAAACTGATTTTTCTTATAAAATGACAAGTTTCCTACATCGCACCACCAGTGAGTTGCTCAAATCGCACCGATGCGATTTAAGCAATATCATTTTATAGACGTCTGTCGAGGTAGCCCCCCCCCCCCCGCATTGTAAAAATAAAAAAACAAAAATGATCAGCTATTTATGAGCTTTTATATTTCGCAAATTAAAAATTTTGAGCTCGTCATACTAGAGGAATTTAAAAATTACAGGGGAGGGGCTACATCGTCGTTGACTAAGTCCCCCCATCCCTTACAAATAAAAATATTGAATCGTTCTTTGCGGCAGAATTAGGAGCTATTTATGAGCTTTTAAAATAATATCATTTCAATTTTTGAGCTCATCGTTTTAACCCCAAAACAACCCTTTAAATAATTTAACTCAAGTGAGAATTACAGTAAAATTGAAAAAGTAAATCTTTTGTAGGTAAATATCGTTTATTGATGTAAGAGCTCTCAAAATACGTAATTTAGTTTTTGACCCGCAACTCCTTTACGGCAAAAACTACCCATTGTTTCCCCGGCATAAGAGAGAACTATGCTTAAAATGCAAAAATTTAACTATTTTGTAGGTAATTATTGTTTATCGATTTATGAGCTCTCGAGGTACGTCTATTATTGAGCTACAACCCTTTTACGGTAAAACCATCTCTCGTCTCTCCAGCACACAAGAAAGAGCTTTACTTAAAATAGTACTTGTTATAGGTATTTTTTTCATCTTAAGTATAGTTCTCTCTGATGTAAAGAAAATGCGGGGTGATTATTTTTATAAAAGAATTTTAACTTAATAACTTGTATTTTCTAAGCTCAAACACATCGATAAACAATATTTAGTTGCAAAATATATTCTTATACTTTAAGTATAGGTACTGTTGTGCTGGAAAGATTTGGAACTAGTTTTATTGTAAAGGAATTGCAGATCAATAATTAAAATACACGTATTTTGTTCATAAACAATTTTTTTTTAATAAATCAAGAATGCAACTCAAGAATCTTTTCAAATCATAAATTTAAAATAAAATTAAATTAATTGCACAATCTTTTGGCATATTTTGATAAATTTTTTTTATATATTCTTTTTATAAATTATATTTTTATGTATTAAATAACGATTTACTGTAACTGAATTATTATTTATATTTAATTCTTCATCATGAAGTTCTTCATCAATAGTTGCGTAACTTTCTGCATCGCTTAGTGTTTCGCTTGTCAATAAACATTTTAATTTCTGTTTTTGAATTTCGCAACATGTGGGTGAAAATAATATATTTTCCGCTTCTTCTATATTCCGCGCTAATATTAATTGACTGATACTTGCTAAGTAAAACGTTCTTACGCGTAAATGTGCAATTTTTAAAAAGTTTGCGTATTTTTTATACAGGGTGTCCCATAAAGAACGGGCCATAGTTCAGAAATAGTTCCCTTGGGTTAAAATAACCCAATTTTGGGCTACTTACCTTAATCCAATTCTGCTTCCTTAAAAAGTTATGACCTTTTAAAGATGCATATTTTATTTCACTTTTTTTCGATAGCTGTCGCACTTTTCAAGATATCTTATTTAAACTTGGTACAGGGGAGTGTTTCGGTTAGACAAACATAAATATCTATTTACTTTCAACGTAAAAGATAGAGGGCGCCACCAACACCTTACTGATGTTTCTGGTTTCCGCTGTATTTTGTTTGTCGATAAAGATTTTGAAAAACTTGTTAACATTTCTGAAAGGTCATTTTATTTTCTTTAAAAAAGGTACTCTTATTGTATATCGCTAGATGGTTCCGCTTATGATTTGACAAGATTCTTGAGTTGCATACTTTGATTTAAAAAAAAATTGTTCATGAACAAAATACGTGTATTTTAATTATTGAGCTGCAATTCCTTTACAGTAAAACTAGCTCCAGATCTTTCCAGCACAACAGAAAGTATACTTACAGTAAAAGAATTTATTTTGCGATTAAATATTGTTTATCGATTTACGAGCTTAGAAAATAATATAAATAGTATAAAAATAATCACCCCGCATTTTCTTCACTGTCCAGTGGAGAAACAGAAGTCAATACGACACTGCATGCTTGCACCAGTTCCTTTGACAATTTCGCTCCGCCAATGATTATTTTCCAAAGAAAAAGGATGCACCTAACACTTGACAACGGTGCTCGACCTGGAAGTTTGATAGAAGTATCTGGTTCTGGGTACATAAACTTCGAGTGGTTAAAACACTTCATATCATACGTGAAACCAGTTAATGATGCAAAAGTCTTATTCGTATTGGACGGTTATACAACACACTCAAAAAAAGAAATTAATTTCGCACGTGAAAATGGTGTGCTGATGAACTACCAGGTATACTAGTCACATGTTGCAACCACTAGATGTTGCGATCTTTAACCCTTTAACCTTTTATGATCAGACAATTACGAAGTGCATGCGCTTGAACCCGGGATGTCAGGTGTCACAGTTTGAGGTCGCTGGGCTAATATGCGAAGCTTATGAGTAAGCTTGGAGCAACGCAGCGAGTGGTTTTCGAGCTATAGGACTTTGGCCAATTTTTCCAAAATTGATTTCATAGCAAGTGAAAACTTGAACACTCCGAATCTCCCTCTTGAAATTAAAAAACATACGGAAAAAAAATTGCCAAATACTGACTATTGCAGATAAAGAAACGGGCTTGGAAGATTCTGAAAGTACTAACTCTTTGAATGCAGAACGTAAAATAAGTGAGAAATTAGGAAATTCAGAGTCCGGTGAAATAGGTGCCAAAAAAAAACGAAAATTTCACCCGCAACAGAAAAGTTAAATATTGTATTCAATAAGGAAAAATGGTATTGTTTTAATTGTAATAAAACAAAGAATGGTACGTTGTCTAATTTGCAATCAATGGGCACATGAGATGTGCGGGATGCGACGATCAAACGTCCAAATAAACTTTTGTTTGCGATTTATATTCGTCTTAAAATTTATTTGTTTTGTTTTCTCAAAGTATTGTATTATATTATTTCCTTGTTTATTATCAATTTTTAAAAGAATTATGTAGGGTAAGCGAGGAGAATTGGGTGTGGGGGGTAATTGGGCACTAGTTTTTTTTTTTTTATAAAATAACCCTTTCTTTTTGAAGGTGTAAGAAAATATGTAAAGGTAGCTGGTCTTATTGTTTATCGCTCCAAATTTTTTCAGACTTTTATATTAATATTTGAGCAAATTAAAAATAATTTACTACCACCTTTACGTTTTTCAATTTTGAAAGTACCCAACGAACTTTGTTGTAAGTTGAAATGCAAAAGAATAATTTGTACTAGTTTTGAAAATGTTTAATTGTCTACAACGGGTAGTTTTAAGGGGTGCTAAAAAGTAATACCCGGTTACCCCTCTATGGGATAATGGGTGCTATTTTCTATTTTAGTGTTTTTGAAAAAAAAGTGTTTTTTTGTGGTTTTATAAGTATTTAAAGATGTTTTGGGATGATACGACTGATTTGCTTAAAATAAAATAGAAACTTTTGGAATTAAAGATCCCGCTCAGATTGTGAATCTAGATGACACTGAGTATTCCAGTTCTGTGCGTTCTATTGTAATTGCACCGAAAGGAAGCAGATGTGTTTCCCAAGTTCAAACAGGGCCCGGCAAAGTAGTACAAATTATTTCAGCAAATGGAGACTTATTTCCTCCTCTTATAATATATAAAAGCAAGAACATTTACAATACATGGTGTAGAAACGATCCAAAATATGCAGCTTATCTTTCATTAGAAAATAGCTGGCAGAATAAAAATACTTTTTATTTCTATTTCAAGAAGTTTGTTGAGTGGAGCAAATATACACGTACTACAAGGAAAGAATATACGAAGCCTAAACAAAATATTTACCAAAAAGCGCAAGCGCTTGAAATTTTCGTATCAGACTCGTCTGATGACTGTTTAGTCTTTGAGAGCTCTGAAACTGAAGAAGAAGAAGAGCAAGTTCACGAAGTTAACAAACACTATACAAGTTTTGCCAAAAGACATTTTGTGTGTAGTACCGCCCCTAATCATTTTTGTCTTTTTATATTTTCATATTTTTATTTTATTTTTAGTTTATAGACTATTAGTGGTAGCCTAAGTTGTTTTTACTATTTTTAACATTCCTGAAAAAATACATATTCGGCTACATAGCCTACCCGACTTACGCTAACAATTTTTTTAAAAGTCAATTTACATAAAAAAAATTTTTATTAACCTAATAATTATAAAAACTCTGTAAAAGGTCAAAAATACATTAAATCAACTTTTATGTGTAAAATAACAATCTTTATCCATAACCAGAATACAGAAAAAATTCACGTTTTTTTTCCCAAAGTTTTGACGTTTAGTAACTTTTTTTGGGTACAAGTTGGAAAATGTAAACTGTTATTCCTGTTTTGTACCTCTCTTTAAGCACTTTAAATATGATATTGATAACCTGAGGTCATAAGGTATAATTACTGTAAAATTTGTAGACTTTCAACGTTAATATCTCGCACAAAAAAAAAATATCTTAATAAATCTTGGCTTAAATTGTTGCTCTGAGTTTTCTCTATAACACCCAATTCCCCACGCCACAATTTTTTGCTAGTACTTGTAATGAGTTAGAGGTATAACACCCAATTCCCCCTTGGGGGTAATTGGGTATGAAAAATACATTTTTTTTTCAAGATTGATGTAAGTTGATGGTGTAAAATTTAGTAAAAAGATGACAATTGGCACCCTTTAACTGAAGGAATAAAAATATCATAATCACAACACATTTTTTAAAACCTAGTACCCAATTCCCCCCTTTTACCCTATTGTTTCTATATTTTTATGTTTTAAGTTTCTATTTGTGTCCATTCTTTATATTTTATAAATAAACTACTTACTGATTTAAACCAAGATTCATTTTAATACAGAGTGCGATTTAGGCAACACATAGTACAATTTGAGAAACTAGTTCCTTAAATTGCAGATTTTAACAAATCCGTTTCGAAAATAGATTCACAATAGAAGTAGGTAATGCGTCTACGCTTTGGAATTGTCTGTTTCAAACATAAAAAAAAGTTTTTGGTGATAACATGACAGAAAACCATGCTCTCCCTATACGAAATTGCCGAAAATACGAAAAGTGGTGTGATATAGGCAATCTTACTCTTATATAAAATAACAAAATTTAGTGTTTACGGCTCTTAAAGCTGTTCATCACCAGATAGGGACAACTAAATTCCGCTAGAGCGGCGTTACTGTAGATAGAAATTGTTTCTGTTACCTGAACAATTTAAGACCGCCCATCAAAGAATAAGCAGCTTAATTTCTATAGCCTCGGAATAATTTATATTTTAAAGTAATTTAAGAATTTTAGTATTTGCTCATGTGATTCTTCGAAATAAATTACGACTAGGTACCTATAATAGTATAAGTATTATTCAATTTACAAATGATGCCCATCCATGTATTCAGCTTCAATTAAATTTTTCACATGAGCATGTTAACATATTATTATCATAAAATATAAAAATCATTTTTAAATGCAGTGGCGCACACAGGAAGGTGGTCACAAGGCTCTGTCGCATTCGAAATGGATCAGTAAAAGTACTTGCGTTATGTCAATTTAAATTGGAAATAATATTCAGTTACATTACATGTTAGGTAAAACGATTAAATTACATAACATACACTGTAATTTTGATATCGGTTCCCTAAATGAGTCTCTGAGAACGTGAGTCAGCGCTTTTTACATAACTTAGGCAATAACATACAGATCAAACTATGTAAAATCATTTTACATATTCTTTCTGTAATGTTTACATAAAACTATGGTTGGTTACAAAATTACAAATGATAAATTATGTACTTTTACAATGTACGTTTTTTCAGCGTATAGGTTCATTCACACAATGGAAGAGCTTTGTAACAAGCAAAGAAAAGTAAATTTTATATTTTCTATAAATGTTTACAGTCATAATGAGTTTTATTGAATTCAAGTTTTTAATTCAACTTGGCTCCAAAATGTGGTGCGCACCACTAAGTAAATGTAAACTGTAGTTTTACAAATATTTTTATCTAAATAAATAACCATTATGTTCAATATGTATAAATAATTTAAAAAAATGTTATTTTTTATGCTTCTTCACTTACTGTGCGTATATTTTAGCTTGGGTAATGTATTGCGGATCTCGAGCGGTCATACCACATATAAAAGTCTTAATTTAACACGTTCCCAGAGATCTTCACCTTTACTTATTCTTTCCACTGAATAATCCATTGGTGATATTTAAATGACCCTACACTTGGAAATAAATCTATTATACTTTTTTTTTTAATTCTTGTATAAGATTTTCGTTTTACCATTATCAATGATTAATCTACTAAACTTGCACTAAACAACAGTAGAGCGTACTTTATTTATTGCAAATTTAAACTAAACTGTTTGTAAAATATTAATATTCAAATTCAGGCACAAAAAAAAGCTGTCATTTAAGTAATGAAACATGCTATTGGCAGAATTGATTTGTGGGCGGTCCTCAAAATGGAAGGCGGGATTTTATATTTGCAAATTTAATTATACAGGCCTAGCAACTTTAATTTCAATAAAAAATGTATATAGTTTGTGTGAGAATGATTAAATTTAACATAGCAATACAGAAGAGAAACTTAATTAACTACCAAACCAACGTCAATTTTCGACATAAAAAAATTCCTTTCCCTACTAAATTCATCTATTAATAAAGATGTTCAAAACGACAGATACATGTCCAATTACTTAAAACTTTAGTTCTTGCCCATCACAACAATATGACCACCCTTTTTCCCAACAAAATTGGTCTGCAAAAAAAGATGATTAAATCACGGATATAAAATGGTACTCAATAACATAAAATCATAAAATTTAGTCTGCATATCACAAGAATATGGCCAAAAAAAAATCTTACACATTTTTTTGACAATAATGTGGAAAGTATTTTTTTACCGTTGTAGAAGTGAAGTAATAGTGCAACGATGTATAAAATATAAAATTTTATATAGAACTTTCAAGTTTAACGTGTAAAAAAAAACGAAATATCTTGAACCGTTTAAAAGCATAGGGACGGACGGAGAATTTGATAGTGTGGTTATCATTTAGATGTTAATCGACATCTTGAATTTGGAATAATTAACAATTTCCTAATTACTGCTTGCAGCATATAAGCTAGCCAATCATAGAACGTAATTTGTAATTTGAGTGAAAGAAAATGGCATGTCTAGTTAATTTACCTGTCCGTGATTACTGAGAATTGTCTATTTTTGTAACTTACTGTCCGGCAGTAGAATAAATCTGACAAAACGCTCAGCATGATACAAAAAGCTGAAATTATTTTCTCCAAAGACAAAATAGCCATCTAATCATCTTTATAATAATCTTAATACCTTATACTAATATAAATTTGTTTAGTAACGTCCAAAACCATTTACAGTGTGCCCGAAATTGGTAGGGAATATACTGCCATCTCAAAAATTATTAAGAATTAGAAAGGCGGTTGAATGAGGAAAGTTTTAGACAATTATGTTCGTAATTTAATAGTGCTCATAGTTTGATTATAACTGTTACGGTTCTTGAGATATTTTAAAATAAGTTGTATATTTAAAAATCCGCTGTATTTCTTTCGTTTACAGGTATTTTTAAAATATGTTAGAACATTTTCAAAGCAATTTTTCATGCAGAATAAGCATATTCATTAATATTATAAATGCAACGTTTCGGATTTCTAAAACTATTACCAAGTACAGTTTTTCTTATGTACGCCATATTTGACTTGAACTGATTCAAAAAGACAAATTTTCTAGCTTTTCAACGATATGTCACGCTTATGTGAAGTAATTTAAAAACTATAAACAAAACAATAATTCTTATTTCAATCCATATTTTATCTCCGAAAATTAAAACTGTAATTAAAATTCATTTCGGGAACCGGGTAAACCCGCAAAACACATGTATACCAAATATGCGAGAGACGGCTTTTCACGCAAAGGTTTTTAACGCATTTGCTGCGGCAGCCGGAAAAAAAAAGGTCACGTATTTCATACCCTCCCCTAGGGGGAGGGCGGGCTGCTCGAGCTATCCTAGCTACTTCAGCCACAATCTTGGATTCCCAGAATACATACATACATTACGTATATATGCATGGTAGGATAGGATGGGTGTGGTCTGAATAGGATCGTAAGGAACGGAGTCAGGGTTCAGAGGGGGAAAATACTTCCCCAGCATTCTCCTAAGTAGCCGCGCATGGTGTGTATATGAGGAAAACCCCCTGAAAAAACCTCATACAAGATACACGGTAATGGGAATCAAACCCATTACCTCCCGAATGCTATGCAGGTCGTGTCACCACTACGCTACCAGCTCGGTGAGAGACGGGCGTTCACGGGTATATATGTATCATCTGCGAATGCAATTTAACAGGTCTGACCGTCTGAACAGGATTTTTCGATTGAGCAAGCGGTTTTTAGTTTATTCAGTAGTGAGTATCGAAGTGATAGGTCACGTTAGTGAGTCAGTTTTTATTTGTTATAAAATAAGTTTGTTAACAAAATGGCTCGAAAATATCTTAACTACGAAGAGCTTGAAGAGTTGTTGAATGCTAGTGACGAAAATAATTATTTCGATGCGTAATCATGCTCCGGAAGCGATTTACGAGTGATAATCGAAAATATCGACTCAGGTGAATCACCTGATAATTCAGATGACGATGGTAATGAAGAAGGGATTATAAATGGTAATAATAATTAAAAAAATCAAAACTGCATTTTATAATGTTTTTAGTACCAGATGCAGCAGCAGCCAAGAAAGAAAAAAATAGACCACGGATTCAACTGGAAGCAAACTGCGTTTCAACCAAAAATACATTCATTCAATAAAGTTAATGTTGGTTGTATGGCTCAAAACTTGCAAGATAACCCTTCACTGTTGGAATGTTTCGAAATCTTTTTTTCGGACGGAATTATAACCGCCATTCTGAATCAGTCAAATTTATTTTAGAAGCAAAAAGGAAATGCAACAACTTCACACCAAAAGAAATGATCTGATATAAAAGTAAATGAGATGTACTTGTTTATTTCCTTATCATTACTTATGTCTCAACTAAAGAAACTTGCAGTGAAGGATTACTGGATTACAGATAAATGACTAGCTACACCATTTTTTGGGCAAGTCATGTCTCGTGACCGATACATGTCGATTTTGTCAATTCTTCACTTTTCCGATCACAGCAACCTCGACAAAATGACACTTTATTCAAAATCATAATGTTATTAAACCACATAAAAAAGACATACTCTGACACATTTTACCATTTTCAAAATGTATGCATTGATGAAAGTCTCATGCCGTTCAAAGGGAGATTTTTCTTCAAGCAGTACATTTCTTCAAAACGACATAGATTTGGAATAAAGTTTTTTGTCCTATGTGGTTGTGAAACCGGGTGCATTTTAGATTTCATCAATTACTGTGGCAAGAAAACTGACATTCACGAATTTCATTAAGAAGCTGGTGTATCTGGAAATATTGTTTTAACAATGATGCAGCCATACTGCCATACATAAGAGTCCTATACTCTACAACATTCTGCATTGCCGACAAACCAATGCTTGCGGCACAGTAAGGCAAACCAGAAAATATATGCCAGATATGAAAAAAAAAAACATAAAAAGAGGCAAAATAATATATTTTTCAACTGAAAATCTCTTGACTCTAAAATTGCAGGGCAAAAGGGAAGTTCGAATGCTTTCCACCTATAATACGCCAGAGATGGTCCCAACTGAAAAAATAGATCGAACTACTGGGGAAATTGAATACAACCAGAAATGCATCACAGATTACAATGCAAATATGGGTGCTATAGATCGCTCAGACATGCTGCAAAGTTCCATTGGGTCCTTCAGAAAAAGTATCAAATGATACAAGAAGTATTTTTTCACATATTAGATATGACTCTTTTGAATGCGCATGCTATATACAAAATGAAGACTGGTGAAAACATTCAAGTAGCAGACTTTCAACTAAAATTGGTAAAGAACTTGTTGAAAAATACCACAAGGACACACCACGAACTACAAGCAAAAAGGGCAGAGATGGCAATTCTCCACTTAGACTTACTGCAAGCCACTTTCCTTCACAACTTCCAAAAGAAGAAACAACGCAAAAATAAAAATATAGACGTTGTATAGTTTACTCGACAAGAAAAAATTCGAAGATAAACTTCTTTCTGCTGTGCGCCTTGTGATGTTCCCTGTGTATTCTAAATTATTTCGAAATGTATCACACTGTAAAAAATTTTTAAACCTTATCTGCATTTTATATCTGTTAGGAATATTTTCAATTCATTATAAGCAATCAAATTATAACTTTTCTTTTTAAAAATAAAAATTTTATTTGAAAAATATTTACTTTCTCTAGTGTAAGTCATTAAAAAAAAATGTAAGAATCGCATACATAAGTTAACCAGTTGTTGCGGAAGACGCGTAAACCCGTCCGTACCTGACTTGCATATAACGGGAGACTGATTTTCACGCAACGCCAAATTTTCCCCGTGGAGCGCACGGCCACAAAAATTTTACCCGCACTGAAAGGGTTAATAAAAAAAATAAAGTAAGTAAAGTAAGCAAATTTTTCTCTTCGATATTTGGTCTTTTCCGTAACTATGCACAAGTGTGCCCACCTCACGGTCTTACGTTTAATTTTTTTACTATGAAAGGAATTCTCTTTTACTTTTGTAGAAGGGACATAATAGGAAAACATGCCCTCATTTTCTGACAGAATTGGCGATAATAATTTGATTTTTTGACGAAGTACGCAAAGATATTGCAAACTTTTATATCGGTCTTGCTAGCTTACTGTGTAGCAAATGTAATGCAAAAAAACCGCATTTTGATATTTTAAGTTGTTTAGTAGTAACTACAGGGACGGGTGAACGGATGAACGGACGAACAGACCACCGTTGAAAAATTCGATAAAAAACAATATCGACGTTACCAGAATTCTACTACGTTAAATAACATAATATTCTTATAGTAACAGTATTTTACCAAACATGTTTGAATTATGTAAACAAAATAATTAAATCTCGACTGTCGTTATACACCGAAGCTCAAGATAAATTTAAAAAAGGAAATGTGTGGTCATTTGATGGCAAGATTTTCATAAGGAATTGTACAACTACACACATTATCACAAATCGAAATGAACTGCAAAAATTAAAAAAATCGAATTAGCATTGAAACACTATCTTCAAATCATTACAAGTTTGATGAACTTTCAAATCTTTTTTTCTTCTCAATATTATTGTTAGTCTAGTATAATATTCTGTATTATAAGTGTTTTGTAACTGTGGTTTCCTATTAGTGGAGTTGATCGGCCTATTTCCACAGTTTATGCTTTTTGAGCGCGACGTTTCGGAAGCGGACTCTGCTTCTGTCATCAGGCTTAGTCCTGAGAAGGACTGTTTTCGCACTTGAGTCGAATTCATATGTTATATCTAATTTTTCTCAAGCACTTGACTACTCTCAGATTCGAACTTGGTACCTTTCACTTACTAGTCTGACACCTTTACCGCTGAGCCACTGAGTAATCAAATATATATTTGTTAGAACTATATATATATATATATATATATATATATATATATATATATATATATATATATATATATATTAAACTAGGTAGAACTAGGTAGAAGAAGAACCTAAATATACAGCGATAATACCATATATACAAGGTACCTCAGACAAAATACGAAGGATAGGCAGCAAATACAAGATACGCACTGCCTTCAAATCGACCAGAACACTCAGGGGAATACTAACCAAAACCAAACCATACAATGAAGATCAGAATTCCAAGAATTGTGTATACAACCTACCATGCGAATGCGGCAGAGCATACATAGGAGAGAGCAGTAGACCACTCAAAGTGAGAACTCAGGAACACAAGAACAACGTCCGCAAGGGCGAAACAGAAAGGTCAAGAATCGCTGAACATGTCTGGAACGAAGACCACCGCATCCAATGGGATAACATACAGATAGTGGCAAAGGACGAGAATACAACTCGTCGGAAACTCAAAGAAGCCACATTCATCGCACTAGCAGAAAATCCAATAAGCCAAGCTAGTGTAGAAATGAAACCCATATGGATTCCAATAATGCGCGAAGAGCTTAAGCGCAATACACCTGCGCAAGAGGTTACAGCGCAACATGCGCAATAAACTTCTGCGCAACCACGAAAAAGTTTAATATATATATATATATATATATATATATATATATATATAAGTTCTATCAAATATATATTGGATTACTCAGTGGCTCAGCGGTAAAGGTGTCAGACTAGTAAGTGAAAGGTACCAAGTTCAAATCTGAGAGTAGTCAAGTGCTTGAGAAAAATTAGATATAACATATGAATTCGACTCAAGTGCGAAAACAGTCCTTCTCAGGACTAAGCTTGATGGCGGAAGCAGAGTCCGCTTCCGAAACGTCGCGCTCAAAAAGCATAAACTGTGGAAATAGGCCGATCAACTCCACTAATAGTATAATATTGTAAATAATAATACACAAACTATAATATTCGTTTAGTCAGTTTGGAACTGATTCTCTGCTTCTGATTCCCTTTATTGCATATTATATTGAATTAAATTCTATTATAATTGTTGATATTATTTAGAGTTTTTTTTTTATTTTTTTCGGTACAATGATATTTGCACACCTTAAAACACGATCATTATCACCAAAAATATCTGACATTAAAAGTATATTATTTAACTATAACATTGATGTTTTAGCTTTAATAGAGACCTGGTTAAAGGAAACATCTCAACTACATCTAGTAACCATAGTGGGTTACAATTTCTACCATACTAATAGAGATGGGCATGGCGAAGGGGTGGCTTTATATATTAAATCAAATTATAAAGCAAGTTTCTTAATAAATCGTATGAACTCGAGCAGTTTTGAATAGCTAAGGATTGAAACAGTATGCTGCAATGAAAAGATTGCTATTGGCGTAATTTATAGTTTTTTGGATCACTTTGAAAACGTTTTATCTGAAATTGTGCCTATCTTTGATAATATTTATTGTTTAAGAGATTTTAATTTAAATGTACTCAATTTCATAACACATACGTTTCAGAATTTATTTCCTTATTGGAGTCTTTTGAACTAACGCAATTAGTAAAACAGTCTACTAGAATAACAACTTTTGGGGAGTCTTTGATTGATTTCATCATAATAGCAGATAATAACTCCAACTTCAATGTGGAGGTTATAAATTTACACACACATTTATTTGATCACTGCTTAATTATGTGTGAAACAAATAAAATGAGAAGTAAACCGTCTACAAAAACTAATTTTTATAGATCAATAAAAGATATTGATGTAGAAAACACATTTATGGTTAAAATACTTATCTTTTTTGGGATTTTTTAATGGTGTACTTTAAATTATACAATCTAAACGTTTCGATAACACTTACAGTTATCTTCGTCAGTAGTAATGTTTGTTAAAAATTGTTAAAGATGTAGTAAACAATTTTGTCAAATTTGAAAAATTAAAACATAAACATAAGCCTGCTATTAGTATAACAGTTTGGGAAACATAAAGCCAACTATAAATTTTTTTTTAGTAAAGAATAACTAGGTCATAAAATTAATAATATTTAATTTGTGTTATCGAAACGTTTAGATTGTATAATTTAAAGTACACCATTAAAAAATCCCAAAAAAGATAAGTATTTTATTATGAGTGTTAATGGTGAAAGTTTACATTTTCACATTTATGGTTGTCTGAGTTATTCACAGAGTAAAGTAATAGTAGAAGTAAAAGTATACGTAGAAGTGGAAGTCGAACCTCTGTAATTTATCAAAATAAGACCCCCCTTTGAATACATTACCTACACGAGGTTTCCAAAGTAGAAATTCCGTAATTTTAAATTACAAGATAAATGTGGTGATGGCTGATAGTAAAGAAAGTGTTAAACACACAAAACGAAGCGAGGCATACCTAAACCAGTGGTTCCAAATTCTAAAAATGTGTGTTAAGTAAGAGTGACCATCAACAATTTTGAATATTAAATGATTTACTTTAAGAAAATAACATAATGAGGACAACGTTAAATAAAAAAATAATAGGAACAGAAGTGAACAAATGACTTGAATAGCTATCCGCTTAAATAATGTAACATCCGAGATAATGGATGTTACAACATAAATAATGAAACAAAACTAAGGGAGCTACTCATAACAGAAATTTACAAAACGCACCTACTACCTAATTATTTTAAATGCTCAAAATGCTTGCCATGATTTACTATGAACAATTTCAGACAGTAAAAATGTAATCCTAAATCTCTTAGATGGTCTCTAATAATTTTATGTGTGATGTTAAATTGTTGGGAGATGTTTCAAAAGTAATCTATTTACCTTTGGAAATGACACTAATGTTTTACTATTGTTTAAAATTAAGTTTTTATTGCTGTCAAATTGATTTTGAATGTTTGCAAACTAACTCTTTTATATTGCCGTATTATTCAAACGAAGAGGCATATGATATGCTTAGTGTGTATTTTGAAAGTCTACAAAATGAAGTAATTGCTGAAAGGGAATATGCTGTACGATATCCTGAAAGATATCGGAAGGTATTCAAAAGATTGGCACAAAGATAGCGAGAAACCGGCAATGTTCAACCTGTCGCATCAAAATATTGGATACGTAGAAGTTGCAATGAAGAAAATTAAACATATTAGCGTATGTTAAAACTGAACCCCATTTAAGTATTCGGGAAATTGCAATCTAGGATTGAATTATTCTTTGGTGCAAAGAATATTAAAGGATTATAAAGTGCATCCATATCATGTTATTTTACACCAGGAGTTAAAAGAAACAGATTTTTATCGACATCTGGGCCATTGCAACTGGTTAAAGGAAATGTTGATCGATGGTCCAAAGTTCCTATCTAAAATATTATGGACGGATGAGGTTACGTTTTCCAGCAATGGTAAAGTCAATTTGCACAATAAACACTACTCGTCAGAAACCAACCCTCACTGGCAAAGGGAAGTCGATATCGTTGGAGCCTAAACGTATGGCATAGTATTTTAAATGGAAAGATTATCGGTCTTTTTTTCTTTGACGGAACATTAACTGGAGAAAGGTACTTAGATTTTTTAACGAATGATTTACCAATTCTCCTGGAAGGTATTACTATTCAAAACAGATTAGACATGTGGTACCAACAAGATGGTTGCCTAGCGCATTTTGCAGCAGATGTCCGGGTTCATTTAGATACTGTATTTTTAGATAAGTGGATTGGACGTGGGAGTATTTTTTCATGACCGGCAAGGTCACCAGACCTTACGGTTTTAGATTTTTACTTATGGGGAAGAATCAAAGATTTAGTTTTTAAAACACGTCCAACTACACGTGAGGATATGACAGATAGGATTCGGGAAGCAGTTCGAAGTATTTCCCTTGCTGAAATTGAGACCAGTGTTAATAGAAAGACTAAATTTGTGCGTAGCAAATGATGGCAAGCATTTTGAGTATTTAAAACTAGGTAGTAGGTGTGTTTTGTAAATTTCTGTTATGAGTAGCTCCCTTAGTTTTGTTTCATTATTTGTGTTAGTAAATATTCTTGTTATGCGTGTTTATTATTATTTTATTCTCAAAACAATTTTAGCCAACAATCAACAAAAATGGCAATATCTTTAGAAAGACAAGAGATATCAGTTCGCGGTTTTAACAGGTCAATAAGTCATTTTTCTTAGAAAAAAATCATAAATAGAGGTAGGTGTTACGCCCTCTAGTTGCATATTAAAAAATTAAAAGTGTTGTTGTTATTTGTTTCTGGAATCTACCTTTAATTCTCTTTGCATGGAGTCTACGTTTGTGAAAATCGATTCAGGCATATGGAAGTTACAGTCTTTTTATGTCAACGAAAGAACACTTCCCCCACCACTTCAGAATAGGTGGTACAGAAAAATGAATTCAACAAAAGTTGTAGAATGACAGTAGTTTCTAAAATTGATATTTTTTACCAACCTAAATTAGGGAATATTTTGAAAAAAAAAATGCAATTATATTTTGTGATAGATTGCCCCACCAAACGGATGGATTGAGAAACATGTTTAATTATTCTTTTAGGGTCGATTTTCTTATAAAAAATTGTTCCCCAAATTCTAGGGCATACGGTTTCCGAGATACGAGTAGTCGCCACCCTTAATGAATCACCCTGTATTTTTATGGTGTAATTAAGGATGGGTGTGGTCAGGATAGGATCGGAAGGAATGGAATTAGGGTTCTGATGGGGAAGATACTACCCCAGCATTCGCCTAAATAGCCGCACATGATGCGCGTATACGCAGTGATCATGCCGCTATATCTATGACGAAAATCCCCTGAAAAAACCTCATACAAGGTAGACGGCAACGGGGATCGCATCCAATACCTCTCGAATGCTAAGCAGATTGTCATACCACAGATCCAACTAGCTCGGTATATCCTTACAACCATATTAGTAATAATCTAACTATGAGCATTACCAACATACTTAAATGTCTAAATATTTTGGCATTTAACCGCATTTCTAACTCTTATAGCTTCTAAGATACATTTCCTACCTATTTCGGGCACACTATATAATAAAAAAAATCAGTAAAATACTATACATAATATACCAAACGTACAGTTAAAGTAAGTGTAAAAAACAATGCACATTTACGGAGTGAGAATATTACTCATTTATGCTATAAAAATAGTGGTCCAAGAGTTTTTTAAATCTAGAAAACGATAAGCACATTATTTTTTTTTTGTACAGTCAAGAAGTAATCTATCAAAACTTAAAAAAATCAATAGATCTAGGAACCAGTACGATACAAAGTAACAACTTATATTTTATTTGACAATACTCAATTGCACATAATTCAATATGCAATTTAACATTGTAATTTGCACATACAGATTTATAAACAATATTATTAATTAAATATTTGAACTTCAAACGAAACGTTGAAATCAATACATGAAATGTAAAATAATAATCATTTCCCAATTCAAACTTCAATGCAAATTAAATATACCTTTCCCATAATTGACTTTTATTTAAAACAGTGGTCCAAGAGTTATTTTGGTTCAATTAACATTACTTGCAGAATAAGAAAAAAATAAACGTGGTCATACGTGAGACATTTTCCTTTACTTAAAGAGAAACAGGTTAAATGAACAATATAGTAAGGTATCTAACATAGAAATCCAAAGTAAATACGAGGTTTAAAAAAAAAATCGTAAATGTAAAATTTTTGTCCAGGTGCAGAAGTTTTTTAATTGGTCCCGGCAGAAAAACTGACCAATAAAAAACATTTCCCCCGATTCCGATTAAGCTTAGTACACAGCACATGAGCAAAAAAATTTAAACTGGAGTAATAGGTAGGTACCGTAAATTCCCGGTCTAATATAAAAATAAGCAATGTACATGTGTTATGCAGTCTAAGTGCACTTTTTCGCAACATACTTAGAATGGAATAAAAATACCTTTAACTCAAAGAAATTCGTGTATAAAGATGTGTAACAATCAAGTGGGTGTATTTTGATTGTTACAGATCCTGCCACAGTTCCAGTGTTCCAGATTTTTCAAAAGATGTGTGACATCGCAGGTCGCAAATAACCACCGTAAAATCACATAGTTTAGTCCTTGTCCTTCGTATATAAACAAACATGTTCGTCGTTGCTTATACTAAATATTGTAAAACCATAAAATTTAATTCTTGATTATGTAAGAAGTACTTTCGGTCGTCTTTCCAACACAATGGGTTTAACGACAAACACCGTAAAACCATAAAATCTAGCTCTTGCCAATCCATGCATTACATTTGGTCTTTTGTGAATAAAGGTTTGTGAAAACACTGACCCCAAATGATCGCCAACACCGTAAAATTATAAAATTTTGTTTTTGCCTACTACAACAATATGTTTTACCTTGTTGCCGACGAAATTGGTGTATACATAAGGATTTTTGACATCAATAATTCCAAACGACGACCAAAATTTAGTTTTTGTCAATTGAGGCAATATGTTTGGGTTTTCTCAATTAAAACCGTATATAAATACATTTTTGACATCATCAGTGCCAAATTATGACCAACACGCAAAACTTTGACTTTTTTCCCAAAAATGGCGGATAAATAGGAATTTTGCACACCACTGGACTGAAACGATAACCAATATTATGAAATTCTAAACTTGATTCTTGCCGTTCGAGGAAATGATTTTAACCGTCTCCCTAAGGAAGCTGGTGTATAAAGAAAGAATTTAGGTATTGCTAGTTAAGCCAAAATGTGACAATGAATTATTTCACACCATTATGACGAAGGTACACCGTTTAACGAAACTCGGTCGTCGCGTGTGACAGTTATTAACGTTTCACATGTCATAACAGCTCTTCGGAAAAATATTTATGGGGGGAAAGTTGGGGCAGTTGATGTCACAATTTTAAGAACACCTTTATCATGCTATCTGTATCAAATAGCTTCAATACTCAATTCTCTGAGGATAAAGTGCAGACAACAGATCATTTTATATATTCTTAGGAAATGCGCTAAAAATAAATTTTTTGGTTTTTGGGAAAAAATGTAATTCAAACGGTGCATGAAAAAAGTGTCAAATTAAGGTATGACAAAGG
Source organism: Vesta saturnalis (assembly GCA_036346205.1). Classification (NCBI taxonomy): domain Eukaryota; kingdom Metazoa; phylum Arthropoda; class Insecta; order Coleoptera; family Lampyridae; genus Vesta; species Vesta saturnalis. Next base: position 1,223,260 of record JARFJB010000939.1, on the reverse strand, counting down.
GAATCCTAATTAAATTTCTCTAAAACATTGGAATATTTTTTAAGACTCATAAGTCTATCTCTTAAAAATAAATAAATCTCGTTGAAAACAGTATGGTCTTGTCTATTACTTGCGTTATAATTGTTCTGTACTTCTTATAGTGGAAGATAGAAGCGCCAATAACAAAATCTATGATTATAATAGTTTTTCTAAAAATGTTCCCATGGAACGGCAGTACATTTTTGACATTGGAAAACAGATTAAACATTAAAAAATTTGGTGAAAACCGCAAATCTCTCTATCTTTCTTCAAATTAAAGATATTTACAAGAACTGTCAAAAAAAAACTTACAATTTATTCAGTATAAATTAACACAGCAATACCAAATTAGAAAACAAAAACAGCAAAAGGCCAACCGGCACAAACAACAAAAATAAATTTTCAAAATAATATGTGTACACAATGTTGTCCATTTTCCTTTTCAAATACACCGTTTTAATCCAACACGGACACTTACTTTATTTACTAGTGACATAATTCCCATTCATTACTGATAGCATATAATCCACATCGGATGTTTCAATGTACAGTTATAGAAGGAGAGCGTGACGCGTTAAAATAGCCCAAGTTGAAATTACCCTCACTAGCAAATAAAATAAGTACTCCTGTTAGATTAGAATGGTATTTGAAAAAAATTGACAGCATTTTGGACATTAAAGATTTGTATTTTGTCATTAGTGTTTTTGAATAAACTGTAAACTGTTGCAACTGTTTGCAAAGTAAGCTTTTCTTGAGAGCCTTGTAAACATCTGTAGTTTGAAAAAATATATTTTGTGGTTTTACCCCCTTTTATTTTATGTTCAGTCATTTTTTTACCAATGTCAAAAATATACTACCGTTCCATTTGAGAATTTCGAGAAAAACCACAAAAAACACAGATTTTTAAAAAGCGCCCTCTATCAACCTCTATGAGAAGTACAGAAGAATAAGTTAGATCGTAACTAATAAAGGAGAGAAAGCTCTTTTTTAAGAAGACCTAAGTCTGTTAGTTTTGATTAAAGTAAACTAAAGTTTTTTTTTCTTCAACAAGTAGTTCATCCTTCCCCCACTACTGTATTTTAACAGGTGATTATTAGACATAAAATATTCCAAGATTTTCGAGAAATTTAACTTTTATCGTACCTTAAGTTGACACTTTTATAGCAAAACTTGATTTTCTAATTCAGTGTACTTATCACGCACCCTAGCGGCCATTCTACGAACTTGAAAATCATTTCCAATTTTTTTCATGCAGTTTCATCCTGGTTTCTTTCCCCTAAAGTTTTTCCCTCAATACTGTTGGTTGTATTGCGCCCTTTCAAGTCAATGAGTGAAATTCCAGAATATGGTAGCCATCACCTTTTTTTATTGAACTATTTTCGCCTTTCTTTAACGAGCGCATAGGGATGCCACCATTGTTTCGATTCCTTTTTGAACAGCAGATCATAAAACAACCAATGTCTCATCTCATGTGACGATGAACTCTAAAATCGGATTTGAGTAGTCACCACACGTTTAAAAAGGAGCGCGCACATTCGGCTTGATATTGAAGTTGGAGGGCACCCGTTATGCCCTAATCTTATATATACTCAAATGGTTATGAACAATTCCGCGAATACTGCAATTTTCTAATAACATTTCATACATAATTAAAGTTTTTTGAGGTGTTACCATTTCAGTTGATCGACCGGGGTGCTCTATATCTTAATGTGATTCTGGCCTCGAACGGACTCGTTTTGTTCTCTTTTTTTGAGTCGAATAAAAAGGAGAAAAATCATCATAAACACCGTCTAAACGATATATAATTTGATTAGGCGCATAATCTTTTGACGGCGCCGTACTCAATTTTCGTTAGCTGAGACATTTTTATTTCACTATTATATATTGGAGCCTTACATGCCTTCTAGCCTATTGTTAATTTTAATAAATAAATGAATTTGGACTAGACTCGACCTAGATACATTGTTAATCAATTTAAAACAAAATACCTAATTAAAGATAATACAACTAGAGTAAAACACAATTAATTACTGATATTTAATTTTTCATGGAATTTGAATTAGTTACTCAAAATTAATAGCTTATATTCAAATTTAGTGATCATGAGAAAAACAAATATATAAAATATCTAGTGATATAATTACCTCATTTGCACAGAGCTAAGTACTTACGTATTTAGCCAAACTAATAAGAAAGCAAAAAAATATGTTTGGAATGTGTCTCAGAAATACAATTCAAATGTTAATAGTAGTAATTTATAATTCATAAATTGAAACTGCTGATTGTGTGGTCATAAGGCATTACTATACCTTGGGAGTTAATTACGTTATTCACGTTACTATGAAGAGGGATTAAGGATGTTGGCATAGTAGGTAAAAGTGTGCTAGGAAAATGTGTGGGACGAGTGAATAGTGTTAAAAAATCAGTGAGGTGTTAGCCGATGAAGAGGTGCCGAGACAGTTTAGGTTGCCGATCATAAATAATGGGTTATTAAAAAAAGTATCGTAGCTTTGGAAAACGGTGATTTGATATTGAAAAAGCGCTAATAAACAAAGTCATCAATTTGAAAATTCCAAATTTACCAAAAACAGTCAACTTCCTTTTTACATGCAATTCAAAATAACTTTACGAGAAGGTACATTTTCATCACAGAAAAATACAAAAATTACATCCATTTATCCATTAGCCACAACTCAAAATTCAGTGTTCATCCGTTGTGCAAGCATAGGTTTTTTAAAAGTCTCATAAAGCAAATTCACATAAATGCAGCCAGAAAAGGAGCAAAGCTTAAATTATTGACGCTCAAAAATTTAAATCACATGCAGGTGTTAATAAATCTACATAAATACGAAGAAAGAAGAAAACCAGAACATCTCAGTGAAGAATGATTTACTATTCCGTAAATCTGGGCCACAAAACCTCAACATTCTTGATTTGTGAGGAATTATTCTGAGAGCTATAACAATGTGTATAATTCAATGGTTACAACTACACTGCAGTAGTGAAAAAATGATTAAGAATACATAAGTTATTGCTACATTTTTGGTAATGAACCAAAAGGTACGATAAACGAATATATTTGAAAATAATAACAGCACTGTAAAACGTATTTAGTATTTTTAGTACTAAAAAATATCTATTTATAAATGCGCTACGAAAGCTTACAACCGGAACATATACTTAGATATTCTGTTTCTCTTGAAAAATTTTTAGAGAAAAAGGATAGACAATTCGTTCCCATTATAGATTTTATATTGTTACGCAAATGGCAAAACATCTAATTATTCTTTGATATAAAATATGTTATTTCACACCAACATTGGCAACTTTATTATGTAACATGTTGTTACTTTGCGATATTTTCATATAGATTAGCTTAAATAAAATCTGATAGTGAATAATAACTAATCACAGCATTCATCAATAAGAAAAAAAAGCACACTCCCAAAATGGGAATTTCCGGTTTCACACATTGGCAAAATTTCAAAAATGTATAATTTCCACCTTCCAAATTTTTCTTTCTTTTTAAATTATAGCAGAATGTTACTTCGACATACCCGAATAGTAATAGTTAAGGCGCAGAAAAATCGAATTAGGTCAAAATGAAAATTAAGGTACCCAGTCAGAAAATAATGTGGAGGCCTTTTATACCAGTACGATTACCTAGGTTATTGCTTAGATTTCCGTCTAATAATTACTGAAACGTGATTTATAAATAATCATTAATCAATAATCATTACGATTCTCCCGCCTGGGCACCGGACAGGTCGGACGTGTTTTAAAATTTCTCACCAAAATGCCTAACATTAGTGAATTAAAAGTAATCGAAATAAAAAGTTTACTTAGTGCACGTGGTGCTAGTGTGAAAGGAAAAAAAAGTGAGCTTGTTACAATATTAACAAATCCTTTTAAATCGCAATTTTATTGAAGATAAACCAAGTGACAATAAATACTGTATATCTAACCAAAATTCCTGCTTAAAACATAAGTAGACCAGATGAATTAAGACCTACCAGCATAAAATCAATATTTTAGAAGAAAAACTACACGAACTACAAGCTTGCCTAAGAAAAGTTTTGAAACTTAGACATTGTAAGTGCGGCAAATTAAAAATACGCGACAGTATTAAACCAAAAAGTGATATTTCTGAAAAACTTAATTTTTTTTGGACCTCGTAATACTATAAGTGCGGCTATAAGTGAGTACAAAGTTATAAACTGTTCAAAAATAAATGAAAACATGTTAATAATGTAACAAAAAAATCAATGCGAAGATAATAAAACCAAAAATTCTAATTTTAGCGAATAGTTTAGGTCGTGATTTTACAAATAAAATTCATTGTAATTATCAAGTTTAAGGTTTTATAAAGCCAAATGCAAATTTTGAAGGTGCGATTAAAGTGTGGACGACCTTTCAAAAGATTTTACAAAGCAAGATTATGTAATAATAATGACAGGTTCTAATAATGCCTTAACACATTCTAGTATAAGTTATCATACTATAAAAAATTTAAATCTACGATTACAACATACTAATGTAATAGTAATTAGTATTCCATTTTGGCACAGACAAGATTACCACAATAACCGACTTTATAATCTTAATTGCATGATTAGCAATGAGCTTAAAAATAACTTAATAACATACAACGATGTTAATTATATTTTGATCGAAGATGATTTTACGCGCCATGGATTACATTTAAATAATAAAGGAAAAAATAAAGTCTGCGAATATATTTTTTTAATTCAAGATTTATCCACCATGTTCCCGAAGTATCAATTAATTATAGAAATTTAATCACAATCATTCCTGGGGGTTGCCGAAAATTGTAATAGCATTTATTGGGAAGAGCTTACTTAGGATTTTCACCGGACTTCGAGTATGAAAAAAGTTCTAGATGAAAGCGATTTTAATTTATTACATATAAACAACCAAAGTATTGTAAATAAATTGTTAAATTTAGAAATATTATTAAACAAATTTAATAACAATTTTTCTGTATTATGTTTTCAGGAACATTGATATATATATATATATATATATATATATATATATATATATATATATATATATATATATATATATATATCAAATAGACTTGTTAACGGTATTTCACATTTGCTTCTTTTGCTCGACAAAAGCGCAGGCATGGAATATCTGCCATTCTAGTGAAAAATACAACTCAATTTATCAATTTAAATGAAATTGGAAAGTTAAGTGTAGAAATGCATTTCGAGTGTTGTGCCGTTAAAGTAATGATAGATGTTTGTGTTGTATCTATTTATCGCCCACCTTCAGTTGACATTTTTTTAAACAATTAGAAATCCCCTTAGACTATGTAACATTAAAATTTTCCCACATTTTTATCTCAGGTAATTATAATATTAATATTTTACTAGATTCAAACATAAAAAAGAAATTTTCGTCAAGTTATTCTCTTATAATGTGAGATTAGTATTTAACGAACCAACAAGTGTAACATCACATAGCGAAACATGCATAGATAACATCATCACAAACATGCAGGATACGGACGCTCTTAAACGACTAAATTATGAAATTGACTTCTCAGATCATCATGCCCAAATAATCTCTGTTAATAAAAGCGCCATTAGTGAAACTTACATGTCAACAAAATGTTATAAACGTATTTATCATTATATATATATATATATATATATATATATATATATATATATATATAAGTAACTTTTTTCAATGGATCGTATATTTTATTTTAGTCCTATTAAATAGCATATTTTTTACTCATTTCAAAAATGTATAGTTTACCTTATTTATAACAAGTAGTTTTCTTGTAAATTAATAAAAACTGTAAAGTTAAAATCGTGTATCAGTTTTAAAAAATAGAGCGCCTTGGAATGAAATAAAACAAAAGAATTCTATAACACAATAATCGTCAGTTGTGAAAAACTTACGAGTACGAACTTTATTAATGCTGAAGTTTATAAAATTTCAACCAATCATAAATATTTATAAACCAAAGAAATACCTAAGTACTACATTACAACTAAATTACAAGATTTCAAAATGGCCACCATGGTTTTCAACACATATACGACATCTTTGTAATATATTATTTTGCACTTTTAACAAGGTATTAGGTCTAATTGCTGCAATAACTGTTCTTATTGTATCTTTTAGATCTTCAGCATTATGTGGTTTAATTTTATATACGCTGTCTTTAACTGTTCTCCACAAAACGAAATCCAGAGGGGTTTAATTCTGGAGATCTAGGAGGCCATGGAATAGTACCACGAGTACCGATCCAGTTATTAAATCTTTCTGTTAAAAAGTTTGAAACAACACTTACATTGTGAGCAGGAGCTCCATCTTGTTGAAAATAACGAAAAGCGCGTATTAAATTTAATGGAACTTCGTCCATCATATTTTCAAATTCATTTCTTAAAAACATTCAGCATTCAGCATTAAAAAAAATATGGACCAACTATTTTAGTACCTAAAATACCGCACCATACGTTTATTGAGAAAACATGTTGATCTCGTCTCTCTACAGTTAAATGAGGATTTTGTTGAGCCCAGTAAATGTGATTTTTTCTATTAAATAAACCATTGTTGGTAAACTTGGCTTCGTCCGTAAACAAAATTGATTTAGAAAAGTCATTGTTTCTTCGATGCTCTTCAATAAACCAGGTAGCGTAATTTAATCGTCTTTCAAAATCTGCAGGATACAATGTATTTCCAACGTGGTGACGGTAAGCTTTGAAGTTATTTTGTTTCAAGATTATGCGTGCTTCTTCTCTTGACGTATTACATTCGAGTCCAATTTCCCGTACAGATGCAGTCGGTTTGACATTATTATAAGCCAGAACATTTACTTCGGTTTCTTCATTAAATTTTTTTTTGCATCTTTAGGTTTTTTGAATAACTTTTTGAACTTGGTTAAAAACTTGGATCACCAAGGACATTATAACGTCTAGTAACACTAAACGCCAATTAGCCATGTTATGTAAATCGTTTAATCATCCACTTTTAAAATCCTATTAGGTACAAGCAATATATTATTAATCAAAGTGCACTACTTGTTCTTCTGGATGATTATTCATAGGGAATAAAAGATGGTCAATCCTCAAAAAGCATATTCTAGGTTTGATCATGTCTCAAAATTCGAAATAGTACATTATTAAACAAAATGCACTAATTGTTCGCCTGGATGATTGGTCGTAGGAAATGAAGGGTGGTCATTCCTCAAAAAGCATATTCGAGGATTGACCATGCCTTATAATAATGAATATAAAAGTATATTTTAGTTTCTTTTTTTTTTGAAGGGTGGTCAAATAAATCGAATTCATGGTCAAACGATGGTCAATCAGATCGAATAATAAAAATTGGCGATTTTCGATTTCGGGGGGCAAGTGTAAAGTTGCCCCACATCTTTTTTGCAATAACTTTTTAACAGAGAGTGGCCAATGAAGGTTGTTGGTGGTCATTAGCGGTCAATAAGTGGTCAATCGAATGCCATTAATTAATTATGCAACTTGGGGGCAGCTTCACACAGTTCACTAATGTTAGACATTTTGACGAGGAATTTTAAAACACGTGTCCGGTGCTCAGGCGAGAGAATCGTAATGAATATTTATTGATTAATGATTATTTATAAATCACGTTTCAATAATTATTAGACCGAAATCTAAGCAATAACCTAATCGTGATGGTATAAATAGGTTCCACATTATTTGCTGCCTTAATTTTCATTTTGACCTAATTCGATTTTTCTAGGTCGTTAACTATTACTATTCGGGTATGTCGAAGTAACATTCTGCTATAATTTAAAAAGAAAGAAAAATTTGGAAGGTGGAAATTATACATTTTTGAAATTTTGCCAATGTGTGAAACCGGAAATTCCCATTTTGGGAGTTGCTTTTTTTTCTTATTGATTAGTTATTATTAGTTTGTTTAAGCTAATCTATATGAAAATATCGCAAAGTAACAACGTTGTTCCCTAATAAAGTTGCCAAGTTTGGTGTGAAATCACTTAACTTAATCTTATTTTATATGAAAGAATAATTAGGTTAGATATCAAATCCCTTGTATCAATAGGTAAATTTAAAGGTACATTAAACGAATTTTAGAAAAGTCAAGCATTTTACAGTCTAGATGAGTTTTTCAAGTTAAACCGTTGAATAAAATGTAATTCAAGGAAATTCACTTAATATTATTTACTCGCCTTCAAATCTTATTTATATACCTATCACCTATGCAATTTTTCCAGTTCATGCGTTTGAAATGTTGTTTGTGAATTGCATCAACACTCTAATGCATTTTTATATAAGATTTCGCATTTTATAACCAGTTAAATTTGATTTAAGCTGTGAACTAAACTTACTGTGAATACTGTATTTCTTGTAATACTACGTACTATAATTGGTATGACAACTAGATTTTGTAGTTCACGTCAATCTCAATCTCCATCTACATTTTAATAAAATGTTTCAATGAATAGTTTTATTTACATACTCTGTTAAAAAGTTGATAATTATATCCAATCGTTTCATGTGTGTAAATAAATAAAAAAATGAATGCAATTTATTTTAGAAATAATTAATACTGAGTTTTAATTTTGCCGTTTTTACTATTTCATTCCGCTTTGATGCATTGTAATCACGTATGTATGTCATATGCTTTGTTAATAACGCTAAATTAATGCACGTGGAAATGTATTGATTAATAAATCAAAAGAATCAAGGTTAAACAGATGTTCAAAGAAGTTGACATGTAAAAATAACTTCTAAGAGACTGGTGAGATTACGTGAAAAAATATTCATTTGAGTATCATTAAAAGTCGTTCAAACCAATTCATCGTATTTTTTTAGGACAAATATCAAGCCAAAAAATACTTATCTTAATATTTACAGCGTTGAAATTCTACCTAAGAAATAAAAATATTGCATCAAAGATAATAAATATGCTAAACACAAGTTAAAAAGAGTAGTAAACATGAAAGTCGTCTAAAAAGAAGTTCTTTGTTACTCTTACCATTACAACAAATTTGAGTACAGACTTTGTATTCTTCCTCCATTCCGATGTTTACTTGTGCAGGCAGTGGCAGTTGACTGCTCCATCAATGCAACAGATGCACTACATGCTTTACCGTTATTATACTTTCAGTTTACAAATTCACTGTTGATTAAATTATGTTCACCAAAAACATAGAATACAGATCCCACACAATAAAAAAAATCTCATATGGCCAACAAATAACTTGTTCGTGCCTGTGTAATCCTTGATTAGCAAATAAATACATGCGAAAAAGGGTTTATGTCGCAGAACGACTATTTCTAACTTATTCCTACTTCTTCTTATATTAAATGTACAAAAAAAGTTAGTCTTGTTTCTTACTTACACCTAAGAACTTTAAAAATTATAAAACATACGTTTGAAAATTGTTTGCTTGTGAAAAATAATAGATATTATATAAACTAACAGCACAACATAAATATCTTCCCTCTTTGTATAATTTAATAATGTTTCAATTATTAGTTTTGTTAAGAACGAATAAGTTCAAAAGTAAATAAGTAATTAAAAATTATTATTAATTTTATTAAATACATAAATAAAAAGTTTACCTGAAGTAGGATTCGAACCTACGACCTATACTTTGCCAGAGTACCGCGTTAACGAACTGCGCTATCGAGATTCAAGCCCTAATCGATAAAATTTTGTCTTTATGTATGTAGAACCGATGTAAATTTAGAATTTGAATCTCGATAGCGCAGTTGGTTAGTGCGGTACTCGAGCAAAGTACAGGTCGTAGGTTCAAATCCTACTCGAGGTAAACTTTTTATTTATGTATTTAATAAAATTAATAATAATTTTTAACGTAACGAATCGTTGAAAATTTGTATACGCACATTCTTGGTGTAAAAACGTCACTAGCTTAATAATTAATAAGTCGGAACATACCGCAAATCAATAGACGTCTTTGTTTGGGACTTTGAAATTTGAGACCCAGATGTAGGGTTTCTTACGTACGAGTGCATATTTTAAAAATTAATACTTCTTTTAGTAATAAATGTGAAAATATTCCCACGTAATATTTCTTTTTTTTTATAACTTTTAAAAATGGGGGTGGATTTGGGAAATAAAAACGGCAGTTGTAGTTAGAGGTTCGAGTGACATGTTTGGTATTACAATTTTTATTCTGATTTATTTACGACACCACTGTGGGTGTGATTTTTTTTGTGGTGTTTATGTGTAGTTAAACTGTTTTTTATTTTTTTTTTTTCTGTTACTAAATTTTATAGTTTTGTACGCACTTTAATCTGATTTAATGGTATTTTGTTATATTGGCATATTGAAACCTTTCGTTGTTTTTTTTTTGTTTTACTTATTTATTAATAAATTGGTGTTTCTTGGTGGTTCTTTCCCAACTTAGCAAATTAACGGGTTGAACCACCATTGCGCAAACCTCGTTAATTCTAATTTGAGTAGTTTCATTGTTTACCTGCCCTACATAATGCAAGACTTAACCTCATCCAATCCTATATCATTCACATAACACAGCGTAGCTTACCACTAAACGGTCAATTCTTTTGATCAGATTTGAGGTTTGCGAATACTTAAATATGAGACTTGTAAATAAATTCTAATATTTTAACTATTGCCAGGAAAGTCAATGTAAGGCAAGCAATTAATTGGAGTAATAGTAGCATTACTGTCAGTAAAATCAAGATACATCCCTTAGCGAGTATTTTGTTCTTGAATTTGAATTATTGCGAATAAGTTCAAATTACACTTTTAAAAAGTAGAGTTACCTTAGGGCGATTTTATATCTTTTCGATTAAAAAAAATAATTATAATATGATGAAAAGGAGAGGTTGAATTGTATAAATTTGAACAAATCGAATTAGTTTTATTTGTAAGCTTTTGAACCATTCATTTTTTTGTTGAAAAACAGGCATTATTAGGGTGAAGGGTTATTAATGGTAAGGGGGAAACAATTTTCTCATAAGTCCCCAACAAATAAAACATATAAAGAAAGATTTTGATGTCATTATTGTGCACAAATATTTTTTTTTTGTCACCGATTAAGAAATTTTATTACAAATTGCAAATGATCTGGAACGAGTTGACTTCTTGATTTATGAAATTACAATATTTGATTAAGGGTAGTAGTATTATCTAATAGGAGTTAGTATTTAGTTTTAGCGTATTACACCGCAATATTATTATTTTTCAAGTCTTGTTTGTTGACAATTGATACTGGCTATGTAACATATTTTGGGAAGGGTGAATGTCTATTTATGGTAAACCGTTACCATAGGTCACCTTGATGAGATGCCCTGGAACACCGATGTATGTTAATAGTTGGACACCGAAGTATGTTAATCGTTGATATATAAAATATAAATACTATGTTTATGTAAGGCTTGAAATGTGTTACCTGCCAGTTTGCTAATTGTAGGTACAGATCTTTAAGATGTAAAAATATTATGTCAAGTTAAAGCATAAGGATACCTTTTTAACGTGTATTTACAGCAACGGATTTCTAATAGTACATTTTTAAAGGAGGCATTACTAAAATTTAAGCAAAAATCATAACTTTTCAATAATTTATTATAAATAATTAACGGCGTATTAAATTCCTATAAGAAAGGGTCAAAACTTTACATGTAACAGTAAGCAATATTTTATTAAGAGCGGCAACTATCCCTTTGAACATTAAAATAACAAACTTGTTTTAGGGCCGAATTCAGAAACGCCACTACTACTACACTCCTTTTACGATTAAATTGCGACTCGTTTAAGGGTGAGTGGAACACACCCTTAATTTCGGTATTCAAAAACCATGCAGACCATGTGACTCATGTGAGTAGAGTTTGTAGTGCACTAGTTTTTGTTACGAGCTGGCAACATTGTAATTCTTGGTTTATTTGAACTACATTTGACAGTTTATATTTGTCATTTTCCTTGTGTATTCATTTCGAAGTTGAACATGAGCGAACAAAAAAATATTTATAACACCAAGCGAAAAAATATTTGTAACGGAGTTAGTGTCTCAACATAAAAACATCATAGAATGTAAAAAAACGGATGTAGTAAATGCGTCCGAAGAAAAGAAAACATGGGCTTTAATCACTATAGAATTTAATTCTGTACCGGATCACTAGTATTGAGTAACTGCAATTTTCATTCCTATCAAGTACTGTATTACCATAACCTAGCTTTTACAAAAGTAATAATTATTGGATTTGTTCTTAACAGCCAACTCCACAACAACTTCAAACAGCATGGGAAAACATAAAATGCAGAAGGAAGAAGGAGCTCTCAAAAGAAAAACAACAGAGAATGGCAACTGGCATCTTAGATTGTGTGGACATCGAAATCAAAGATGTTATTGATAGCGACGAACCTATGTTAAGCATAAATTATGCTTTGGTGGACAATAATTTAGTACCGATTGAGACCAGTGAAGGAAAGGAAACGAAAATTCTAAATAAAGCTATTTAATGTACACCCGTTAAAAGTATACAGTGAAACTCGGTTAAAACGAGATCTCTGGAACTGCTAATTTTTGCTCGTTATATCCGTTAAACGTTATATGCGAGAAACTCTAAAAATTAAAAAGGATACTACATTTTTTTAAATATTGTTTATTACGCATAAAAATACATTATTTTGCATTAAAAAGCGGAATATCTCTTAAGCATTAGGAGAGTTATTAAAAATTTCATTTATTTTTAGCTGACGTTTTGGTTTAAATTTAACATCATTGAGACTACCTCTTAAAACACTTATAGATTTAAATATTTTCTCACTACTACCGTTTTCTTCAAAAAACTGCGCCAATAATACAAATGCGTCGCCTGCTTTAGAGAGTGTAACAGGCATGGGTTTATCACACTCATTACTGTCTACATCACCTTCATCACTTTCAGCTTCCCGTTCTGTAATTTCTTGTATAATTTCTTCGTCAGTTTTTAAACCCGAAGTAATCAACATCGGCATAAATATCTACGTAGTCATCTAAGAACGCGCAATTTTGAAAATTATTGATGTCTCTACTTTCTAACCAAGTAGATAAAGGAAGATCGTCTTCTTCTTCGAAACTTTCATTTACAGCAGAAACAAAACCAGCTTTTTTGTAACAGTTCTGAATTTTTGTGGGGGTTACATTATTCCACGCATCACTCATTAGGCAAATTGCACGCTTATTTTAAGATCCTGTTTATTTTCATTCGATCGATTAACTGTAATACTAATAAGCGACGGTAGAAATTTTTAAAACTCCTCATAATCCCTTGGTCCATGGGTTGAAGGATAGACGTTGTGTTTGGTGGTAAAAAAATAAGGATGATGTTGGTTAAATTTTGCAATTCAGGATACGCTGGGCAATTATCAACCAATAATAAAATCTTACGATTGTTAGTCGTAATTTATCATCCCATTTTCTAATTTCCTCTTCAAAAATTATAGATGTCATCTAAGCTTTCTTGTTAGAGGTGTAGTCAACTGGTAGGCAATTTTTAAAACAGCGAGGATTTCGTGATTTTCCGATTACCAACAATTTTTTTTTGTCAGTTACCGTCATATTGGCGCAAATTAAAACAGTGAGACGATTTTTCAACATTTTTCCACCAATACATTTTTAAATTTTGTGGTATCTGGCGTTAAATTGAAAAATAATCCGGCTTCGTCGGCGTTGTAGATGTTTTCATCTTTAAATTTTCGTCGTAATTCCAGCCAAATACTTTTTAACCACTCACCTGTCCACTGATTTCGCTTCACCATTTATTTTTCCATACACAATGTTATTGCGGTTTTTAAAGCGATCAATCCACCCATTATTACACTTAAAGTCTGTATAATTTAATTGTTCCGCGAAAAAGGAAGGAAAGGAAAGGCCAAGTATGTCATTCCCTCCCCAAGGGAGAGGGCGGGCTGCTCGAGCTTTCCGAGCTCCTTCAGCCACAGTCATGGATTCCCAGCATAAATACATACATTACGTATATATGCATGGTGGGATTAAGGATGGGCGTGGTCAGGATAGGATCGGAAGGAACGGAGTTAGGGTTCTGAGGGGGAAAATACTACCACAACATTCGCCTAAGCAGCCGCACACGGTGTGCATATACGCAGTGACCATGCCGCTACATGTGTATGAGGAAAAAACCGTGAAAAAACCTCATACAAGGTAGACGGTAACGGGAATCGAACCCATTACCTCCCGAATGCTAAGCAGATCGTGTCACCACTACGCTACCAGCTCGGTTCCGCGAACTTCTCATCCTGCGCTTTTAAAATGAGCCCATTAATGGGTAAAACCGGCACTTCTTTGGTTTTTAAACCACACAATTAGCGCTTTATCAATATCATCTCTAGTACACTTTTTTAATTTCTTCACGTTAGTAAAATTGTTTCCGAATGCTGCAAGTGTAGTTTTTCTGTTTTCCCACAACGTTGACACGGTAGATGTTGGTAAACCATATTTTTTGCACGTCGCGGAATTTTTTGCACCATTTTCTAGTTCCCGAATTATCTCAACTTTCTCGCGAATTGAAAGTGTTTTGCGTTTTATTGAAGCCATTTTTCAACCTCACGTCTTGCTGCAAAAGTAACAACTGACCAGAAACTACCTTGCATTAATTTGTAAAACAGGTACAATGTATATAATTGGTAAGCCGGAAGGCATAAGCGAATTCTAAGCAGTAAGTAATCTCTTTTAATCTACTTTAAGTCTTTTAAAATGTATCCGTCTTTTCTGTGAAACGTAATTACGGAAATCCCAAAAATTCTTAACAAATATTTACTTGAAACGACTTTTAGTATGTATATAAAAACTACTACAAAATTTGAAATTTGCTCGTCTTTATAGTGAAACGTGAACGTAATAAGCGAGAAAAATTAGTACGTAAACTAATACAGTTTCAATCAATTTACCTACGAAACGCTCGTTATATCCAGAATCTCGTTTTATCCGTGCTCGTCTTAAGTGAGTTTGACTGTATTTAATGAGAATAACAATAATCGAAGAACAAATTGAAATGGAAATACTTAAATACCGACTAATGTAATAATTTGTATTCTTTTAAGAAATTTATGAATACATATGCGATAATTTGAGTTGCCATACATATTGCATGTACTGACTTTTACTTATTTTTTATATAAATCAACGGTGACAATAATGCAGGGGACCTACCAAGCTCAAGTATGTACCCTCGTACTACCATGATTGAGGACGAAACCCCAAAGAAAAGTCAAACAGGTAACAGTTCATAGAGAACCTATCTTTCCCTAAACCTCATCTTTTCTCTGAATATCAAATTTGTTAATTTTCTTCCTCTGTTTTATAGACACAACAAGGAGATCTGCTTTGAGAAAAAACAAAGGGGGTCTGCAATTGATACCGAGTTAGCAGCACGTGTAGCCAGGTTAAAAACGCTTGAGAAGCAAGATGTAGAATTCCATATGAAGCGAATGAAAAATGAGAGGCAGTTACATGCTGTCCGGTTAGAAACTGAAAAATAAAATTAGCTGCTGAAACAATTATTTTAGAATACAACAATAAAAAAAAGTTTACGGAATAATATATATTTTTAGTGAAATAATAAAAAAGTAGTAGTCAATATTTTAATTCACAAAGCTGTTCTGATTGCATTGCCTCTGACATTTTCCCCATCATTTAAATGCCGCACGGGAATATTACCTCGGTTTTGATCTTCCTGTAGTAGTGGCAATTCTTCTCTTTGTGAAATTGCAATATTATGCAGAACAGCTGTAGCAGCAATTATTCTGATTGCGTTTCTTAATTTATTATTTAAGCACAAGTGCAGGCATCGAAATCGCCCCTTCCAAATGTTCTTTCAACAACCGTTCTAGTCTGTATATGTGCTGTATTGTAGCGATGTTCAGCAGGTGCCTGTGGGTTTAAAATTGGTGTGAAGAGGTATCGACTCTGCTGATATGCACTATCTCCTAATAGCAATTCTGATAATCTTCCCTCTTCGAATCTTAATTTCACTGCACTGCTATTGAATATTCGGCTATCATGTGCAGAACCTGGCCATCTAATTACGATGTCCCATATTTCATGGTTTGGGCCACAGACAACCTGAACATTTAGAGACACCCAGCCTTTTCTATAACGAAATGTTTCAGCTGTAGGCCCCCCAGGACTGCATATTTCAATGTGTGTCCCATCAATGCACCCTATTACACCTGGGAAGTGAGCAATTTCATAAAATCTATTTCTGTTTCGAGCGATGTCTCTTCCTGGAAATTTTATGTATCTGGGTAATTGTCGGGCAATTATTTCTGAAACCTCATTTATAATGCGGCATGCTGTTGCCTGACTTATTGCCATAAGATCTCCCACAATTCTCTATAAAAAAAACATTCACATATTGATATATTCTCTGAAAACTTAAATGCAATATTACCTGATAACTTCCAGTGGCATAAAATCTTAAGGCCATGCAAAGTTTTATGATTGGTGGGATTGGTAGTCCACGCTTTGATTCCCTATTATTTAGTGGATACACCATCAGTAATAACACTGTTTGAATTGTGTCTCTACAGAAGCGATATCTCTGGTACAGTTCGTTATTTGTATACACTTCCAACGGATTACATTTATCTCGTAGCACTTGCCTGAAATGAATACAAAATGTACCTACATAACAAAAATTTGACTATTAATTTTACTTACCGTGGAATATACGCTACATCATCTTCGACATATTGGATAAACTCATATAGATCAGCCATTTTAAAACAATAAATAAAAAATCAATAAAACTCGAATTCCTAGTTCACACTTAACTTTCATTAATTGCTTCAAACACAAAAATGTGAGGTTATGTTAATAATGTAGGGAACGTCTAGTAACCCTCAAATAAACTCATTTATACACTACAATTGTAGTGTCTATTTGAGTGTTTCTTGTTTCAGAATTCCAAATTGAGCATGAGTGTCGATTCGAGTATAGATTGAGTGGAAATTGAGGGCGAGTGACGTCTATGAATTCGGCCCTTATTCTCCGCAATTCGGTATTTATGGATATTTATGATACTTATTGCTTTTACAAAGAAGCACAAGGAATAAGAAAGCGGATTAAAATTTTTGTAAACACATTTTAAGAAACTAACAGAAGAGAGGGTTAAAAAATAATTGGTAGAAATACTAAATACATTTTTTCATGTGCAACACCAGTTTCTTCATTTGATTTCACGATAAGGATGTTCAAACGGTACCTGATGGCAGACGCGGTTCAATATTTTATTTCTGAGAGGCAGATCGTGGTTACTTTTATTGCATAAATAAAAGTACAAGTGGAAAAAAGTTTCTTATCTGTGTTGGGAAGGATTGCCCGGCACGAGCTTGTTGTGATGAGCAAACTTGGTGAGGGCCACAATCACCTTTATGATGTGGAAAAAGAAAAATTCCTTCGTTTAAAAAATGATATGGTGAAGGAAGCTGCATCGACAAGTGATGACATCAAGACAATTTTTGTACAAAAAAGTTCCAGGTATGTATCCATATAAATAACTATTGTACACTATTTTACCACGTACCTTTATGTTATTATAGTGCATCTTGTGACGTCGCCAGCAAAATAGCTTCTCTGCTGTAGCGAAGCGTATGCGGCGTGAACATGGACAGGTTCAACCGCCTATGCCCTACAATTTGGAGAGTTTTGTCAACACAGTTCAAGATATGGATACATAGGTAACGAGGTCTTCTGTAGAGGTGCATCAGGAATAGAAAATCTCCTTTCTATAATATTTTAGGCAGAAGGCTTGGTGCAGTTATTGAAGGAAACTAGGGAGGTTCACATTGACGGAACATTTAAAACCCGTCAACTGCACCCTGTCAGTAGTGAACTACTGACTATTATGAGAGTTCAGTATGGTTATGTAAATATTATGCTCTGCACAAAGGTCGTAGTGATTTACAAATATTTTGAGGCATTATCTTGTGCTCTTGCATTAGTGGCAAGTAGGAAGACCGAAGCATACGATGAATTCTTTAAAAAGATTAAAGAAATTGTTCCAGTATTTCGCCCCAAAGTCATAATGACAGATTTCGAATTCGCCCTTATCCGCTCATTAAAAAAGAATTTCCCCGAAGCACAGATGACAGGTTGCTTTTTTCATTACTGTCAGGGATATGTTGTAATTTATTTATAACTTTGATTAAAACCTATGAATGTTTATCAAAACGATATAAGGTTTGTGTGGTATATTTTTAACAGTTTTTCAATTTTGTCAAAATGAAATAAAGATTTTGATGGAATTACTTGTTTGTACTTAACTATTTATGAAGTTCCACAACGATATATTTTTTTGTTTCTAAGAATAATGATAACTTTATTCAAGGTAATTGATTAACCGAAGAAGGTTACTTAACAGATGACGAACGGTTCAAAAATCAACAAACGTTAGATAAAGTGTAATTATTCTCTCTATATTTTAGCAGTTGTGATGAATAATTTAATTTTATAGCGAACCTTGTTACATCATATTCCTCATTTTTAATTTTCTATTGTCTTTCTCTTGTGTGACATTAAATACTCGCCAAACACTCAATTTTTTGTTCTCTCATCAATGGTAGCTGTCGGTTACAATAACTTGATCATGGATGGTCAGGTTAAATCGTTCGAGAAATAATTGTACGTTTTTTAACCATTTATATGTGCATTATAGTATTGTACTACTTCTATGTTTATATTGTACCAGTGTCTTCCATATAGGTCTCTGAATTTCAATGCGTTTGTTTTGTTTTGATGGAATTGTATTTCATAAAACTCCTCGTTTCATGTGGTGATGTTGTTAATTATAGTAGTGTGCATTGCCGGTCGTGAATTATTACTATTATTTACATTTTTTTTTTCTTATTGATACTGAGGCTAACTCAGGTCACCTAACCGCACTGCTGGAAATCAAGTAACGATTAGTACATATATTATTATTGTGATCATTATTATTATTATTATTGGCATATAATTAAAACCAACAATGTCTTTTAGGTAATGTTGAGAAAATCTAACGCTCTTGGTATGAGGACCTTATTGAGAGAAAACAGATTTGCTAAGATTGCACTGAAAACGCTAATGTGTGTAGCATTGTTGCTTACAACCAATATTCACAAAGGTTCTCAGTATGTGAGAAACTATGTGCAGCAAAATAACATCGGGGATGGTTTTCAAACTTTGTTATTGTAAATAATAAGATCACATACTTGTACTTATTAATTAATCTGTATTTAATTCAAGAAGTGCTTCTTTCTGTCACAGACATGAGTTAAGCCAACTTTTAGAAACCCGCTGTTAGAAGTTGTTTGAAATGAAATTATCGATCTAAGACGTATTAAACTCTTCCTTTTATTATAGCATAACTGAATACTACACTGGAAACTTGATACTTCACAAGTATTAATAATAACAATAAAGTTTCAATAAAAAATTTTCAGAATATCAATTTTGCATCTCTTCAAATGTACAAGGTCTATTACTAAGCAGGAGAGGTAATTGTTTTAAATAGAATATCTCACATATTTTAACGTTATCAGAGTAGAAATATACATCGTTCCATTTTAAAGCACTTATTTCAGTGGTAGGTACCCGCTTGCTGATACACTTTGTTCGTTTGAAAATGTTTTCTTGACGCTTTAGATATATATATATATATATATATATATATATATATATATATATATATATATAGGTGATCAAATTCAAGTGTGCACTATTTTAACTTTTTTATTATTGAAGCTACGAGGTCGGTTAAATTAGAGAAGTAGTAGTATTTCTTCCGCTGATTAACGTGGTGGTAACAGAAAAACAAGTGAAGATCACGTTTCCGAGTTAATTTAAAAAATGTAGTTTTATTAAATGGGACACCCTGTATATTTATACCCTAATCGATTGCCAACGCTTTTCTTAACATAAAAGGTTATAATGAATTTCAGCCTAAAACCAAAAATAAAGGAGATACGAGTTTATTTCACTTTTCGCCTACAGGAACGATACAATTTAAATAAAAACGAAATATTATACAAAATATGCTATATTTATTATTTAATTTAGTACCAAAGTACAAGTTCTATTCAATAAAATATATTACAACTCTTGGAAGTGATTTTTGGTATTTATTTGATACTGTAAAGCGTGTTTCTTGGCTACTATGTTATATCTGCGAATAAAAAATAAATCTCAAAACTAATCCTTTAATAACGTATAGGTTGATATATTGTTTCAGTATTTATGGAATTATATTGTCTGTATAATTGAATAACATTGCAATTATAAATTCTATAAAGTTTAAGAAAAATAAAATTTTGAGCCATTCTCAGAATTGTCATACTAATGTAGCTATGGATACCAAACCCTGTTCAATCAATTTAAAAATGAATGTACGCGATGTTATTGAATTGAACTGTACGTCATTTAACTGTGTTTAGATATTTTTATTTGTAAATCATCTAGGATGCTATGCGAAACAATAAAACAGATAAATCTAGCGATAACTAATATCATACGTAGCATAGGTGGACGTACGGTTTTAAAGGCTACAAGAAGAGTATTTAAGTGTGCCCAAAAATGTATTGAGCAAAGTGGAGATCAATTGATTCATTTTGTTTTGTTTTTATTTTAAATTTTATGCCCCCCCAAGATGATAAGTTAAATAACCTCACACCTCCTTTATTTTTTGTTTTAGACTGAAATTCCTAATAACCTTTTATGTTAATAAAAGCGTTGGCAATCGATTAGGGTATAAATATACAGGGTGTTCCATTAAAAAAACTACATTTTTTAAAATAACTTGGAAACTTGTTTTTCTGTTACCATCACGTTAATCAGTGGAAGAAACACAACTGCTTTTCTAATTTAACCGACCTCATAGCTTTAATAATAAAAAAGTTAGCAATAGTGCACACTTAAATTTGATCACCTGTAATATATATATATATATATATATATATATATATATATATATATATATATAGTATTATGCCGAGGGTTTTGACTAATAAGTGAGTCTAATTGCACTGCATGGTCAAGACAACTCATCTTGCCAACGTACTGCACTAATTTCTAGAGTTGTTGCTCCCGCTCACATACATAAACGCAAAATGTAATAGCGTTTGGCGATGAGCAAGAAGCCAATGTTTTACCCAAGGGCGAAATCCTAAATGTAAACTCCAAAACTAAGCCGTTTGAGCATGATAATGGTTTTAGATATCACAGAAAATAATGGTTGGAGAGAGTGGGTCCTGATTCAATATCAGTATTCAACCGAACGAGAAGGACTAACAACGATTCGGAGTCCCTTCATTTGGCGTTGCAACGCTTGATTAGAATACGAGACCCAAACATATGAAAGTTTGTGGGTAATTAGAGTATTTAACGCTTTGTGTTACGTAGCCCCTTAAATGCAAATTTACGATGTACGTAAATAGTTAAGTCTTTTCCCTAACATGGAAGGAAATAATTAAGAGTTTAAAATTTCACCCAAGACCTTCTGCCCTGTCCATATGAACCTTTTTAGATAATAATCTCCTATCTCCTCTTACAACGGTACTTAATTATAGCTTATATTGCAGCTTTGTCCATAAAATCACAAACACCGCGACGAAATAAACTTAACACATTTTAAGTGATAACCTGTAAATACATCATAACCAATGCCAAAAACAATAAATCAGCAGCAAATATTATTTGTTACTGATATGTACATATGTTAGACACCATCCTCATAAGTTACGTAATTTTCAACCAACTGTAGATTATTTGTAGTCCAAATCGAACATTGGCATTTTTTATAAGCTTTCGTAAAATATCACGAATTAAATTCCACTAATACTTTTAACTGAATGTAAGCAGCATATAACAATAGAGTTTATATAGAATGCGATATTTTCCTTTAATTAAAGGTATTTTTCTCCAAACGAACTATGTAAATCATACCACCAAATAAATTAAACGCCAATGTATTAGAGAATTGTTATTATTGGTAAAAATTTGTCATACCCTGGCCAGCACGTTTATGTATCTATGTATACCGGGTGTCCGGAAAATGTGGGCCACTAGTAAGGGCCTCTTAAAATAGTATCCTTGAAACATATTTAGCTTGTTTAGTTTACCAGGGATGGACTAAGTTGTACACCTTAACGCCTAAATTTTTAACACCCTGTATGATAAAGATCTAAAAAAATACTTTTGGGTAGCTTGAACCTTTACCTAAAAACAAGCTATACTTGTTTAATATCGACAAAATGAACTATTTTCGAGAAAAAAAAATAATAAACGAATTAATGATTTATAATTAATAAACTGTTAAAAAAAATTAAGCCAGTGTTTTTCGAATTTTTACGAGAAAACACTTTTTTAATAATAAATTAGGAAATCCAAATTAAACATATTAATTATTTTAAAAATGTTGCAAACTTAAGTGAGTTTATTGACCCACGAGGTATAATTTTATTTCTTGTTCATTTTATTTATTTTCACTCAAAAAAACATATGTTAAACATTCCTATGATACGAAATAAATAAATAACCTGCATTTGAGAACTTGACATTTGTCACATCACTGATACATTAGTCGACATTAATTTACTTTAAATTTACTGATTTCTGGATTTCGTGGTGATTTGAATTGTAAACTTATTCGAAATATGGAATTCACTTTTATTGAATATGCAGATATGCATCTCATGTATGGTCTTGCCTCTTGCAATGCTTTGGAAGCAAAAAGATTATATCACGAGAGATTTCCTAATCGTACTATTCCAAATCAGAAGATATTTCAACGAGTTGATCAACGTCTAAGAGAGAATGGTGAGTGATTTCGGTTACTAAGGTAATAATATTGACTTTCTTTATAACTTCAAGAATGTATAAGAAAAAAAGGACTGATGCTGGTCTGACAAGAACAGTGCGTGCGGTGGAATTAGAGGAAAATATTTTGAATGCTGTAGATGGCACTCCTTCAACGAGCACTCGCAAATTAGCCGCACAATTTTTTAAGCCGAAAATAATAATTCATGAAGTTCTTCAAGAACAGCTGTTATATCCATACCATTTGCAAAAAGTGCATGAATTGATTCCTGAAGATTTTCCTCGTAGAATGCAGTTCGCAAACTGGCTATTGGATCAGCAACGAAATAATGAAAACTTCATTAACACTATTCTTTTTACAGTATGGACCTATCGCCTGGCCTCCTAGATCTCCCGACCTGACGCCTTTCGATTTTTACCTGTGGGGACACCTCAAAACCTTGGTGTATTCCAGTCCGGTTGATACTAGCTTCTACAGAGAATCACGTTTCATTGTGATGTGCTACGGAACAATGTGGGGTTATTGTGGCGAGTACAGCAGTCCTCAATTCGTCGTGCTCGCGAGTGTATCAGACTTCACGGAGCCCATGTTGAACCCACTTATGAAGTTTTTAATAAAATGAAAATGAAACATAAATTCGTTTATATTATTTTTTCTCGAAAATAGTTAATTTTATCGATATTAAACAAGCATACCTTTTTTGTAGAGAAAGGTTTAAACTACCCAAAAATGTTTTTTTAGATCTTTATCATACAGGGTGTTACAAATTTAAGCGTTAAGGTGTACAACTTACTCCATCCCTGGTAAACTAAACAAGCTAAATATGTTTCAAGGATACTATTTTAAGAGGCCCTTACTAGTGGCCATCATACTGAATTTTTATTAAATTATGTCAAGTACTTTAAAAGTTATTCAAGAAAAACTTATTTCAGCGGCGTCCTTTAGGGGCTCACATATCCATAGGGAGGGTCTGGGGGAAAAAAATTATAGGAACTTGTCATGTTATTTTTTCGTCTTCTATTTAAATACGAGAGATTTCCCACATTTTTCCGGACACCCTGTATATCAAAAAATCAGAGTTGAACTTTCAAAACCTGTTCTTAAAAATATCTAAAAATTTAACTTTGGAACTGTTAATCAGATCGGTTTTTTTGAGCATTCAGTACAAACTTATACTGTTAATCTCATTACGTATTCGAACAACATTTCAAATCAAATCGTATATCTTAGCAAATAAATGCATCTTTAAGGCAACAATAACCAGGGTGTGACACCACCTTAACATTAAATAGATATAATATGAATTACTCTTCTTTACCATATCCTGTACACATTAAACAATAAAAACAAATCTAAGTTGGTGTCTCTTTTGTTTGACTAAATGTAAATTTTCTGGGGCTCAGGAGTGAAAATTATGCTTATAAATCGAGATTTATCAGCAGATATTATTTTTGAAGGATGAATAGCTGATTTTGTAATTTCAGTTTTTTGGGAGATTCCTCATATGAAAATGACATATATGAATATGAAGCAACTCTACTTCCAAGAAAACAAAGAGCGCCTTCATATACCTTGTGAAGAAGTTAAGGGATATTTATAAATTAGTCATATACATAACAGAGCAAAGACACTCTTAGTCGAGTACAACATTTAATCACGCAATACTCAAATTACTTATAAGTCTAAAAATCATATTACGTTAACGTTTTAGCGTTCAAACCACATCCAACCTTTTCATTTCAATTTTAAAAAACTATAAAAATACATAATTCCCTAAAGAGATTTAAGATTTTCTAAACTTATCAAAACAACAAGCATTAGTATCCTAACTTGATAGTTAATACGTCTTTATCAAGCTACTCGAGATCGACTCTGCAATTAAAATTGTCGGCGATGTGGGCATAGTCGGCACAGAGAGAAATACAGCGAAGTGTCCCTCGTACACTTGTCGACGATGTGGGGGCACTGTCGCGCCGGTGATGTGGGTATGGTCGGCATTGTGTCCGTTGTAGACTTGTCGCGATGTGGGCACTGTCCGCGTAGTGTCCCTAGTCGACGATATGGACCATCAAAAAATCGTGTCGGCGTTGTGGGGATTCGGCGAAGTGTCCCGGCCCCTACCGGAGTCCTTGTCGTTTTAGGGTAACCCCAAACCAGATTGGTAAATGATTTTCAGCTGGTCGAGGACATCTTACTATATATGCATGCCTCAGAAAGTTGCCGAATAGCACTTATAGTTTTGTGGTAATTGATTGCTTTTCCAAATTTTTACGGCTCTATCCCGTACGCAGGGCTACTGCAAGGATTTCCGTAAAGTGCACACTCAAAGACTACATTAAGTATATTCCCATCAAGACTATTTTAACGGAGTTGCATTAAACAACGCAACCACTTTTGATTGAGTGCGCAACCTCCCAAACCAAGCATGTTTCCTCATATTCCATAAATAAAGTAAGTAAAGTAAATTAGTTACTAGATAAACTCACTATAACAGTGCTATCAAAAAACTAAACACAAGTTGCTAACGTGCAAATAATTAAAATAATTTTAACAAAATGTACAATTTAACGTTTTGTTACATTTACAATGACACCAAACAAACTCCAGTCACATGATGCATGTTTTGCAGTGTTATTTATCGTTATGGTTACTGTAGTAAAACTCACAATAACAATGCTGTCGCCTCTCAAAAAACTAATCACAAGTTGGTAATGTGCAAATAATTAAAATAATTTTAACAAAATGTACAATTTAACGTTTTCTTACATTGACAATGACATTTTCTCATTTTTAACGCTTAGGATAATTTTTATTCAATATTTCCTTATGTAACCATCGTCCATATTTACCTTGCCGGACGTAAAAAGATGTACCCTTTCCAATTCTGCAAAAAAAATGCGGGTTGATCTTTAAAAAAAAATGTCGTTGGGGTCATATCTTTGTCTTGACACGTCCTGTATATTTAACTTTTACGTAAAACAATTCTAAATTGAAAATAAAAATCGACGGGTCTGAGCGTTTTCTTCCTAAATTCCCATTTTAATTTTAATTTTAATATATATATATATATATATATATATATATATATATATACATATATACATATATACATATATATGCAGGGAATTTTTCTTAAATGTATACATATGGGCTATGATTACTTTAGAAAAAAACTTGTCAATGCATTGGGAATATAGATGCTATACACAACCAACATTACACATTATACATACGTATTTTTATAACTCCTCTCTTCAAGCTTATTCCTTTTCTTATAGTTAAAAGCAAATAGGATATACGATTAAAACTTGATAGTATACTTGGTTCAACATTATCCTAAATACTTAATTTGTTCATAAGGGAACTATTAGGTATTAATTATGATGAATGACAAAACTGTGTGTAATAATAAAGAAACTAGTGGAGATACTCAAATAGTTCTAGATCAAGTTATGAAAAGATGGACGAAAATGTCTATCGTTTTGAAGATATCAATGATGTTAAGAATTTTCAATATTTGTGAACATTCCTTAAAACGTAGTAATGTGTAAGGGTTAAAAATGTGCAAATCATTCATTTCATTATACTTCCACATACCAAGTCTTTAAACCAGAGAACCTAAACTTTAAACAGAACCTAACTTCTGTCAGTATAATACAGGCACCATCCCCTCCACTTTTTTTACGTCACAAGCTCCGCCCATTCCCCTCCGTTTTTTATATGCCCACGTGGGGACAGTATTTTTTCACCTGAGAATAAAAAAGATTTAATCTGTTACTAATTAGGATCCGTTTTTATCAAAGTAGATTGCATAATTATTATTACATTTCTTTAAATCCCATCTGGCGGGTGTTTATTATTATTAAAAAGTTATACAACTTCATTTATATTAATTGGAAAGTAGCAATCAGTCGTCGACATTGCGTTAATTAATGTGTTTACAAATATTTTAAAAATTTGCTGCTGCAACAAAACATTAAGGTCTAAATTGAATATTAGATGAAATAATAATTATCATTTCTACCCTGATGCAATAGCGCTTTTTTATATGCCCACATGGATCGTATTTTGGTCTATTTTGTAAAGCTAATAAACTCAGTAACAGTATATAAACTCAGTAACAAAATGACCGCAGGCCCGGATCTCATCCCCAACTCCTGATAAGAGATTGCCGTGTGGTGCTAGCTAAAACGTTATTGTTAATTTTCAATCTTGCATTTAAAACTTCCACTTTTCCAAATGTATGGAAAATAGCACGAATTTGTCCAATTCTAAAATCTGGAGATCACACACTCATTACTAATTATCGACTCATCAGTACTCTTTCAAATTTTGCGAAAGTATTTGAAATTACCTTGCATTCCATAATTTATCCACAAGTCCGCAACTATATTTCTTCGTGGCAACATGGTTTTATGTCAAACAGATCTACGCTCACTAATCTGATGTATTTCACTCAATATACGGTTAAAGTAATTGATAACCAAGGTCAAATAGATACAATTTATACGGACTTCACAAAAGCGTTTGACCAAATAGACCACAGCATTATCATTTTAAAACTAAAAACGTTTGGTTTTAACGAGCTATTGTTAAAGTATTTCACGTCATATTTGAAGTGCCGGACCCAGTATGTGTCTTTTAACAATCACCGTTCTGGTGATTTCGTTGCTCCTTCTGGTGTTCCACAGGGATCTAACCTGGGTCCTTTACTTTTTCTTCTATTTGTTAACGATCTACCATCTAGCCTGTCCGCTGAAAAATTGTTATTTGCAGACGACCTAAAAATCTTCTGTTCAGTTAAGACTATTGACGACTGTAAACAGCTGCAATTGCAAGTTGACAATATACAAAGTTGGTGTGCTAAAAATAGTCTACATCTTAATCCTGCAAAGTGTAAGGTAGTAACATTCTCAAAAAAAAATCATCCTATAAAATACCCGTATATGTGTGAATATCGTCTTCTTACGCGCTACAATGAGGTTACTGATTTAGGTATAACGTTTGATCACGAATTTAGCTTCAGTAAACATATTCATAATATATGCAAGTCTGGTTTGAGAATGGCAGGTTTCATATTTAAGAATTGCAAAGATTTTAAAAATATTTCTGCACTAAAGTCGCTATATTTTGCACTCGCGCGTTCCAAGTTAGAATACTGCGGATTAATTTGGTATCCTTATATTCCTTATTATGATAACCATAAAACTATGTTAGAATCCGTCCAAAGAAAATTTTTGAAATTCTTGTTCTTTAAAGTCGAGGGTGCATATCCTGTAATTGGCTACGATAATGATCTACTCTTATCTAAGTTCGACATTCAGTCTCTAGAGCTCAGAAGAATACAAATTAGTGTTATCTTTTTGTATAAGTTGTTAGACAATCAAACTGACTCTCCCGTTTTATTGTCGTACCTAGATTTTTTGTGCCTCAGCGTTTTTGTCGTAACCCTACTACATTTTATTGTCGAACTGCCTTAACTAATGTGTTACGTAAGTCATACATCTTTGTTATGTGCAACAATTTCAACCAAATATCGTCAGAATGTGATATTAACAGCTCTTCTATTACCTTTCTGAAAAGTACTATTCAAGTCCATGCGTAAGATGTATTATTAGTTATTGTACTTGTTCATATATATATCTATGCCATATGTATATATGTATATATTTCTTTACTTTATTTCTGTATAGTTAATAGTGTAATTTTTAACACTTGGTCATTGTTAGATGATCATTAAATACTATTAATACTTACATACTTTGTAATAGTTAGTTTAGGTATTGTCCTGTAAATGGAATTATTCTGTTGGGCAATAAATAAATAAACAACTGGATTATTTTTTTATATTAAAGAAGCTAATCAAGATAAAGATAATATATACAATTGATTTTTAAATTTGCCGTTAAATTCTATATAATGATAATAAAACAGTTAATGGGTATTGCGTAATCAGTTAATTAACCTGTTGTTATACAAAAGTAAATTTACGATTTCGCAATTGGACGTAAACAATAATAATAAACACCGTACATATTTTACGTACATGTATATATCGGGGCTATATTAGTTAGAGAGATGCAATGCAAGTGCGAAGCTGTTATAATTAAATTAAATTACTAACTAACTTAGAATAAAATGTCTATCAAACTCTTCGTGTAAATCGTCAACAGCCAAAACCAAATATATATTTACGCAAACAGGATATTTAATATTATGATGTATGCAACGAATTGCCTGTGTCCTCTTCTTTAAGCTAGATTTCGGCTCTATATTATTTTACATACATAAAAGTTCTGTCTCATCAGAAATACCTTTGTCAAAAAAAAACGGTTTTAGATTTTATAATCAGGTTAAGCATGCATGATTAGAGTACTATTTTTAAATTTTCGGGTTTTACCGATAATGGGGTTGTCATACCATCACAAAAGTCTATTTTACATACAAGCTCTACCTTAGCAGAAATACTCCTGTTAAAAATTAACTTGGATTTATAAACAGGCCCCTAGGGAAGATATTAGAGCGCGGTTACAGAAACAAGTAGCGTACACTATACATAAACCTGTAGTTACTGTAGATACCTCAAAGTATACAGACGGATAAGGGCAAGGACTTTATTGCGAAAAGTATCCAACAATTCTTTAACAAACATCCAAGGTGATGGTGATGATTCACAGAAGAGGAAGAAGAGCGATGAGGTAGAGGGGAAGGACGAGTCTCAAAACCATAATGATGATAGCGACGAATCACTGTTTAAGAAGGAGAAGAAGAAGAAGAAGAAGAAGAAGACCGATAAAGAATGTGATTAAATAAATGATGCATTGTTGTTTATAATAATATATTTTCAAACGCTAAGCTTTCCTTCAATTTTTATTAATAAACTTGTTTTTCCTAACGGTGTTTGTACCTGCACTAACAATGCTGCAGTTAATGAGAAAGGGCGGTTAGATGAGTAACTACAATAAGTGTGAGATTGGCTTTCTTTTGCACTCTGCAAGTTAAATCATACTGCTATTTTTTGAATTGAGAGCTGATTTTGTATAAATAAGTTAAATCCGTTTAGTATTTTTGAATTGTGCGTGGTTGGTTTTAGCAAAGTGTAAGTTACTCCAATCAGTATTTTTGAGCTGCAAGCTAGTTTTCGCAGGCTGTAAGTTATGATTTGATTGGTTGAGATTGATTTGGTTGATTGATTGATTGATTGAGATTGATCTGAGTGTTTGATTTGATCTAACGTGATTTGTTTGGGATTGATCAGCTTAATTGATTTGATTTGATTAATTGACGTGTATGTTTGAGAGAGACGAGGGAGAGACGAACACGATCAACCTCTATTACAGAAAACATTCATTAGTCTTTACGCCACTAGATGGCACCACAAACAACCCTAATTAGACCTAGAAGTATACCACTAGGCGCCGCCGTCTCTATTACAGAAAACATTCGCTAGTTTAAAAATATATCACTAGATGTGCCACAAACGCAACCCTAATTAGCTCTAGAAATATAACGCTAGGTGGTGCCACCTTTATTACAGAAAATATTCAGTAGTCCATACACAACTAGATGGCTACACAAATTCAAATTTCGCAACAAGGGAGCCACGACAGGAGGGTGCAGACCTAACACAAGTTCCTATATTTCTCTTATAAATTAGCATTAGGGCCCCCTATTAGAATACTATTTCCAGCCAGACATGGGGGCCAAGGCAGGGGTGTGAAGGCCCGAAATCAAGTTGCGAAGCCCTATGTTTGTCTTATAAGTTAGCAATAGGCCTCTTATTAGAATACAAGTTCAAATTTCTCGCAATAAGTAACCAGAATGTAAACACAAATACAAATTCAAATTTCCCGCCAAGGGATCAGGAACTAAGACACGAAAACAAGTTGCGAAGCCCTATGTCTAAGTTAGCATTAGGCCCCCTTATTATAATACAAGATCAAATTTCCCCTCATAGATGGCACCGCAAACAAATTAAATTTTTGGTCGAGAGGAGTGGGTCTGAGAGTAAGTTGCTGAGCCCTACATCTGTATTACAAGTTAGCATTATACCCCTTATTACAACACAAATTCATATTTCCAGCCATAACCTGCAGAGACTTAAATACAAATTCAAATTTTCTGCCAAGGGTACCACGACAATACACGAAAGCACACGAAAGCCCACGAACAAGTTGCGATCACAAAGGGCGAAGACACCTGTCTTACAATCCCGGTCATGTTCGGGAAGGGTTGGAGTGGGGATCGCCGAAACAGCCTTCGCCGAAATCCTCGCGACGTGAAATTTTACCTATATGAGACATGCAAATAACGGTTCCTCGAAACGTCAAGTACTTGCAGCGACTATCAAACAGAGTGAGATGATTGTTTGTCCTAAGTGGTGTTGAGTTAAAGGTTAAATTTGTACGATCAAGAGATACCTTTAGTCTTATGGCGGCGCACGGTTCAAATTACAAGACGCGAATTATGGACGCTAGTTTACTGGTAAGACGTATGCGAATCAATCCCACCATTTTAATTGCGCGCGCTAAAGCCTTAGAAACAACTACAGAAAAATACTCTGTTACAAGAACCGAAGTAAAAGTGCTAACTATACCTGTGGGAATACAGAGAAAATCATTGGATAATGTATTCCTGGGTCAGTTACCTAAACGATGCATCGTAGGTTTTACCGCTAATAAAACCTTGAGAGAGATAATGTGTAAAGGTTATTGACTTTCGCATTAAATGTAATCCCATTAGTGCGATTCTTACCTGTATGAAAGCATCGCATCGCTAAATTTTGCCTATATGATTGGATTTGATGTTTGTTAAAGAATTGTTGGACACTTTTCGCAATAAAGTCCTTACTCTTATCCGTCTGTATACGTTGAGGTATCTTTTCGCATCTTTGAAAAATAACCGAAAATACGTTGATTATAGAACATGTAGTTTTCAGCTTCAGAGCTCATGTCCACGCCATCTTGCTAAATACATGGATAACCGTCAGTATATAAAAAATAATCCAGTTGTTTATTAGCTTTACAAAATAGACCAAAATACGATCCCCACGTGGGCATATAGAAAAAGCGCTACTGCATCAGGGCATAAATGATTATTATTATTTCATCTAATATTTAATTTAGACCTTAATGTTCGTTGCAGCAGCATATTTATAAAATATTTGTAAACACATTAATTAACGCAATGTCGACGACTGCTTGCTACTTTCCCATTAATATAAATGAAGTTGTATAACTGTTTAATAACAATAAACACATATTAAGAAGCCCGCGAACAAATTCCTGTCTTACAGGTCTACGGCCCCTTATTAGAATACAGCCCCCAATGCATAAAAAGATTAGATCACACTCTGTAGATGAGATTAAAAGAAATGTAATAATAATTATGCAATCTCCTTTGATAAAAACGGATCCTAATTAATAACAGATTAAATCTTTTTTATTCTCAGGTGAAAAAAATACTATCCTCACGTGGGCATATAAAAAGTGGAGGTCCAGTGGGCGGGGCTTGTGACGTAAAAAAGTGGAGGGGACGGTGGCTGTATTCTACTTCTGTCTAATGGATTGCTAAAACGCTGTCTCCAAGCAGATCAGTGAGCATCGCGTCTAACATTGTAAACGTACTCTCTCTAGTCCGAACCGGCGTTAGGTACGCCAAAGCGACGGCAAGCGGCAGCGAGATGGCTGAAGTAGCGGATGCGGTGAAAGCCGCAGACGTGAAAAAGCCCGCTTTAGGATTCGACGCTGTTCTTGGCCTCCTCGGAGGTTTGGATATGGCGAAGGTCCTACCTGTCATCCAACGGGTGGCAGCGGCCTTAGTTTCGGCACAAACTGCGATTGACCTGTGGCGAGTAATCCTCATACATGGTCAGGAGATGTTTGCACTTTTTGTGTAAATATCTCCGGAACGGCGATGAGTAGGGATGCCGGGATAAGTATAGCTAACTGTATCATTATAATTAACTTCTCCATTCCCAACAGTTAACACCCGCAAGAAGCTATGCAGACCTCCGGTATCTTGAATCATTTTGCTGCTCCGAGGGACCAGCCTCCTGCTTCCAAGGAAACACCGCCCACCCACCCAGCAGTCCCGCCCACAACATCCATTATATTAAGAATAAAATATTACTCAATTAAGTAACGTAATCCAACTAAACATGTTTTTTTTTTCTTTTTTTTTGCCTAGATAATAAGATAACATGTTATAGACTTATAAACAATGTAATGTAATTAAATCAAAAAAACTATGTAATCAACCGGCTGAAGAGGCTACCTCGCCTGAGCAGTCGACTGAAATTGTAAAATCCCATTTATCAACTATTGTACATAGGTAGGTAGGTATTAGTAATAAACGTGTTAAACTTTAAACTAACAAATGGTGTGATTCTGCAGGCAAATAGAAGTTTGTCACGAAGTTAATAGTGTTCTCATCGAGTATTTTAAACAAATTAGACAAAAAAAAACGAAAAAGGAGTATAATTACATGAATGATTTTTTTTATCCTTACACATTTACTACGTTTTAAACAATGTTCACAAATATTGAAAATTCTTATCATGGTATCTTGAAAACGATAGATATTTTCTCTCTTCATAACTTGATCTAGAACTATTTGTATATTTTCACAATTTTCTTTATTATTACACACAGTTTTTTCATTCATCATAATTAATACTTAATAGCCCTTATGAACAAAATTAAGTGTTTAAGATAATGCTGAACCAAGTATTAGTACTCTCAAGTTTTAATCGTACATCCTATTTGGTTTTAACTGTAAGAAAAAGAATAAGCTTGAAGAGAGGAGTTATAAAAATACGTATGTATAATGTGTAATGTTGGTTGCCTATAGCATCTACATTCCCAATGCATAGACACTTTTTTTTTTAATGTATACAAAGCCCATATGTATACATTTAGAAAATTCTGTATATATATATATATATATATATATATATATATATATATATATATATATATATATATATATATATATATTATATATATAGACACACACACACACAGACAGGGTGAAGTCCGGGAGAAAAATCATGACAGGCATTCTTTATAATTGTTTGCAGCTCTCAATCTGGGGGTTACAGTTTCTCCATATATCCAACCCCGGAGGTGAAGACGCCCCTAACTTTTTTTTTCAAATGTAAGGGTACGCCAAGTGATACACCGTGTGAAAGCTGTATTAACAGGAATACAACGCAGTATTTATTTTCTCGGGAATTTAAAAAATCTAAATGAACAACTTTCTTTGGCTCAATGGTATTTAATTTCGAAAACGATTGAAATGTCGGTAGGTAAAAATGTACAGTAGTGATAACAAGCATTTATTATCGCAACAAGCCTGATCTTATCGTTGAAGGAAAACATATTTACCTTCTGTGTTTCTTACACTCACTAAATGCTTTTTAATTTCGACAATGCTTGATTTATTATCTCAGCAAGCCAGATATTATCGTTGATTTTAGTTACCTGTTTGATTTGTTAGCGTCCACATTAGTAAATTACAATATTGTCTTCCTTGTATTTTTCTTTGCTCGTTTATTTAAGTAAATGATTCCTCTAGTGTAGTTTTCACATCTTCACATCGTAGTAAATTATTTAGCATACCTTATATAACGGAAGCCCTTCGGATTGAGATATTAATGACGATCGGATATGGTGACCGAAGTCGCACTCAAGCTGAGGTAGCTGAATTATTTCAAGCAAATCATCCCGATTTACCGTGGCTTTCTCAAAGCACAATTAGCAAAATAGAAAGGTGCTATAGAGAATTGGGTCATGTCAGGAATTTGCCAAGACAAAGAAGAGAGGCAGTTGACGAAAATACAAAGCTGAACGTTTTGTTGGCTATTCAAGAAAAAAAAACCCATCATTTCGGCACGGCAATTAGCGCGCGATAATGAGGTCAGTTATATAACTGTTTCAAAGGTTCTAAAAACTGCAAAGATGCACTCTTACAACATGCAAATGCTACAATAATTGACTGATCCAGACCGACGAATTGAGTTTTGATGGACTTCATTGACCATGGTCACATACAGTGGGCACGGATGAATGTACTTTCTCTTTGCATGGTGAAGTGAATCATCACAATTGTCGTTATTGGTCTGACCACAACCCCATTGGATACGGGAAACTCATACGCAACATCCACAAAAATTAAACGTATGGGCTGGGATTATTGGAGATAGAGTGGTAGGGCCATTTTTTCTGAATGGTAATCTTGGTGGGCAGTTATATCTTTCTATGCTCACGGAAGACCTGCTCCCAAATTTAAGGGGTGTATTTCCAAACAACAGTCCAAATGACTTGGATGAGAGAATTTGGCTTCAGCAAGATGGCGCTCCAC
This sequence comes from Vesta saturnalis, assembly GCA_036346205.1. Taxonomy (NCBI): domain Eukaryota; kingdom Metazoa; phylum Arthropoda; class Insecta; order Coleoptera; family Lampyridae; genus Vesta; species Vesta saturnalis. Next base: position 1,188,053 of record JARFJB010000939.1, on the reverse strand, counting down.
CGTAATATGCATTGCCAGTACGGAACTATATAAATAAAATTTTTCCAAATAGATGAATTGGTCGAAGAGGTGCACTTGAATGGCCACCACGATCCCAGGATCTTAATCCCCATGACTTTTTTTGTGTGGATATTTGAAGAGTAAGGTTTATGTTACATTACCGACCGACCTTCAGGATTTGAGGGACAGAATTACTGCAGAAATCAGAAATATTCCACAAGACATGTTTCAAAACGTGAGAAATGGTTCTCATCACCGATTGGGTCTTTGTCGAGAAACAAATGGACACCATTTTGAACATCTTTAAAGTTATGAGTGTATCCCATAAGAAAAGATTGTTTTGCAGAGAAGTCGTTAAATCGTAGTTTAGTTTGAGAAAGTTCTCAAATGAAACTTCCTTTGCTAAGAGAGTGCGTTTATTTGTTTATTATTTTTGATTTTGATTTTTTTTTTCAACAAAATAATGTTTAAAATTTTAAGAAAATAAATACTGCGTTGTATTCCTCCTAATACAAGCTTTCACACGGTGTATCACTTGTCCTACCCTTACATTTGAAAAAAAAAGTTAGGGTGGCTTCACCTACGGGGGTGGATATATGGAGAAACTGTAACCCCCAGATTGAGGGCTGGAAACGATTATAAAGAAAGCCTATCATGATTTTTCTCCCGGACTTCACCTCTTTGAGTTAGAGAATTTATTCCACTTAGAGTATCCACCCTGTATACATATATATATATAGTGCATTTCACGAGTAATTAGACCTCTGCAATATGGCCGCCATTTAAATTTGTCACCAAATAAAGCGCGGGAGCACTCATTGGCGTAGTACCTTTTGTCATATAAAAAAAAGTGAAAAACTTATTTGAATAAATTTATTATTAATAAATTCGCCATCACCACGCTCACCTAGTATTATTATTATATACTATTTTAACTATTTTAATACAAATTTAAAAAAATGAACAAGTATGTAGTAAATTATTTACAATTATTGCTTGTGCTTCTGTAGACTTTTTTACGCATATATATGATCTACGCTGTAATAATAACAGTTAAAATATGACAATTAAGAAAATATTGTATAATCTTACCGAAGTTGCACTATAACTAAAACTTTCTTCCATTTTAGTATAAAAACTACACAATCACTACAACCGTTACAAATTATTGTTTACAGTATAATGGCTAAATGGAAAATTGATTCCACATTTATAAGCAAAGCAAGTGGTCATTAATGATTTCTAATTCACATTATGCTAATGGAGTAATTTGCAGTTTCAACATTAACTACGAATTAGTAATCGTAAATTTTCAGAAATTCTTAACAATAATGATATTTGTTTGGAACATTCTTTTATTTTAACGATGTTTATTTCTTACAATAATTAATTTAATTGAAAATTTTTCAATTTTACTAACCCAAGTTACCTCTCCGCGTGATACGCTACTGAGTTGGCAAATAATATTTTAAGACGTTTGAAGGTCGTATTTGTTATTATATTTGTCTTTTGCTATTATAATGTTGTAGGAAAGGATGGAAAATGCGGTTCAGAGTAGCCAACTGAAATATCCCTTTCATTGTAAATGTTATACTTATAGCATTTTAGTTATTTTATATTTGGATGTTGTTCATAATGGAATGGCAGCCATATTATAGAGGTCTAATTATTCGTGAAATGCACTTTATATATATATATATATATATATATATATATATAGTGCATTTCACTAATAATTATATATAATATATATATATATATATATATATATATATATATATATATATATATATATATATATATATATATATATATATATATATACACACACACACTATAAGGTTGGTAGTTCTTCAAATATTCACACGAGGAGTTTATTTACTATCCAACATTTATCTAAAACTTTATTGCCTTTAATAAAGGTTTCTACGATTTATTTAATGCCCTTTAGTACTCTCTTTTAAGAACCTTTATATCATAACACATTTTGACCACAATTGCCAAAAATAAAATAAAAATAGCACGCGCGCACACAAGTACGCCCCCCACCCAAAAAGTTTTCATTCGATCCGACAAAGGCACAATAATTGTATAAATTTTATACCTGGTTAAATATGTATTTTAAGGGATGTATGAGTCATTAATGTGTAATTCACAAGATTACACTTTCACTTAGGATTCATCATGTCAACGGCAAATTTAAACCTTTCACCCACATTCAGTGGTAACGTTTTTATGTAAAATAAAAAGCTGTTATTACCGGAATTATTTTCTTTTTCTGTCCTTCAAAGAGTTTACAACTAATGTATTCGAGAACACATGCGCGCCCAACATCTTGGTTTCTGGCTTGGAAGTCTAACGTGCAAGTCCTGGCAATCTTCCGGTCAACTGCACCTACGTTTCAGATGCATCTTTTACGTCGGCTGTTCTTCAGTTTTCATTAATTAAATTAATTTTTACGTTTTCTTTATTATCGTACTAAAACCCTTAAAGTAAATTATATTTTTGCTCTAAAATCAGATATTCACAAAAAGTGTACTTTAGGGCCTTGTACCAGGTACCTTTTGTAAGCTTATTTATTAACATAAGAAAATCTTTTATGAAAACAATTTATTTACTTTAAGACTTCGAGTGAGGTAACTTTTAGCTTATCCTAGCAATTTCCATAAAGAAAAATATTTTTTTGTCTCCAAATTTCGACAAATTCACAAAATATAATTCAGGGAACCTTTTGAGGTACCTTTTTTAGATATCATTTGTTATGGATGAAGTAAAGTGAAAGACGGAAATGTTAATACCAAATTCTACTGGCGTAGAAAAATGTTAATAGCAAATTCGACTGGCGTAGAAATAAATCAACCTTAACTTCCAGGGCATTCGTTATTACTAAAATGAAACTTAACTATGTCTATCAAAAAATGTTTAAATGCAATAAAATAGTAAATAGTACTTTCATGGCCACAGTCGTCACTGATGATCGCTGGGTAATATTGCTACAGGGCCAGAGCGATTATTGATGACCACTTCGCGTTTCACTAATGAACGGTACTTCTAGCACAAAAATATGACTGTCGTCTAAAATAATAACATTTGTCCCACAAACAGACACGGTCACCAGCGATCGCCGTAGTCCTTTTCGTTTAATTTCTCGAAATTCACCAAATTTATCCCGGCTGTGAAACTTATCATAGATATGATAATAGTAAACTTAACATGTCCGTGATGCAATCTTATGGTGAAAGAGTGTCGCTGTACTACTGCTATATTATAAAAATATAACCAAAAATAGAAAATGTTATTTAACAAAAAGCAATTCTGGTTTGGTATTAGCTTCTTAGACACCCTATATTTTTCAAAATATGTTAAGTAAGCTAAATATCTGCAACTTTTGTCCATAAACGGAATTGCTATCTTATATAGGAGCGTAGTAAATCAAGGTCCCTGTATAAGAAGAGTTCAGTGCTATGCCGAATCAAGTTTCATCCTGCCACTGAATGGTGCCCCACTTTTACCCTACTACTCGCCACGAGAGTCATCTAGTACGGATTGCAGTGCTACCTAGTGATTACATGTTTCTAAATTATTCTTACCTTTTATCTGGTTAATTAGAAACTGTAAAATTAAATATGAGTCTATATATTTATAAATTATAATATAGGTAGTAATTGTAATGTGCGTGTCATTGGATTTTCTTAAATACAAACGTTTATATTGAATGAAAAAAGCGATCGCTGTGCCACATTTGAACCAGGGACCTAGGAACAAAGGTGTATCAACCTAATCCAAGTTGGTCATTCCAGAAGGCACATCATTATAGGCTATTTAACATCAAAGTGGATTAATTTGTTTTTATTTCACTTTATTATGTGTTTACTTATGAATACTTGATAAGTAATATTTTTGCAACACTAATGTAGTAATGTTCGGTCGTATAATTTTAATTGTTGTGACGTGTTACGTTGCAGTATGCACTTTTTGTGATGCTATAAAAAAACTTTCGTGAAGTTTGAATACCCACACCCACACACGCACGCACACGCGCGCAAACACCCTTACGCACGCACTTGCTGGATAATTTCGATTTCAGTTCATTTTCGAATTTTTGATTGATTACAATAACTTTCGCTTTAGTTGGGAAAGTTAAAGATGTGATTTTTAAACGCGCGTTGAGTTACAAGAGGTGCTCAATACTCAGACTGCTAATTACACACATTTCTGTACATTTGCAAATTGTCAGTAATTTTATCAAGATAGACCATAATGTAACTTATGGCAGGGCAAATTTACAAAAAAAAGTTCATACAAATGCAGTTACGAAAATTAGTATTGAGAAATAAATAATAGTGTGTACAGAGATATTTTTCTAAGCAACGCTAAAATTAAAGAATGAGTAAGACAAACTTTTTATTACTGCTGACAACATTTATAAATAGAATGTGTGTTGTTATGTTTTATTAATAATGGCGATTATTACTTTTCTTATGTTGATGTTATTGATTTTTAAATTAAGAACATATATCTTGACCTGGACAACTTTTAACTTTTTTTTTATCGCGTTAACATAATTTTGATGCATATAATTTGAGAGGAAAATGTAGAATGAAAATGTATATTTGTTCAGTAATAAATATGTGAAGTTTTCAAGAAATTAAAATAGAATATTGCTGCACCATTAAATTTCAGGGCAGGTTCAAGGACCCCATTTGCCAGCGCCAATGTCTGTGGCCTCGAAAGCGGTTGCTCCATCATAATAAAGGACCCAAAAAACTACTAAACACAACCAGTAAGGAAGTAATGAATTTGGTAAAATTATTTTTCTGGATGGATCACATCTGTTTCCGACATTCGTATTTAAAACACTTGAACAAAAAAGCGCTTTGCTTTTATTTTAAAAATAAGGTCTCTGGGCTTTCTAAAACTTTTAAAGTAAATATGAGAATTTTTTTAAATATAAATCTATTTACACATACAGGGAAACATCCCTAAACATGAAACTTTACGTGGTGCTACGAAGTCCTAAAGGAATTTGATAGTTTATTAAAAATTTTATCCGATAGATATCTGATTATTTATACTGCACGTGTACATGTTTAAGTAGTTACAAGAAAATTTATGCACATTAAATTTGTACAAAATTTCATCCCCTAATCCATTTAACAACAATATCGCGCCATTTATTCATAAAATGAAAGTATTTCATATTCCATCATAATTTAATGCAAATCTCTCGAATTTCGTTAACCCGCATTAAACGACTTCCATTATCAATATTTTACCATATATTAAACCAATATATTTTTTATTACATTAAGTACTGTTATATTTATTTCGCAACAATAAAGAATGAAATAATCATGTATGCACTTACAGGTAGCAAGTTATGATATGATTGCCATTGATTATGAATAATAATAATGTCTATTTTTTTATAAAAGAATAATATTTTACAACTTCATAGGTGGAAGGCATGCGTACCCCATGCCACCCGGTGCAATACCTTTACCATGGGCTCCTTAATATTGGTGATCCTATTTTTTGAGTTCGGTAAGGGTTTCCGGTCACTATCTCCTTTATTTCTTATGTACTTGTGTTCATGGGTGACGGGTAGATACTCTTTTGCGATCCTGGCAGAAGATAGATCTACTTCCGGAATAGCAAACCTGCACAAGCGAGATCATGGATTCCCAGATCACCTTCACCCCGGGGAAACCGTGTCTCAACCTAAATCACTCCCATCTGTACCCTTCTCTCCTTCCACATCCTATCCAATTCGCGAACGCGCACTAGGCAAGTGCGGCGTTTTAACGGCCCTAAAATGACGAGTTCTAAAACAGACGCTATACCTCAGATGAATAGGGCCAGACGCCCACAGACACACATCGATTCGTCGATACGCCCCAAAGATTCGAGGGGGTAAAAATTTGTCAACGCCAAAATCAAGACTAAGAAGAGCAAGATCTGCAGGGAGTAAAATCCTGCCCCATTCGCAGGACTAGAGCGAGGGGGGTAAAACATTCGGATACATTACTGCAACATACGTGGTATCAGGTCGAATCTTAATGCTGTTTCTATCAGAAATACAAGTCCCCTTTGGAAACACTGATTCGTCTGACCTGCAATTTCCAAGATACAACATCCACTCTAACTTTCGCCTAAAAGGAGGTATATGTGCGTATACCATGGACAACGTAGGTTGTAAGAGGATTGTCCACTTTGGAAAACAACAAATTTGACGCGATTTGGTTCAAATATTCTGGGCCTCAATTTGTAAAATTCTACGCTGTTTATATACGTCTCCCAATGACAATAACTTTCAAAATCTTTTTGATTACTTTACCATGAAAATAAACTACCTTTTATCACAGTTTCCATCTTGCGATATCTCAATTCCGAGACATTTTAATGTTCACAACTCCAACTGGCTTCAATATTCATCTACCACTAATCCCGCAAGTCATAGTACAGAAGCATTTGCTGTATCCTGTAATCTCACACAAATGATTTCCGAACCCACCAGAATCCCTAACAACCCTAATTATACTCCATATCTCCTGAACCTACTGCTTACATCGAATGCACTTGTACATGAGTCCTTTCCCCACTTGGTCAATCAAACCACTGCCTAATCGAAATAACTTCTTCTGTACCAAATCCCACTGCACATTAAAATCTCCCAGAATTGAAATATCGCAAGATGTAATCAAAAAGATTTTGGAAGTTATTATCATTGGGAAACCTATACAAACAACAGTAGAATTTCACAAATTGGGGCCGAGAATGTTTGAACCAAATCATGTCGGGTTTGTTGCTTTTCGAACAACCTACGCTGTCCTTGGTATACGTACATACCCCGCCTTTAAGGCGAAGTTAGAGTGGAGGTTGTATCTGGGAAATCAGGGCCAATCAGTGCTTCCATGGGAGACTTCTGTTTCTGATAGAAACGGAATGTTCGGTTGCACTTGTTCAAGGTGTAGGTGAGCAGCATTACGATTCATACCACGTATGTTGCAGTAATGTATCCGAATGTTATTACTTTCGATGACCGAGGTCGTTCGAGTGACCTCTGGGGCATCCGAATGGGGCCGGATTTTACTCCCTACAGATCTTGCTCTTCTTAGCGTTGATTTTGGCGTTGAGAAATGTTTGCCCCCCTCCCCACCCCAGAATCCTTGGGCCGGATCGGCGAATCGATGTGAGACGGTGAGAGTGTCGCCCTACTCACCTCAGGTATAGCGTATTTTACAATTCGTCATTTTAAGGGTTTAACCGTTAAAACGCCACGCTTGCGAGTGCAAAAGGAATAAAGGAGATAGTGACCGGCAGTCCTTACCGATCTCAGAAAATAGGAGCACCAATATTAAGGAGCCCATGGTGAAGGTGGTGGTATTGCACCGGGAGGCATGGGGTATACATGCCTTCCACCTATGAAGTTGTAAAATATTAGAACAAATAATCTGCATGTATAAAAGAGCATATTTTATTCTATATATTCAGTAACCTACGGGAAAATTGGATGGACGGCTCTTACCACTGTATTATTGACATGGGAAAGTGTACAGTATCCCAGGAGTGTGATCTGTTACATGTTACTTCGTTTACACGATGCATAAGTCTGGAATCACTATTATATACGATACACAAATAACTGAATGATCATAAGCAGTATATGCATTCCTTGCCACGTTGGGTGACGTCATCTGGGAATAAAACCTATTAGTTATGATTTCTGTTTCATGAAGTTGCTAATGTTTTTCACTTTTCTGCATTAATTATATCTACAATATTTATTTTGGAAATTTACTTATTTACATAATCTCATTTCCAAGCAACTCTATTTAAAAGTATCGTGATCATTATACAGGGTTTACGTACCCGAAAGTGGAAGATAAAACTGATCGAAATAAATTTCTAGTACTATTTTTCAATTTGGGTTTTCAAAAATCCATCGAGTGGTTAAGAAAATATCGGCTTTTTTTTTAATCGGTCACCATTATGTTATTTAAATTAATGTTACACAATTGTAAATGCGAGAGTTTTAGATAATCTAAAGTACACTTCAATTTTCCACAGCTCCTAAGTTAAGGTTCACACAATTGTTAAACAAACCGAAGATGTCGAAGAACCACGAACCGAAGGGCCAAATGAAAAAAAAATGGTATCAAAAAAAATAACTACTAGAAATTGCAATACATGACAATAATAATGAAATAGATAATAATGGAATTAAATTTACTATTCATGGGGAAAAAGTACACGATTTTATATATTTGTATGAAGTTTAGTGCACAACTCGAGACGGATGAAAGCAATTATGTCAAAGGGACTTTCTAATTTTCCCTGGTGGATAACACACACTATTTTTTCTCTGGACCTAAGTTAATATATAATAAATTAATTAAATTAAAAAATAGCAACGTCGTTCCTGCTTGACAGCCATACTATTTCGCTTCGCTGGCATTTGGAACTCAAAATAAGTGTAACATAATGTGTAATCTAAGCTAGACATGGAAAAACCACTTTTGTGTTTTTAATAAATGTGTGATTATATTTGTGTCATACTCCTCGGTAAAATGTACCGTACGTCAATTATTCGATGCCCAACAATTTCACTGAAGACTGTGAGGTCTTTCTCCACATGTAGCGTCGTTTCAATTGTTTTGTTGAATTCTTCAGCAGAAATGAATGAAAAATCTTGAGTAATTCAAAACGTACGGATTATCAAAAACTAGAAAGCGACGAACAAAACTAATTTATTTCAATTAGTAATGTCTTGTCTTAGAGTGAAATTTGATGGTGATTGGTGGTGTATAAAGGTGCCAAAAATTGATTTCCGCCAATACACTATGCGCGAACTAAGTATAGTTTTTTTCAAAAATTTGGAAAGAACGCGACAAACAAAACTAATTGATTTCAATAGGGTCAATGCCTTGTCCTACGAAGGGTGAAATTTGGTTGTGATCGGTGGTGTATAAAGGTGCCAAAAATTGGCCTCCGACAATAAAATGCGCATTCGCGAAATTACCATAGTGTTTCATACTTATTTTTTCAAAAATTTGGAAAGAAAACAACGAACAAATCTAATTGAATTACATGGGGAAATTCATTATCCTACGCAGGGCAAAATTGCATAACTTGTCCATTTTAATATTGTCTACATTATCGACGCTTCCATTTGTTATCTACACATTGTTGACAAAGTCGATGCGTCGCCCTCCATTCCTGATTGTAATGAGTGACAGATTACCAAGAAAAAGGTACAGCCAATGTTTTATTTTAGCGTATAATTGACATGGAGACAGACAGATGGAAATCAAAGTAGCATTAGCACAGTTCCAAAACGCTTATTGCGTTGACCCCGAGTAGATTGTTCTGTTAATAAATATAGCGTAAATAACAAGTATTTAATAGCACGATTTCAAGAGATAACGAAATAACAAGTTTCTTAAGCAAAAAGTAAATCAAGCGAGCAGCAAACGGCCTCATCGCTTCCATCAATATTGTGCTTGAAGATGTAACAAAAGATAAATTGATAGACGCAATTACAAATGAGGAAGGTGAAAATACAGGCAAAAACGGTAAGATTTGGGTTTGTTTAAAATAGTTAAATCTTTGTTCTACGGTTTGAAGAGCTCGAAAATAGCTGCAATAAAAAACTATCTTGCTTCCCTACACGTTTGAAGTACTGTAGGTTGAAAACTCTGCAAAAGTAGTATGATTCAACCTTCCGTTTATGAAATAACATTGTGTAAACATAGTACATCATCAACCCTACATATAAAAACTAAAAAAGCTTTACCGACATTTAACAACTAATACATTAAATGATAGCAAGTTCCTTCCATTATGGATTAGAAATGGGGAACAACGGTACTTGACTAATGCTACAGAGAAGTTCAATAGAACAGCCTATTTCACCACATCGTCCGATATAAAACTGTCAACTGTTACAAAACGTAGATAGGTGATACTAAAGAATCTGATGATGATCGGGTATGGAAGAAAATTCTCGCAGAGACCACGTTAATTTTTAATTCAATAACGGTCTGCAGTAAAAAAAACCGTTCAGAGTTCAATTTGCATATATATATATATATATATATATATATATATATATATATATATATATATATATATATATACAGTATACCCCGGGATTGAGTTTACAATAGGCACGATTGACCAAAATTTTCCAATTGGAATTTCATATTTTGGGATTCCGCCCTGCTTGGTCTGAAACTTATTTTTAGTTTACTTTCATTTTTTTAAAGTCAAGTAGGCCTTTACAGTTGAGAAAAAACTATTTTAGTTCTAGGTAAACCACCTTTCCCGGACTGAGCTGTATAAGTTGTGAATTTATGGTAAGTGTAAGGTGTTTGAGCTTGTTATTCAATCATTTTACTCTCTCGACCCCGCCCATTTCCACTGTAGCTGGCTTGGCAACCCGCTTACTAATGTAAACATACGCAACGCCTAGTGCGGATTGGACATGTAACAGTGTCAACTTTGTGTCGGCTTGACTTCAAAGAAACAAATCTGGAATTGAAACTACAATCATACCTTGAGATGGGTTAATGATCACAAAAACAAAAAAATATAAGAAAGTATTTAGTTATTCTATTAACCCTCCACCTTCGTCGCTGCATAATTCAATCCTCCGTCTCAGTTCCTAAAACTATTCCGGATTTCCTGAATTGGTAAGGCGCATATAGCATCTTTTATGCGATTTTTAATACCTCGGCATCATTGGGAAAATTTTCTGCACACACTAGTTGTTTTAAACATTCCCACAAATAAAAATCGGCAATTGTCAAATCTGGGCTCCTTGGGGGCCATAAAACTAGACTATTCCTACCTATCCAACGGTGACCAAATTTACGGTTTAACCAATTCACAACAATTTGCGAATAATGCGCCGGACAAACATCGTGTTGAAAATACCTTGACAGACGATAATTGAAAGGCAGCTCACCTAAAGCGTCATCGAAGAAATTGTCTAGCATATTTAAGTATGTATACTGGTTAACGTTGTTATCAAAAAAATATGGGCCCATAATACGAAATAGCACACCATACATTACATTAGCAAAATATTGCCGATGATTTGTAATTTTAAAAAAAGGATTAGTGTCACTCCAATATGGAACATGTTGCGAGGAAACAGTTCCATTGGTACAAAATGTAGCTTCGTCGGAAAACAAAATGTTTTGATAAAAATAACGATTACTTGCTATTTTGCTCCTATTCATAAACAGAAATCTAGACGTTTTGCTTCGTCTCCTGGTTCCAAATTATGGTTAAAAATGGGTTTGAAGGGATAAATCAAAACTCGTTGTATATGTGATTTATTAATGCCTAAGCGAAACGACCGCTTCGTTAAAGACAATTTTGGATCATTTTGTACAGAATCTAAAATTAGCAGAGTAGCGGCATCGTCCTCATTACGTATTCTCTTAGTTTTCTTTACATTTAGTACTGAGCCAGTACTTAATAAGCTTCTGTGCACCCATACGTGATACATAAATATCTGGAAATTTTTCATTAAATTTTTCAATCACGTTACGATAACTTTTTCCACGTATATTTAGAAGTGTTATCACTACTAAATATATTTTTTGTTCTAATGTTAGCATTTTATTGTAAAAATATTGTCATTACTTCCAATTGAAAATCAGTTTTGTGATATGACATTAACGATGTGAAATATAACGAATTATGTCATACTACAATAAACACTGGACATGTAATCGATGTTTTTTGTTTTTGTAATTATTAAGCCACCTCATTTAATTATTGCTTTTTCAATTGCAATACTGACCAATAGTGGATTTTATCAAAGTAGGTCGATCATTCTGAAAACTTGCAAACAACTTTTCTTAGTAACACATTGGCGTGCTGTGAACGGAAAAGGTAGTTTATCTAGAACCACAATAGTTTTTTGTAAACTGTAAAGGCTTACTTCACGAAAAATAAGTTTCAGACCAAGCAGGGCGGAATCCGAAAAAAAATTTGATCAATCATACCTCTTGCAAACTCAATCCGGGGCCATACCACGCACACACGCCACACCACACGCAAGCACGCACCCACACACGCACACGCCCACGCCCGCACGCACGCACGCACACACACGTACGCACACACACGCACGCACACACACGCACGCACACACGCGTGTGCGTGTGCGGGCGCGTGCCCGTGTCCGCGCGCGCGAGTGGCGCGTGCGGTCGCGGCGCGTGTGTGCGTGTGTGTGGTGTGCGTGTGTGGTGTGCGTGTGTGGTGTGCGTGTGTGGCGTGTGCGTTTGTAGCGTGTGCATGCGCGCGCGGGTGCGTGCGTGAATGTGTGTGCGCGTGTATAATTTTTTTGTGTTAAGGAATATCAAAAGAGGATCAAAAGGTAATAGTGGTCACCATATGTACCAACTTTGTTTCTCATCGGAAACATGGTCAAATCGGAGGTCAAAAGCGGTCACCCATCCAAGTACTAACTGCGCCCGACGAAAAATTATTAATATAGATATGATTTAAATATTTTTATAGAAGCGGGTGGCTTTGGAATTATTTTAAATTAGATGTCTATTAATCTCTATCTGACATGAAGTTTTACACGAACATATTTGACATAGATTATTGTTTTTAAGGGTAAAGTTTAAAATTATTAGTTTGTATTTGAATGTTAGAAGAGCATTCTCAACTTGTTTGTTAATAAAAAGTAAAGAATATTTTATGATTTTATTTAGTATTTACAATGTTTTACCGAGCTTTATAACCTTAGCATTACTTGAAAAAATTCTTATAGTCCAATAATTTTGGTCTCACTTTACTTTCGACACAAAACACATCCCGCAATTCCCCGGTGTGGCGTTAGTGGAGGAGCGGCACTTTATGCTTTTAATGAATTTTTAATTGCATGCTAATGACCCTGATTACATTGTTAAGGACCTTAGGACTTTTTCCTTAATGGAGTTACAATTGTTTTAATGACTGTTTTTCGTCCAGAAATTGGTCCTGATTTTCTTTTGCGGAGCTTTTTATTCTAAGTTTTTGTCAACTTTTTTCGGTACATTTTTCATTCTCTATTTTTTGATATCTTCTTTTGGGTCCGCTTCCTCTATTTTGGTCATCCTCTTGTTGGACTAGATTTTAACGCCAATTTTCTGTCTTCTTTATGGCCCAGTTTTTCCGCCCCTATGAGTTGCATATCTCGAACAGGTACAGCATCTTGAGACTGGTTTTAGTATCTTGGCTGCTACATCTTTATAAAGAATCCTGACCCAGCATCTAAGTTCTTAGAAGAGAAACTTCATCTAGCACCTTGGTCCATCCCTATCCTGGCACCATTTTCGTCATCTGGGGATATGCTCTGACCCTATTTCCCACGTCTAAGACTTTGCCTTAGCCTGCACCGCCTGAAACAGTTTTACGGCACCTGGTACACTACCCTGGCCCCATTTCCGATCTAGGGTCCTTATCTCTCTCTTTCTCCCTCTTAACGGGTCAAAGGTTATAATTCGTAGTTTTCTTTTTTCTCATACAAACACGCTAGCAAAGAAAACATCTCGCAATATTATTTGAAAGTGTAATACATACAAAAGCTTCAAACTTGCAAACACGCAAACAAGAAACCAGCTAACACACATGCAAAAAACAGATCGAGGCAAAACACCACAAAAAAAAAACAAAGAAACTAGCAAATATGCAAGTGATGCTACAAACGCATACTTAACATACAATCATCCAAACAACCCAAACATCCAAACGAAAGAAACTAAACAAGCACCCGCAAAAAGTAAAACACATTTAACCACCTACAAAAAACAAGTGAATAAGCTAATTAGCCAACATGCACAAGCAAACAATCATAAAAACAGCCCTCAAACAAACCCTCAAATCTAACAAACACACGTAATATATAAACATAAGAAGCACATAAAATTTTTAATTAAAGAAACTAAACAATCTGTTCAACCTACAGACAAGTACACAAAATCTTAACCACACATACATGCTCGCACGCACGCTCACCCACGCACATATCATACACACGCACACACGACCGTGCGGTCACACACATACACTTCGCAACACGCACACATACACTTCGCAACACGCACACACACACGGCAGGGCCACGCACGCACACGCGTGCGAACACCCATACACACGTGCGCACATACCCACACGCACTTACACGCACGCACGCACACACATGAGCATCTACGAACACAGCCGCCGCACGCTCGTCCCAACACTCGCACCCGCACACTCACCCGTACGCATACACATTTTGACGATTGATTACCTGGGACAACTTCTCCCTGTTATAGATGACGGTCTAGATCAGATTCCGTAAGGTTATCAGTAGCATGAAGGCGTGCGACTTAAAGATGTCTTCTTCTGCTCGTTCTTCTGATTCTTGAACCTCTTTTCTTGCAGTATGACATCTAGTGTGACTTCTTGGATTTTCTCCTGTTGTGTCCGACAATTAATATGTGTCTACTGGGTAAACTTATAGCAGTCTAAGTAACAACTGTATCTCATTCGTTGGATGATCCGTTAACGCAGAAAGAGAAAGGCCTCCTCGCGTACGTTGTAATGAAGTTCTAAACACGTCGTGCCTACGAAGCATCGTAAAAGCGACGTCGCCATATATGGCCGAATAAAATTATTTCAAGTCGCGTTCGAAACTCAAACAGCGAGTGTTTACTGCAGAAATAATACATATAAATAATATATACGAGTTTGGAATAGAATATAGCCCAAATGAATCAAATCTACCGCTAATTTTAAAATTTTCTGTACATTTTAGTCTTTAATATTAGTGACGATGGAGACAAATATTACTGAATTAAAAAGTGGCGTAATCCATGTTTTTTTGTTAATTCAAAATGATTAGTAGGTACACATCAAAGAGTTACTTCTTTGTTTAGAATGATCACTAAAAAAACAATAAAAATGTTGTTGAAAAAACAAAAATTGCTTACCTTTTTTATATTACACTACCTTGCGGCAGTATTTAATGTAACATTTGAATGCATTATGGCGCGTTAAAGTAAATACGTTAGGTTAGGTTGTGTGCAAGCCAATGGAAGAAGAGAAGCAGCCCAATTTTAAACATTACAAATAACCTCGAAGATAATTAACTAATCGTGCATAAGAGAGAATGTTTTTTCTAAAATTTGCAGTACTCACGATTTCAAACTACGATCATTAATATTCAGCAGAAAGAGTTTTGTGGCATTTTTAGTATTGAAATTGAATGAAAACAAATTGACAAATACGAGAACGAATATTACATTTTATTAACTCTTTTCTGAGTGAATTTATAATTGAAAGGTTTAAGAGTGTGTTTTTAATTCCGTTAAGACAAAATTATTTTACCCGAATAAAGCGTTCTGCAAACTATGGTTGAAATTAAAAAGGCAGGCACACTTGATCGTAACTAACTTGTTCAATTTGTTCACGTAAGAAAAGACGCGAGACCTAAAAAGGCGCACTTGATTAAAGTGTACTTGTTAGGGTAGGTAAGTTCCACATTTTTTACTATGCAATACTTACAATTTATCGAGCTATTGATAACTGTGTATCAGAGCGAAAACTACAATGAGTGGTGACACAGAGATAAAGGTGTAATACCTATGTAAATTATGGGTTTCGGACAATTCGCCCCCCACAATTCGCCCCTGGACAATTCGCCCCGCACAATTCGCCCCCGCATTTAAAATTGTAAAAGAAGTCAAAACTAATCACCGTTTAAAATTTATTTTATTTATTTATTTAATAATGACTTAAAATTTATTTGATTTAATAATGACTTATGATCAAACCAACATAACAAAAATTACTCACTCTCTGGTATTTATAATAATAGAAATTAACAACTACTAAGCAATCAAA
Organism: Vesta saturnalis; assembly: GCA_036346205.1. Lineage (NCBI taxonomy): Eukaryota > Metazoa > Arthropoda > Insecta > Coleoptera > Lampyridae > Vesta > Vesta saturnalis. The sequence goes on along the minus strand of JARFJB010000939.1, from coordinate 1,172,159 downwards.
TTAAAAGAAATATTTTTTTATTACCTGCCTACTTTCGAGTAATTGTAATTAGAAATAACAACATTAACTAGTAATTAATGGTAGTTAAGATAATCAGATAATAATTAAAATAGATATCACCAAGCAAAAGGATTTCCAGGAATTTGTGGTTCTTTATGTTCTCGATAATTAACGGTAATGACTACGACAATATAAAAGGTAAAATCAAAAGTAAACCCTTCATTATACCACAAAATTTTGGCGAAAAACGTTTGTTATTTAAGAAAATTGAGTTTCGCAAGTTCGAAAAAGGTAAACGGAAGTTTGTGAGTGATGATTATTTTGTGTATGTATTTTCAGAATTGTCCGGGGCGAATTGTCCAATTATCCAGGGGCGAATTGTCAAATTGTCCTAAAAGCGTAAATTATAAATACAATTTTTAAAATATTCCAAAAATTAGAAACACAGTTCACAATCGCCAGGGTGCTTATACGAGGGTCACTGCTAAAATTTGTGGAAAATTAAAAAAAAAACACACGTTACGTAAAAATTTTATTGTTTTTCAAAATATTCTCCCTTAAGATCTATAGACTTTTGCATCCGTAAAACCAATCTACAAAACATTTTGCCAGACTGAGTCAGGTACAAAAAAAAAGTCATTGAGAGACAGATCAGGCGATCATTTTCTTTGAAACAATTTACATTTCGTACTTGACGTCTCAAACGAATAGCAAACAAAATAAATAACGAATTTTATTTTCTCTCTTAGATTATTTCTTGCAATTATTAACGTCTAGGGTTATCACTTGTGAGAATATTTTGGAGTATTAGAAATATTACCATTAACGTAACTTTATAAACATGTTCCACACAAAAATTAAAACACAACGAACGCGTTTTAATAGCTAAGCTATCTTTATCCGCGGTCGACTGGGACGAACTAAAGAAATTTCTAATATTATATATATATATATATATATATATATATATATATATATATATATATATATATACACACAGTCAAACTCACTTAAAATGAGCACGGATAAAACGAGATTCTGGATATAACGAGCGTTTCGTAGGTAAATTGATTGAAACTGTATTAGTTTACGTATTAATTTTTCTCGCTTATTACGTTCACGTTTCACGGTAAAGACGAACAAATTTCAAATTTTGTAGTAGTTTTTATATACATACTAAAAGCCATTTCAAGTAAATATTTGTTAAGAATTTTTGGGATTTCCGTAATTACGTTTCACAGAAAAGACGGATACATTTTAAAAGACTTAAAATAGATTAAAAGAGATTACCTACTGCTTAGAATTCGCTTATGCCTTCCGGCTTACCAATTGTACACATTGTACCTGTTTTGCAAAGGAATGCAAGGTATGTAGTTTCTGGTCAGTTGTTACTTTTGCAGCAAGACGTGAGGTTGAAAAATGGCTTCAATAAAACGCAAAACACTTTCAATTCGCGAGATAATTCGGGAACTAGAAAATGGAGCAAAAAATTCCGCGACGTGCAAAAAATATAGTTTACCATCACCTACCGTGTCAACGTTGTGGAAAAACAGAAAAACTACACTTGCAGCATTCGGAAACAATTTAACTGACGTGAAAAAATTAAGAGATGATATTGATAAAGCGCTAATTGTGTGGTTTAAAAACCAAAGAAGTGCCGGTTTACCCATTAATGGGCCCATTTTAAAAGCGCAGGCTGAGAAGTTCACGGAACAATTAAATTATACGGACTTTAAGTGTAATAATGGGTGGATTGATCGCTTTAAAAACCACAATAACATTGTGTATGGAAAAATAAATGGTGAAGCGAAATCAGTGGACACTAACGTTACAAGTGAGTGGTTAAGAAGTGTTTGGCCGGAATTACGATCAAAATTTAAAGATGAAAACATCTACAACGCCGACAAAGCCGGATTATTTTTCAATTTAACGCCAGATACCACTTTAAAATTAAAAAATGAAAAATATATTGGTTGAAAAATCGTCTCACTGTTTTAATTTGCGCCAATATGACGGGAAGTGACAAAAAAAATTGTTGGTAATCGGAAAATCACGAAATCCTCTCTGTTTTAAAAATGTTAAGTGCCTACCAGTTGACTACACCTCTAACAAGAAAGCTTGGATGACATCTACAATTTTTGAAAAGGAAATTAGAAAATGGGATTATAAATTACGACGTAACAATCGAAAATTTTATTATCGGTTGATAATTGCCCAGCGCATCCTGAGTTGTAAAATTTAACCAACATCAACCTTATTTTTTTACCACCAAACACAACGTCTATCCTTCAACACATGGACCAAGGGATTATGAGGATTTTTAAAAATTTCTACCGTCGCTTATTAGTGTTACAGTTAATCGATCGAATGGAAAATAAACAGGATCTTAAAATAAGCGTGTTAGATGCAATTCGCCTAATGAGTGATGCGTGGAATAATGTGACCCCCACAACAATTCAGAACTGTTACAAAAAAGCTGGTTTTGTTTCTGCTGTAAATGAAAGTTTCGAAGAAGAAAACGATCTTCCTTTATCTACTTGGTTAGAAAGTAGAGACATCAATAATTTTCAAAATTGCGCGTTCTTAGATGACTACGTAGATATTTATGCCGATGTGATTACTTCGGGTTTAAAAACTGACGAAAAAATTATACAAGAAATCACAGAACGGGAAGCTGAAAGTGATGAAGGTGATGTAGACAGTAATGAGTGTGATAAACCCATGCCTGTTACACTCGCTAAAGCAGGTGACGCATTGGTATTATTGATGCGGTTTTTTGAAGAAAACGGTAGTAATGAGCAAATATTTAAATCTATAAGTGTTTTAAGAGGTAGTCTCAATGATGTTAAATTTAAACCAAAACATCAGCTAAAAATAAATGAAATTTTTAATAACTCTCCTAATGCTTAAGAGATATTCCGCTTTTTAATGCAAAATAATTTATTTTTATGCGTAATAAACAATATTTTAAAAAATGTAGTACCCTTTTTAATTTTTAGAGTTTCTGGGATATAACATTTAACGGATATAACGAGCAAAAATTAGTAGTCCCAGAGATCTCGTTTTAACCGAGTTTCACTGTATATACAGGGTTAGGAAAAAGTACCGGAACGCTTAAATATCTACAAAATCGCTAAAGTTACGATTACAAAATTCAGCATTTGGGGGTTTCGGGGCGCGCAGGATTGGAAAATGATATCGGCACTGTTGCCAGATTTCCAAATTTTGCGCTACATGTAATCATTTTGTTTTCTTAAATAGAATGCCCTATTTATTTTTATTGCAATCAATTGGTCGTCTCAAACTTATTAAGATCTCAAATTTTCAAAATTTTATCTCTATTAGTTGCCGAGATAAGACAACACCGCGTTTTCAGTAACAAGTACCGAAACGCTTAAATATCTGCAAAACCGCTAAAGCTATGATTACAAAATTCGGCATTTGGGGGTTCCTATGCATGCGGAATTGGAAAATGATATCGGCACTGTTGCCAGATTTCCCAGTCTTGCGCTACACATAGTCTTTTTGTTATCTTAAATGGAATGCCCCATTTATTTTTATTGAAATAAATGACTTGAGTTATGAAGGTTATTTTTTTATTTGTGATTGGCCACTTTCCCTTGCACTTTAACTAATAACAATAAAGCTAAGATAAGGAGATTAAAAGCCAATGGACTAAAACAACAATAACTTAATTAATTAACTAACAATAGAATTAATAATTAACGACACTAACTTTTAATTAAATGCTCAAAGTGGGCTCTATTATTTGCCAGATAGTATCCAAGTCGATCATAAAATTCTCGCAATGTGTTGCTCAACATATCCGGTGTTATAAGTACAATTTCGATGCGGATTCTTTCGCAGAGTTCGTTCAAATTTTCTGGACGATTTCTGTAGACACGGTTCTTCAAATGACCCCACAAGAAGAAGTCCAGTGGAGTCATATCAGGGGATTGAGGTGGCCATTCTAATGCTCCACGTCTTCCAATCAGCCTTCCTGGGAATTGGTTGTTTAGAAATTGCATGGCTTCTCTTGAATAATGGGCGGAGAACCATCATGTTGGTACCAGATTTCACCTATATTTCTATTTTGTTGAATGGCAGGAACTATACTTTCTCTAAGGAGCTCCAAATACTTTCGCCCTGTTAATGTACCTACATTCTATGAAAAAGGTCCGATAATATTGTTTCCCAATATTCCCGTCCAGACGTTAACTTTCTCAGGATATTGGGTACGAAGTTCTTGCATCCAATGGGGGTTATCTCTAGACCAAATTCGGCAATTGTGCCGATTAGCTTGGTCGTTCAAGCAAAACGTAGCTTCGTCACTGAATACAATTTTGTGCGCAAAATCAAAATATCAATACGTTGGGTTTCTGATAGAACAAAAGCCATAATCAAATTATAATTTTGTAATCGATGCAATATTCAGCGGCTTAACTGACAATGATGTATTTAATTTGTCATTGTTGTAACATGGCGACGGCTAGAGTGTTGAAAACAATTGAAGCAGTGCTTACTTATTCCTAGGGTATTCATATTTTCGGGCATCTCCAATAAATTTAATGCATGCTCATTCTAAAATAAGTAACTATCCCATAATATTTCTCACTAGTATCTAATAGTATAAAAATAATTTTGAGAATTTGGGGTCTTCCATTTAAGATAACAAAAAGACTAAGTATTGAGATCTTAATAAGTTTGAGACGCCCAATTGATTGCAATAAAAATAAATAGAGCATTCTATTTAAGAAATCAAAATGACTACGTGTAGCGCAAAACTGGGAAATCTGGCAACAGTGCCGATATCATTTTCTAATTCCGCATGCCTAGGAACCCCCAAATACCATATTTTGTAATCGTAACTTTAGCGGATTTGCAGATATTCAAGCGTTCCGGTACTTTTTACTGAAAATACGGTGTCGTCATATCTCAGCAACTAGTAGATCTAAAAGTTTGAAAATTTGAGATCTTACTAAGTTTGAGACGCCCAATAAACTGCAATAAATATAAATAGGACATTCTATTTAAGATAACAAAATGACTATATATATATATATATATATATATATATATATATATATATATATATATATATATATATATATATATATATATATATATATATATATATATATATACTATCAGCGATTAACGCGTCGTTGCTTATCTGGTGAAAGTAAAAGTTATCACAGCTTAATGAATTTTGAGTAGCCTAAATGTTCTTGATCGTCATTATTCATTAGAATTTGTTTGGTTTTGAAGATCTCTAAACTTTCATAGCAATGAAGTTCGTACTGATTACTAAAATGTTTCATCAAAGATACCTTATCTACTACACGATTTTTATCAAACATATGTAGGGCAGACTTGTTCCAACGTTTGTATTTGATATGAGCTAAATGTTATTTAAAGCGAATTTTGATAGATCGTTTAGTTTTGCCCTATATGTATTTGATCACAATTTTTACAATTAATTTCATAAATTACGGACCTATCCTCTTATCCACTTGTACTTTGGGATAGCCAAAAAGAGTTTATAACCTATTATCTGAAGTAGTGACTGTTATTAATTTTGAAAGATTTAGATAGACCTTTATACAGGATAATTTGGTAATTTTGCATACATTGTTTCCATTTGTTCTCTAGCGTTACCTAATGTAGTTGCATTCTCAATCCTTATCCTACGTGTTTGTTTCCTGACTATATTCATAACCACTTCATCTGAAAACTCATTGTAATTTTGAAATGAAAGTAATCTATGAACCAAAAAATTAAAAACCGCGAGTGTATGCTGCCTACGGCGATTGAAGTCAATAGTTATGAATCTTTTATTATTAGCCTCCTTACAATATATATCTATATCTAGTTTACTACTACCTCTTGTTACCAGTGTATCATGAAACGGGAGACTGTCATTTTTTTCTACCTCATAGGTAAATTTAGAATTCAAAGTTTCTACAAAGTATTACACAACAATTATAGATTGAAGATTGAGCATTTTTTGAAACTTTGAATTCTAAATTTCCCACAATTAAATTTACCTATGAAATAGAAGCAAATGTGAATCTCCCATTTCTTGATACTCTGGTAACAAGAAGTAGTAGTAAACCAGGTATATTGCTGTAGGCAGCATAAATTTGCGGTTTTTAATTTTTTGGTTCATAGATTGCTTAATTTTTCTCTTTCAGTTCAAAATTGTAATAAAGAATTGCACACTATTAAAGAAATTGCTGCATACAATGGGTTTTCAGATGAAGTGGTTATGAATATTGTTAGAAAACAAATACACAGGATGATGGTTAGAAATGTAACTACATTAGGTAGAAGAAATAGAAACGTAAAATTACCAAATTATCCTGCTTATACAAAAGGTCTATCTAAAATCTTTTCCAAAATGAATTTGAAAAGAGCCACTACTTCAGATAATAGTTTGTAAACCCGTTTAGGCAATCCAAAAGTACAAGTGGATAAGCAGGATAGGTCGGGAATTTATAAAATTAATTGTAAAAATTGTGAACAAATATATGTAAGTCATATCGAAACTCGCTTTAAAGTTAAAGAACATGTGAATATATTCAGGTTTGAACATGGAGTAATATATTAAAAGAGTTTTTGTACAAAAAATTCGAATGCATGTAAAGTTAAATATTTCACAGAGAACTAAAGGTTAACTATGTGTAATTTATTAAATTCTGTACAAAATTTAAACGCCGGAAACCATTGTGCAATGTTTAATTTGTTTTTAATATATCGTAGGGTAAATTTGTACAGTTCAAAGCGACATTTCAGGGATAGTTAACGTATTTCTGATTGTAATTAAAATGGGAACAATCAGTGTTTTAGAACTCATTAATTTATGCTTTTACAAGTTTAAAGTACTAGATCGATGTTATAGTTTAATATACAGGGTGTCCATACACTCTTTTCATAAAAGAGAACTGCAGACTCTAGAGCTGATTTTATGTCGATTTAACGTAAATTACCTTAATATAAAAATACTTCCTAAGAGAGCTGGAGCCCTTGGAAGATGGCGCCCTAACATCGGTTTAATTCAAATATCTTCAAAATGGTTTCGCTTTAAATGATAGCGTTCTGTACATTTATTTAGTGGAATATGCCCAATCGTATGGCGTGAATATGATTTTTTAGTTGTACTCATAAGCGGCTCGTTTGGGCGGGGCATTGGAAATTGTTATTCATAAGTTTTTTTGTTTTTCAAAATTTCGCAATTTTAACATACAATTTAAAAAATTTCGATTTTTTCATAAAAGAATGATACTCTTTGTATGAAGTCGCTACGACGCACCGTTCTCGAAATAAATCGATTTGAACTTTTCATGTGTTAATCATACTTTTATAAAATTAACTAACGAATTCATTTACAATTATAAAAGATGGCTATGGAAAATAAACAAAATAACAACTGCGTGGACGTCAAAATAACTAGTATTACAGATACTAGTTGAGGTTAAAGTGTCAAATAAGTTTTAAGTGAAAGATCTTTTATTGTTTAGTTACATTACCGTAAATACAAAAGTTGGATATTGTTAGAATGGTTTCGTTTAATAACGAAGAATATGTCGATATGCATTTAGTGTAGGCGAAAATCAATGCAACACTCGGGCAGCAGCACGTAGATATGCAGATAAATTTCCTGCTCCTAAATCATTTACGCTTCATCAAAGAATGAGGGAAACAGGATCGGTAATTCCTAAAAATAATGAAACGGGAAGACATGCTGATGTAATGGAAGAATATCTGGATGATATTTTAATGGAAATTGAGTACAATCCCGAAATAAGCGTAAGAAGGTTGGCTGCAATGTATCCCAATGTGTCAAAATCTTCTGTGTGGAACATTCTACATAAGGAAGGCTTGTATCCTTTTCATTTCAAAAAAGTTCAGGCCTTGCAAGCAGGCGATTTTCCTGCTCATGTTGATTTTTCCAATTGGATGCAAAATAAAGAGAATCAAGACCACAATATCAGTTTTCCTAATATTTTGCTTTGGGATGAAGCCACTTTTACCAAAGATGCAATTTTTAATATGCACAATGCACACTATTATTCCTATGATCATGAAAACCCTCACGCGATAAGGGAAAGTAAACATGAGGAAAGGTTTTAGCATTAATGTATGGATAGGTGTTCTTGGTGATAATTTGCTTGGACCTGTAGAATTGCCTGATCGTTTAAACGGCGAAGAATTTCTCAACTTTCTACAAAATACTTTACCGGGTGTAATAGATGATATTAATCTGAATATTCGGCGGAACTTGTGGTTTTTACATGATGGTTGTCCGGCTCACTATACCAGAACTGTTCGTACATTTTTAGATAACAATTACCGAGAGCGATGGATCGGAAGAGGCGATCCGGTTGCTTGGCCAGCAAGGTCTCCAGATTTAAATCCTTGCGATTTTTGTGTTTGGGGATATCTAAAATCAATGGTTTATTCCCAACCAATAGAAACACGCGATCAACTTTGGAGAAGGATTCAGGATGCCTGCGACGAATTTAGGAACAATAGGGGAATTTTTGCAAAAATTCGGCAATCTTTACTTTCCATAAACGAATAAATTTGTGCATTCATGCTTTCAGTTGTCATTTTGAATTTTTTTATTATTAATTGTGACAGCAACATTTTTTTATATTAAAAACGATTATTCTTTACCCGAGTTTATTTCTTACTTTCTAAAGCAAAATTAATTTATGACATGAGAGCAGTTTGACGTTCACGCAATTGTTATTTTCCATAGCTATCTTTCATAATTGTAAATGAATTCGTTAGTTAATTTTATAAAAGTATGATTAACACATGAAAAGTTCAAATCGATATATTTCGAAAACGGTGCGTCGTAGCGACTTCAGACAAGAGTATCATTCTTTTATGAAAAAATCGAAATTTTTTAAATCTTATGTTAAAATTGTGAAATTTTGAAAAACAAAAAACGTATGAATAACAATGTCTAATGCCCCGCCCAAACGAGCCGTTTATGAGTACAACTAAAAAATCATATTCACGCCATACGATTGGGCATATTCCACTAAATAAATGTACAGAACGCTATCATTTAAAAGGACACCATTTTGAAGATATATGAATTAAACCGATGTTAGGGCGCCATCTTCCAAGAGCTCCAGCTCTCTTAGGAAGTATTTTTGTATTAAAGTAATTTACGGTAAATCGACATAAAATCAGCTCTAGAATCTGCAGTTTTCTTTGGTGAAGAGATTATGGGCACCCTGTATATATATATATATATATATATATATAGTGTGTATATATATATATTGATTTCTTATTAATTATTAATTTATTTATATATAATTTAATTTTAAATGTATGTACAATTTCAAATTATATATTTACCTCGGCTAGCATTTACAGGGGATAGGGGTTCAAGAGACTTAGCTTCTGACAAGTGTATCAAGCATTTTTTATTAACTTTACAAATAAACACTTTAAGGATTTTCTATTAATTTTACATCACGTTCAACGTAAGCAGCGCCATCTTTATATGTAACGTTAATGAAAGTGTTAGTGATTCCATGGTATACAACACGAAAATAGTCTTCTATTTTAGTAGGTAAGGATTAAATAATTAAATTCAAATTTAATGAAAATACTATTCATGTAATTGCTATATTGACTGTTCCTGAACTGGCGCATATTCTGCCTGGAATTCTTTACAAACAAAAGGAAAACAAAACTGACTTTTCTATTCATTGTAGTCTGGAAAGGCCTCTCGATTGATGTCCTGTTCATCGAACACGAATGCAGTCCTCGAAGTATCCAGGCATACAGCTACCGGAAATTCTCGTTACATAGATTGGGTAAGTTGCACCTTATTAAAACTTTGTTTCAGTTACATTCACGTTTGCAGTGTTAAATGCAGGAACCTATATGCATCCAACATTGGATACCGGTAATCTTTAATTTTTAATTTATCGTCTCACGTATTGCGAACATGACGTCACATTCTTTACCATCGATACCCACTAAATTAATACACTTCGTTTTATTTATAATTGGTTTTATATTTAGTAAAATTTATGAAAACATTTTAACACTTTTCGTACATAAATTTTCTTATTCTATTTTTTTTTATCACTAACAACAAACTCCCCTTCTTCTTTTCTTTATTTCTACTAACTAGAAACATTGCAAATTATGTGTCGTTTTTTTTTGTAAAATTGAGATTTTTGATTGGTTAAATTGGAAAATAACCCACACTGACTGCTGCATCGTAATTGGTGCATTCATTTACTGTATGTTAGAAATCTAAATTATCAAATATCGTTGTTATACTAACAGATATCTCAAAAATATTGCTATCATTAAATTTTACGCAAAAATCGCTTTAAAATGACACCTCACATGCTATACTTTGAATATCAACTATTTTCAAAAATACTCATTTTCCAACAACTGTAAAATGGTGAAATTTTCTTATATCTAATTTATTCGATTTTCTAGGGGAAAACTAAGTTCATAACTGGAATCTATGACCCCAAAAACATTAAATAAGTTGTGCCTGCTTGAACGAAGGACTTCCAAAGTGTTATAAAACGTTTTATTACCACACCCTTTCATCTTGCATCGTAATGTTAATCCAGGTTGCAAAACTTTATCTTAATTACACTAGATCCTTTTCACTAACTTTCACTGTAAAATCTACCTCCCACGCATCTTATCAAATATGATTTTTAGAATTGATCCAGAATGTCACCAGACCAGGATTCTTTCCATAAACGGATATTATGAAAATTATTAACACTGAAATTATGCTTTCCGAAGAAGATCAGAAATTCAAAATATGAAAATTTTCTTGAATAACCTTAATTAAAATAATGTAACTGTTCATGTATACTTCTATCTGATGTATAATTGCATATGTAGTTATTTATTTATTATTATTAACTCATAAATTATACTCTGGCACGTTCATGTTTAATTAAACCTGCCAGAAACAATCCTATGATCACTATATTTTTTCTTTTACTTATATAATTAACACCCAAAACATATCATCGCAATATACATATATATATATATATATATATATATATATATATATATATATATATATATATATATACCGTGTAAACCTGTAACTTTGAACGGGTCGTTCAAAACTTCAAAACTTGAACAAAATCCAACGACCCGTTCAAAAGTTACAGGGTATTTGATTTACACCCGGTGTATGTGTGCGTGTGTGCGTGCGCATGCGTGTGCGTTGGTGTGTGCGTGCGTGTGTGCGCGCGCGTGTGTTTCCAATGTGCATTGTTACGCTAGAATTATACAGTGCGTACCAAATGTATGGAACCGGCCTTGTTATTTCAAAACTATTCCAATTAAATCGATAAAATTTAATATGCATGCTGTTTACAGAGCCTTCTATTATTTCCACAGTTTTGTTATTTTTTTAACTGACAAGGTCGTGAGCTGCACAGCCAAGGGGGGTCAAATCGCATACCGTTTGAAAAGTATTTTCAAGTAGAATTCAGCGACATGCCATTTGCCATAGTTATTTCTAATGATAACTTCACTATTTTAAGTTAAAGATTGGGAGTAGGTATTAACTGGATAACTGAAGATGTAGTGAGCGCTGAAAACAATGGTTAGTTCGTGCTTATTTGAACAACGTTTTTTCCGGAAAGGTGGATTGGACGTCGAGGGCGTATTGAATGGTCACCGCGATCACCTGACAACCCCACCAGTGTTGTTCTTGTGGGGTTACCTGAAGAGTCGTATTTACCTCAAGCAAATATTCCTCGCGAGTTAATTTTGAATTCAGTTGAAGGATTTTCTAATCGAATTTATTACTGCCAAGAGGTGAATTGGGAACAGTTTGATCACCGCTTAAAAACGAGTCTTGTACTAAATGAACTTCATTAACTTAAAACACGGTTTCAACAGTCTGATTAACACCATAAAACAATTCATTGTTCCCCATGCGAACTGGATCTTCAGTTATCCAGTTAATACTTAATTCCAATCTTTAATTTACAATAGCGAAGTAATCTTTACAGATAACTATGGCAAGCGGCATGTCGCTGAATTATCTTTCAAACGGTATGCGATGTGAACCCCCTTCATATTAAAAAAAAATCGAGCTGGCTGTGCAGCTCCCAGTTAAAAAAATAACAAAACTGTGGAAATAATAGAATGCTTTGTAAACACCAGGCATATTGAATTTTATCGATTTAGCTTGAATAGCTTTGAAATAATAAGGCCGATTCCATACATTTGGTACGCACTTATGTAAACCCTACATTATGAGGAGACTTCGCTGACGTAGTAATGCACATTAAGAAATTTTGAGTATTATCGTCTTTTGTGATACTGATGACCAATGAAATTGTTATGATATAGTAAATTATGTTGCTAATTAATAATACCGTTGCAAATTTTTCATTAACCATTCTGAAAATTCATTTTCACGGGAATATAATAATTCTAATTATTAGTAATACAAAGCCAATAATTACATTTCTAGTAAATTATAACTAATTTAGAACTTATTTCAAAATAAGTAGTGCACTTTGAAATTGTTAAAAGCGTTGATAAATGTTCTTTTACGTCAAAATTAAAATCACCAACGCAGTAGTGTATGTATGTATGTATGTATGTATATGTGTATGTATATATGTATATATGTATATATGTATATATGTATATATATATATGTATATATGTATATATGTATATATGTATATATGTATATATGTATATATGTATATATGTATATATGTATATATGTATATATGTATATATGTATATATGTATATTATATATATATATATATATATATATATATATATATATATATATATATATATATAGGTCAATCACTACCGACGTCACGGAGTTCTATGGCGAAGCAGCATATAATCGTTAATTTCTAATACAGTGATATTATGTGTCAATATGATCAACATTTTCAAAATATTTGTAAATATACAGGGTGCTCCAAAAAGTGGCAATCAAAGTTATGTTTTTTTAAATGACACCCTGTATATTATTGTATTTTCGAATTTTACGTAAAGAATAAGTAGAACTTTCATAAGGGTTCCCTATACCTACATACAGAGTGTTTCAAGTTATATTCAATTTTTATGAAAATATAGGGTTTTAGGAAAAATTAACTATCTCCTAATAAAATTAACTCTAATAAATTTACTCTTAGGCTTAAGTAAAATACTGTTCCTTTAGTCTATTAATAATAAACATCTCTTTACAAGGTGTTCATTCGTTTCAGTTAAATTAGTATAACATTCATACTGACATATTCGGCTTATTTTAAATGGAGCACCCTGTATTTTAGCGATTTTTAGTTTAATCTACATAGTGCAACAGTTTCACTGAGTAAGGATAGAAAGCATGTACACAACGGAAACTAAAATTTTATTTATGTGGTGTGATAATTTGCTCAAAAAATTTAAAAAAATTACAATAAATGTTCGATATGATGTCCATCTTCTTGAACACACAGTGTTATTCTTTTTTCCAACGAACATCTTACGTTTTGCAACATATCAGGGGTAACCATCTCAAAAGCATTTCTGATTCTTCTTTTCATATCATGTGCAGTGGTGAGAGGTGCGCTGTAAAAATCGATGTTAGTTCAGGAGATCTAGGTGGCCAGGCAATTGGTCCACCTCTCCCAATCCACTTATCAGGAAACTTCCTATTTAAACATTCTCTAACAGCACGTGAGAAATGTGCAGGAGCTCCATCTAATTGCAACCACACATTTTGTCTAATATTTAAAGGAATACTTTCTAAAGGTTCCCAAAAGTCTCTCTTTAAAAATCTAAGGAATTTTTGACCATTTAAATTGCCATCCAAAAAATATGGGCTAATAATATGATTGCCAACAATTCCACAATACACATTAACACTTCATCGATTTTGATGATCAACAGTGTTAAATACATGTTTATTTTCGGGGTCGTAATAATGGAAATTGTGCCAATTCACTAATCCATTATTATAGAATGTTGACTCGTCGGTAACATTTAAAAAAAAATGTCACTAACTTGATCAAGGACCAATAAGGAATAATCAATGCGTTTTTGAAAGTCTGTGCCATATAACCTTTGATGTATTTATATATGAAAAGGGTGGTATTTATGTTTCTTTAAGACTCTCCACACACTAGGCTGACTAAGTCCTGTTTCTCTTGCAATAACTCTTGTACTAGTATTTTGGTTGCCAGCAACGGAACCTAATACCAAAAACTGATTATCATCATTATTTGTAACAGGCTTGTTTTGGGTAAGCTACACTTCGTGTATCACGAAATGTTTGAAGTAACCTTTCAAAAACCTTTTTATCGGGATGCACCCGCTCAGGGTATTTTTCTGAGTACACTCTTGAAGCAAGTAAATAATTATCATAGCATTCACCAATGGTTAAAATCATATCAATTCTTTCTTGTTGCGAATAAACCATTATTAAATTGAAAATATTTCAACAACTTTCAACAGACTCGGAAAAAATAACAATACACAATGACAAAAGTCACGTCCAATGTCAGAATTTTAATATTAACAAATGCGTTACCGGCAATTCCACAGCACACTACAAAACTTACAAGATTAGTCACATTAACATTCTCTGAAACAAAGCGTTTTAAGGAAAAATCCTATGTGGAATTTTTCTTTTTCCTTGATGATTAGTCACATTAACATTATTTGTTAATATGTAAATTGCAAATATCTGAAATCTATCATGTACACATAAGATTGGTACAGAGCTTTCTACTTATTGATAAAGAAAAATACTTCTACATTAGCAAAGAGACATTAAGTAGGCATTTTGGGAGGATATTGCAATCTACAAATGATACATGAACAGACAAATTCCAAAAATATCTTTTTCTGTATACGCTGATTCACACACGAATTTAAGATTTTTCAGTTGCGGTGTAATACAATATTATTTTTTTTTTATTTTTTTAGTGCTAGCTTGAACTGCTGAATATAGTTAAGTTACCCTAAGGCGGTCTGGAAGGGCATTAATATTTTACAACACCTATATGTATTATATTTTTTTCAAATTCTAGACTCGAAAATGCTTTAAGGTACAGGGTGTCCCATTTGATATAACCCACTTATTAAGGTTCAAAATCATACAACATCGGAGGCTTATTTCGGGGTTTGTGGAAGACTGTTTTAATTAAAACGTAGTTTGTTAGGTCCTCTTGCAGCTCTAGAAAACCGATTCCGAAAGCGCACAATACCTATTTTCGTGGGACCTTGAAACTGTCAAACATTTTCATATTTTTCGAAATAACTCGGTATAACCGGAAGTGCCGTCATTCTGAAAATATTTCACTTGGATTAAAAATGGTTGAATCTAGCTCGAAACCAAATTTCATTATGCTACAATAGTGGGAAGTCGAAAACTTTCTAATAAACAGTTTCCATGGGTAACCCTGTATATTTATACACTACGACAAAATGGAGATATTTTTCAAATTTATTGTAAACCAAAACGCAAGTTAGACCACTTAGATGAAAGAAATCGTCCAATGTGCACCGTCACGATTCGACTAGTCGTGAATTAATTGATAGTGTGCCTAACTCATCAGGGCATTAGTTTAGACACATTAATTTTTCCGATTAATAATCGTATAGTTCACTTGATGAAGGATTCTTTTATTGGAAAACTGCGAAAATTTTTCAATTATTTTTCCCAATTTTGTGCATAAAAAGTTGTGTTCAATCCGAGCCAGCTTTTTTGACGCCTGAAAAATCGGAATTGGTGTAAGTGACAGAAAAACAACTTTTTGGTTAAAATACAGGGTGTCCCAGGATATTGTGACACATTTGAAGCGCTTATAACTTTTAAACCAATTGAGATAGAAACGAGAAGTTTTCTCAGGTATGCTTTATTTATCAAAAAGTTTTATTCTATCTTACAATCAATTTTTTTTCATTTATACAGAGAGTTGAAAAATAATTGTCAGTTTTCAATTTAAATTTTTGATTCTTTTTTTAATGGAACACCCTGTGTGTTGTGGCATTTTTGGATAGAGGCATTCTTCCACTTTCTAAAAATGTATAGTTTGCTATGCTTACAAAAAAAAACTAACACAATCATTTAAATTTTTATGGCAACATGTTCAATACAAATAAAAATTCAACAAAACAGAAAACATTTTTAATTGCCATAGAAGATACACAACAACGTTATTATCTTTTCGGACTAAATTGCTGGATGTGTCCCCCATTATTATCACTGCATTTTTGAAATCTTCTTTCTGTGTTTCTCCTTTACCCTCGTATACCTTTTACAGTGTTGAGGGGACCAGACACACCGAGCCGCAGAATGGGACACCCATCCCAGTTCCGACCAAGCAAGCGCTACTTAACTTCCAATATCTCAGTACTAGATGGTTTCCCACTCTGCCGTACTGCCGGTCGCATTTCTGATATCTAAACGCCAAATTTTTTAAAGCATTTTCCAACATTTCCTAAGTAATACATTCAAAAATATTGGACGAGTAACAACGATCAAGTAGGCAAGTCAAAAGTCAAAATGACAATTGAATTTCTATTTTATATGCTACTTTCTGTCAAATCATTTAATAAAACTAATTCTATAACAATAACCAGAAGAAGGTTTCGTTTGAAGTTTGAAAAAGCGCCTCCATGCAGAAATGCCATCATAAATTGGATCAGGAAGTTTAAAGACACTGCCTCAATTAAAGGAAAATGCAGATCTATAATCCAACAATATCCAAATTATTTGAAACGCCTGTTGCAAGTAAGTGATGTGTTAATACAAAATAATTACATGATTTCTATCGGAAAAATATCTGCTAATGTACACTTTTCTAAAAGTGAAGTTCAGAGATGTTTAAAAATTCTAAACCTTACTCCTTACAAAACCCAAACCTTCCAAAAGCTTCAACCGCGAGATATTGAAAAACGATTATTGTTGTGTGAGACCTTATTGTTTAACCACCATTCCTGTTATAATGCCAGATGTAGCCGCTTTCCATATAGATGGAAAAATTAATAAATATAATTGTAGAATTTGGGGAAGCGAAAATTCTGGACGATTCAATGAGTTTGAGTGGGATACACCAAAAGTGAATGTATGGTGTGCTGTTTCAAAAGAAAAATTCTATGGACCATTCTTTTTTTCCGAAAAAACCATTACTGGAATTATTTATACGGATATGGTCGAAAACTTCTTTTGCCCACAGTTGCCAGAGAATCTGTAGATAGAATGTTTGGTCAGAGATGGATAGGCAGAGCCGGACCAATATAATGGCCGGCACATTCTCCGGAACTAACTGTGCCTGATTTTTTTTATATGGGGTTATGTTAAGGATCGTTATTACTCACCCGTTCCACACACTATCGGCCAACTCAAAACTAACATAATCAATGTTTTTGAAAGCATTACTCAGGAAATGTTGGAAAATGCTTTCAAAAATTTGCAATTTAGATTTCAAAAATGCATTGATAATAATGGTGGACACTCCAGCAATTTAGTTTGAAAAGGTAATAACGTTGGTATGTATTTTCTATGGTAATTAAAAATGTTTTCTGTTCTGTTGAATTTTTATTTGTATCGAACATGTTCCCATAAAAATTTAAATAATTGTGTTAGTTTTTTTTATAAGCATAGCAAACTATACATTTTTAGAAAGTGGAAGAATGCCTCTATCGAAAGATGCCACAACACACAGTGTGTTCCATTAAAAAAAGAATAAAAAATTCAAATTGAAAACTGACAATTTTTTTTCAACCCTCTGTATAAATGAAAAAAATTGATTGTAAGTCAGAATAAAACTTTTTGATAAAGAAAGCATACCTGAGAAAACTTCTCGTTTCTATCTCAATTGGTTTAAAAGTTATAAGCGCTTCAAATGTGTCACAATATCCTGGGACACCCTGTATATCTATGTCTTCAAATTCGGTTTATAACAGAAAAAATAAATATTATACATTTTATGAAGGCATGTAGAAAGAATAACGTGAATAATTTTGAATGCGTATATCCCTCGTCCACTAAAATAGATTAAAATGCATATTTCAGTTTCTAATATTTTCACATTTACGAATATACAGAGGAATCTAGATAGAAAAAGAAATAAGTAAATAATAAGTAATTAAAAATATTAATTTCCCCTGATATCATTTTTGTATCAAACCCAATACCTAGAGATCTTAGTATTCGTACATCTACATCTAGTAGGAAGTACAGTAAAAATGTGAGCCTTTGGAAAATGTCCCACCCTACACAGAAGCTGTGAGCAACAAGCACAGCATAGAACCACCCTACATATATTGATTTAGGGTGAGATCCATTAGTTCTACACTAATTATGTCATTATATTTAAGTAAACTATAACTTACAATTATGAAATTAAAGCTTACACGACACAATTGTACAAGCTGCTTTTTGATACTTATCTTATTAGACCACGTGTTACGTACTATTACACAAACTATTTAATCCTTAAATTTTAATTTGCAAACACTAAATCAAGAAGTCAGTGGAGTAAAAATAGAGATGGAATTTTTTTAAGCATTTTACAACTGTCGTACCATTCGAAAGCGTTAAGTGGATCAGAAAGCGTTAAAAAAATAAAATTCAATCCATAAACTGTACCAATAAATCTTGGTTTAAATTTCAGAATAGTATACAATGAAGAAATCATAACATATTACATTCCAAAATTTAGAGAGTTTTGGTTAATATAATAATACAACTATCAATTGACTGTTGTGAAGTTAGCAGTAGATTTCGTCTATAGATTTTCACTTCATTTACAGAAAAAAACAATAAAATAACTTACGGTAAGTAATACTGTTAATATCACTTTTAAGTATAACTAACTAAAAATAATTACTAAAATTAAAAATTCTATTATAAGCTACATACATCAAGGTAAACATTTCAAGTTAATGAATTAGCACTTTTTAATTCTACATTAAAAAAAACTATTGATATCTATTTTAAAATACAATAAACCCCTTCTAATTACTTTAGACAATGAATTAATTAATCATCTCACATACGTGCGGGAGCCCGCGTGCATATCTACCTATTGCAAATTTGACAATAAAGGATAAAATTTGTTAAAAAAACAATTTGCACTTTAGGATTACATTAAAAATTCCATCTATACCAATTTTAATATAAAGTAGTGTCGCGATAATCCGATCCCGCCATAATTCGTATGCGTTTGTAGTCCGCATTGCATTTTCGTTCTATTGAAGTACTTTGTAATCCGAATCTTGCTTGATTCAGTAATCCGAATTCATTTACGTCACTTTTATTTCCATAAAAATAAAAGTATGCGGGTTTATTTTTTGTTACTTGAAGGTTCGTTGTTCAATGTGTTGCTGAACCAGGAAAAAGACAAACTTTGAGACAAGAGTATCCAAAGATGGAGAACAAACTACACTCCTGGTTTCTGAGTCTTAGAAATCGGCATATATCTTTTCATCAGAATTTTTAGCAACGAAATCTAAACAACTGTATGTTAAATATTATGTTGATGAAAGTTTTAATGCAAGTAGAGGATGGATTTCAAATTTTCGAAAAAGGTATGGGCATCAAGCGACTTAAAATCTGTGGAGAAAATTATCTTCTGACACTGCAGCTGTTAAACGATTCATAAAAAAATTGGACCAAACAGTAAAATCATTAAACTTACAGCCCTTTCAAATTTACAATGCGGATGAGTGAATCAGCTTTGTTTTGGAAATTTCTTCCGGATAGTACGTTCGTATCTTCCACAGAAACAGCCGCTTCGGGACAAAAGAACAGTAAAGAACGATTGACATTTTTGGCATCATGTACTTCTGACACAAACTTAAACTTCTAGTCATTGGAACATCAAAAAAAAACCCCAGGGCCTTCAAAAATTCACAACTTCCTGTAGATTACAAAGCTACAGTCAAAGCTTGGATGGCTTCGGTAGTTTTTAAGCAGTGGTTCGATCAATGTTTTGTTCCTCAAGTGAGAAGCTTCTCACAGATCAAAATTTACCGGAAACAGCACTTCTTCTAATTGATAATGCTTCTAGTCATTGCAGCGAACTGGAACTGATATGTGATCATGACCCTGAAGATTTAATCCCTTTAAGTGCTATGTAGCAGCAGCTACGTCCAATAGCAAAAGAAACTGAATGAGCTTCATAGCATTGAAAATGTCGACTTACCTCCTGGCGAAGCTGTCGGTTGGACTGATGGTGATGCCAAATTGGTTGAGCAAGAAAATTTAATGCATGAAAATGATAGTGCTGACTCTAACGATGATTTGATGGAAATTATCGCTCCGATGAGTTAAACATAAAGATGCTGTCAAAAGCCTAAATCTTACTTTACAGTGGGCTGCAAAGAATAACGTACCTTCAAAAAATATTATGATGCTGTAAAAGCAACAACACATCAGCCAACAGAGTAAAATATTAATTAGTTATTTTTAATAGTTACATATTTCGTTATATGTATTTCATATACATTATGTTGTTTTATTCGTCTCGTTTTTTAAATAAATATACTGCTTACTTGCTTGAATACAGCATGTTATATTTTCATATATGTGCACTTTAAAACGTGTTAATAATCCGAATAATTTGATAATCCGGATTGGTCTGGTTTTAATTGATCCGGATTACCGAGACACTACTGTCCTGTAAGCACGTAAAGTCTGGAAAGACGTAAATACAAATTTTCCTGCCCGATTTAATAAAAATCGCTCGGACGAGATGACTTTGTTTTCTGCCTTTTATATTTCTAATTATATTCTGTTATACAGAGTGTCCCAAGAAACCAGAACAATGAAAATTTTAAATAGAACACCCCGTACATTATTAATTTTTAGGTTACTCTAAAAAAATCAGAAATAGTTTAATCTATTAGTAGAGGAGAGGGAGCTTCGCCGCCATTTTGTGTTTTTGCAACTTGCCACATTCACATCATGGCCACGCCCATTTCCCCTCCTTTTGTCGGTTTCTTTTCAGGGACAATTTTCAACTCCTTGATGACGTATGCTCACCATAATTGGGGCCCTTTTGGCAGTATTAAGGGCCTTATAGGTAGTCCAGCCCCTGGTGGGTAGCTACCGCAGATACGCACACTTCTATCTTATTGATAGTACTCGCATACTGCCCCAGATTGAGGGCAGTGATTGAAGGGCCATCTCCCTTGTACGTATAAGTGTGCGTCCGTCTTCTATCAGGAAAATACATAAACATTTTATTTCTGGATTTCCCCAGTTATGTAACCACAATAACATTCTTTCACATGCAAAAACCAACTTTCATTTCAAAAATACAGGCTTGATTTAAGCTACATCTTGCAAAAACCAACTTTCATTAATAAATTCTGGCTTGATTTAAGTTACAGCACGCAAAAATCAACTTTCATTAAAAAAATACTGGCTTGATTTAAGTCACAGCTTGCATAAACCAACTTTCAATTAAAAAATACTGGCGTGATTTAAAAAAATCTTTCATTTCAAAAATACTGGCTTGATTTAAGTTACAGCTTGCATAAACTAACTTTCAATTCAAAAATACTGGCTTGATTTAACTTACAGCTAGCAAAAACCAACTTTCAATTCAGAAATACTGGCTTGATTTATGTTACAGCTTGTATAAACTAACTTTTAATTCAAAAATACTGGCTTGATTTAACGTAAAGCTTGCAAAAACCAACTTTCATTAATAAATTCTGGCTTGATTTAAGTTACAGCACGCAAAAATCAACTTTCATTAAAAAAATACTGGCTTGATTTAAGTCACAGCTTGCATAAACCAACTTTCAATTAAAAAATACTGGCGTGATTTAAAAACCATCTTTCATTTCAAAAATACTGGCTTGATTTAAGTTACAGTTTGCATAAACTAACTTTCAATTCAAAAATACTGGCTTGATTTAACTTACAGCTAGCAAAAACCAACTTTCAATTCAGAAATACTGGCTTGATTTATGTTACAGCTTGTATAAACTAACTTTTAATTCAAAAATACTGGCTTGATTTAACGTAAAGCTTGCAAAAACCAACTTTCATTAATAAAGTCTGGCTTGATTTAAGTTACAGTTTGCAAAAACCAACTTTCATTAAAAAAATACTGGTTTATTACAGCTTGCATAAACTAACTTTCAATTCAAAAATACGGGCTTTATTTAAGTTACAGCTTGTAAAAACAAACTTTCAATTCAGAAATACTGGCTTGATTTATGTTACAGCTTGCATAAACCAACTTACATTTCTACAATACTGGCTAGATTTAAGCTACAGCTTGCAAAAACCTACTTTCAATTCAAAAATGCTGGCTTGATTTCACATACAGCTTGCAAAAACCAACTTTCATTTCTAAAATACTGGCTTAATTTAAGTTACAGTTTGCAAAAACCAACTTTATTTCAAAAATACTGGCTTGATTTAATTTACAGCCTGGAAAAACCAACTTTCATTTCCAAAATACTGGCTTGATTTAAGCTACAGCTTGCAAAAACCAACTTTCATTACAAAAAAAAAACTGGCTTGATTTAAGTCACAGCTTGCATAAACCAACTTTTAATTAAAAAAAAAAAATAAGTTACAGCTTGCAAAAACCAACTTTAATTTCTAAAATACTGGCTTGATTTAAGTTGTAGCTTGCAAAAACCTACTTTCAATTCAAAAATACTGGCTTGATTTCACACACAGCTTGAAAAAACTAACTTTCATTTCTAAAATACTGGCTTGATTTAAGTTACAGTATGCAAAAACCAACTTTATTTCAAAAATACTGGCTTGATTTAATTTACAGCTTGGAAAAACCAACTTTCATTTCCAAAATACTGGCTTAATTTAAGCTACAGGTTGCAAAAACCAACTTTCGTTTCAAAAATACTGACATGATTTAACTTACAGCTTGGAGAACCCAACTTTCATTTCAAAAATACAGGCTTGATTTAAGTTGCTGCTTTCAAAAACCGATTTGATTTAACTTAACAGTTTGAAAAAACCAACTTTAAATTAAAAAATACCGGCTTGATTTAACTTACAGCTTGCAAAAACCAACTTTCAATTAAAAAATACCGGTTTGATTTAACTTACAGCCTGAAGCATCCAACTTTCAATTCTAAAATGCTGATTTGGTTTAACTTACAGTTTGCAACGACTAAATCGGACAACGTGCACGAAAATCCTACATCGTCATATATAGCTAAATTCGGCTCTATACAGGGTGTTGCATTTAAAATACAGAAATTTTACAATTAACCAAAGTTGGAAACACTGTAATGCGATTCAGCCATTCTAAATTGGTTCCTGTTGGTTAAGATGGCCATCCAACTTGCAATTCTAAAATTGCTGATTTGGTTTAACTTACAGTTTGCTAAGACTAAAACGTGCACGAAAATCCTATATTGTCATATACAGTTGAATTGGTCTCTTAATTCTCTATTTGAATACTGCATAATATATAGGGTGTTGTATTTAAAAAAAAGAACAGAAATTTTATAATTAACCAAAGTAATGCCAATCAGGCATTCCTAATTGGCTCCTTTAGGTTAAGATGGTCGGCACACCTCTGATTGATTGAGTAATTGTGTCCCGCTTTCGTGTACCACCAGTAATACAGGCGTCGAACCACCACCGGTAGATAGTTTTGTTTGTGACGTCACAAAAAAACAAAATGGCGTAGCTCTCCCCGTTCTACTTCTATTTCTATCAGAATTTTTATCAATTGTCTAACAGTGGCCGTATATATGGCACGGTTTGTTAGATTAAATGTTCAAAATGATTGCAAATTCACTTCTTGACAATAATAGATTCGAAAAGAAACTACACAAAAATTTTGTCATGTGCACATAGGTACTGACGCCCAAACTAAGAGGTGTGCCGTGACCCCTATTCAGCCTTTTTGGAAAGCACTTGGATCCGTGGGTGTGTGGTAGGGCACAGTTTCCATGGTCACAGTTAAAATAAAGAAACGAACGCTGACCTGAAAGAGCACAGGCTGATTAAGTACAGGAGACAATAATACACATAAGACAAAGAAATAATACTCCACCACAGACCAAAGTACGCCGGTTAGCTAAACTAGTGGGGGAACACTGGATGCGTGAGCAGTGGGGCTGAAATAAAGAAAAGAGCTTGAGCACCACGAGTTTTGCAAATACTTATTACTCCAGAAATTTGAAACCATAACAAGACAATAATGAATACAATGTAATAAGTTACCAGTTGGGTGAAACTTTTGTTTCTTTTAATTATTTTTTTACATAGTAATAAACTTCAAACTGATATAAGTAAGTGCTTAATTAAAACAAATAATTCAACATAACAAATAAAAACGGCTGCACAAAGAATAGTGAACATTAAACAACTTAATAGTTCTTAACCTAAGATCAAGAAAAAATAAAAAAAAACTAGTTAGATTTACAACGCAAAATCTAAATAGGTACGAGAATCTGACAAAAACAGGAGTTAAGATAAACACAAACATATACATACAAATGTCAAGTGGTTTTTTTTTTAATTTTTTAACACCAAATCACCTTAGTTAGCGACAAGTATACATGTACATCTTATACAGAGTGGACCAAAACTCTGGAAACGTCCAATTATCCCGTAAATTGTTAGTCCAAATTGAACAAAATTTGGGATAAGCCTATTATGGTATACGGTGATTCCAGATTTGACATTTGCAATGTTGCCAAATTTGCCGTTTCTCGGATATTATTAGTCACTTTGGTTTTTCTAAATACATCACCCTGTATATGCAGTCATTATTGGAATCTCCTCTTCAATATGAATTCAACCATATGTAACACTTATGATTTTATGTAGTCTAGAAGGTCTTAAATACATAAAAAAATATGTAGATTTGAAGAAATTTAAATGTTTAAATATAGAATGCTGTGATTTTGACATTTGTCCACCATTTACATTATTAAATAAAACGGACAGTAGTTTAATGTGTTTTGAAAAGTTCTACAAAGTAAATTGTTTCTCTAAAATGGTTGTTAATGAAAAATAACGAATTATTATTCTAATGATGAGAGGGTACGGCGACAGAAAAAGATCTTATAGTGAGGTAGCCAACTTGTTCAACGATACTTTCCCAAACCATTTTCCTATCCATAAGGCAACGGTACAAAAAACTGTAAAGCGCTTTGAGGACTCTGGAGGAGTAAAAGATAGATACCGATCAGGTAGACCTAAAACAGTTGTAAATGACAACCAAACTTTAGATATAATGCAGAGTTTCGTTGAAGATCCACATACATCCTCACGCAGGGTTGCACAATCACATGATATAGGTCATTCTTCAGTCTTACATGTATTACATACTAAATTCATTTATTGCAAAAATTAAGTGAGGATGACTTCGGCCGTAGATTAGAGTTTACTGAGGTAACGATGGATAAAATTGAAAATGCCGGAATTTCGTTAACAACATATGTTTTTTCGATGAAGCAATCTTTTGGGAGTGTAAATCGACATAATCTAAGGTATTAGAGTGACGTAACTCCACACTGCATGCGTGAAAACCATACTCGAAGACCACAAAAATTAAATGTATGGTCAGGTATAGTGAACGATCAGTTAATTGGGCCGTTTTTTATCGAAGGAAATTTAACCCCAGACAAGTACGAAATGCTACTTAGAAATGAAATTGTACCTACACTGAGAAACTTGTTTGGGGCCCATTTTAATCAGATATGGTTTCAGCAAGATGGAGCTCCAGACCATTTTGGTGTAAATGTTCGGCGTTATTTAGATGAGATATTTCCCAGATAATGGATTGGTAGACGAGGTAGTATTGAATGGCATCCACGTTCACCTGATTTCAATCCTAAAGATTATGTTTATTGGGGATACTTGAAAAATTCAATTTACAAAATTAAACCAGCAAGTATTACAGAGCTAAGGCAACGAATTATCGATGTATCTCCATTAATTTCAAGACAATCATGGAGAAATGTGATACACGCATTCTACCATCGATTAGGGTACTGTCAACTCACAAATGGAGCACATTGAAGAGGAGATTACAATAATGACTGCATATACAGAGTGATGTATTTAAAAAAACTAAAGTGGCTAATAATATTAGAGAAGCAGCAAATCTGGCAACATTGCAAATGTGAAATCTGGAATTTCCGTATCCCAAAATAGGCTTATCCCAAATATTGTACAATTCGGACTAACAATTTACGAGATAATTGGGCGTTTCTAGACTCTTGGTCCACTCTGTATAGATAACCGCTAAGTAATGTTTTTGTTGTTTAATAAAAGTCACAACAAATAATTGCGTATATTAATTTAAAAAAACGAAACTAATAAATTTAGTTAATTTGTAGGCGCGTTGAAAGTCTTACAAATACAGAAATCTTGTATTAATCAAAGTAACAAAAAAAAAACACAGAAATTAATTCTAAAAGTATGTGAAATGTTCCAAGGGAATAATATTCACAGTAATATTGTCCCCTAAAAAACTAAAACTACGTATGTAAATTATACACAGTACATTTCAATATCATTTAAATTAACTCAAAGCACAAAAAGCGACTAACTTCTCTGATCTGCACGATTGTTTATTCAAAACCAGTCATTTTTGCAGAATCAAAGCAGCAAATGACCAACATATCATCTAGGTATTTCATGAGTGAATGTATTAAAGTTGACACGAGCAAATATGTATGCTTCAGAACTATAATGAACTATGCAATATTATCGACCACAAAAAACAGAAGTAACTGGCTTATAATATTGATAATGAAATGCCAAATTAAACCAATTATATGCGTACCTGCGATATAAATGAACCAATAGTGTTTGTACGTGTTAGTATATTTGACGAATGGTCGTTTAACAGAAAAGTATAATTAAAGTAAATGTGGTAAAAAAATTTTCAATAGGATTTGTCTGGATTTCTAATAATTAAGTGGATGATTGAAATAAATCCAGAAAAGGTCTGTTTAAAACAAACTAAGTAGACTTCAATCAACCTAAACACCATAGGTTACTTATTTATTTATTTTTCTCATTTTAGGTAACATAAGTTTAAAAAAACGCTGCAAATTGCATCAATACTTTCACATCAAAAAATCGGGTTTTTGTAAATAACTCGAAAATGATTAACTTTACAAAAAAATTACAAAATGCTTTTCAATGAAAAATTTCTATCTAATACCAAAATTTGAAAAAAAATCGTATGGGCGGGTTCCAAAATCGAGTTTTTTGGAAACAGTTCGAAAATAACAAAATTTTCGGAAAAAATGCAATAACTCTTCTGGTGCGAAATTTTACTCCCTATCTAATGGTATTTTCAATTTTTGAATATGTTAAGTAGTTCCGGAGATATTTAAGAAAAGCCGGTTTTTCAAAGTGACGGTTTCTTGCTATCTTGTAAAACCGTTTGTTGTACAGAAAAATTATAGGAGCAAAAAATACTCACAATTATATTACTAATCACATATTAAAAGGAAAAAAATCTAAAAAAATAAAAATTTGCAAAAGGGGTACTTACCCCCCAATTTTACGTTTCATACCCACTGACCCCAAAAACAATCAGTCGCTTTGGGTAGTTGACATCTATATGTGTGCCAAATTTCAAGTTGATATGTTAAGTCCTTCGAAAGCTACGGAGTACACGCACACACACAGACAGACACACATACAAGATTTTTATTCTTACTCAAATTTGTTTTTGGACGTTTTCGAATATTTTAAAGCGATTGGGCAAATAAAAATTTTTGAAAATTTGTTTAGCGATACAGTACTTCCCATACGTTGGATGTGGAAGTAATTATATTGCTATATATATATATATATATATATATATATATATATATATATATATATATATATATGATGATATTAGGGATGCGCCGAAACGAAAAGGTCTGGCAGACGGCGAGATAGTATCAACACTGCCTGTTTCATACAGGAAGAAAGGTGAGGCTTTCTTGCGTATACTGAATGCGGGCGGTGATGTATTTTGGGATAAACGGGGTACTATCACAATAAAAGGTAAGACCATCTCTCATTCTAACATTATCGATCTGATTCACGAAACGTTAAGACAGCGAAAAACTACAAACCCACACGGCTGGCGACAGTTTGCGACGTACATTAAAGAAATAAATTTACCACGAGAGTTTATCGCATAAGCGATCTTAATAACGGTCCTGTTGAGGGTACCTTTTACGAGGAGGAGTTGCAAGTTGTTACGGTTGATAAAGACGCTCTATTCAAAGTCAATAAGATTTTAGCTGAGAAGGGCCGCGGACGATATAAGCAATACCTGGTCAAGTGGTGTGGATACAGTGACAAATTTAATAGCTGGGTATTAGCTTCGCAGCTGAGAGATATATAAAATGGAGTTTTATCTTACCTTATTAAGTAATAGTTCCATGACGTATTTTCCCGAAAATATAACGTCATGTTTTATTACACAACTGCCAAAGCGAATAAGATTAACAGGCTCATGGGTTGTAGGCATTTCGGAAATTCAGTACCCATGTTCTTTTGCCGCTGTAAGTGCGACAGGCAATTTAATTTATTATAGAACTGATCCACCCCCAGGAGAAGAGGATGTGTTAGAGACGATATTAAAAAAGGCTGCATCACATTTCCAACACGACAACGAGAACGCCATTTATACCGAGGACGGATGATATGTGTTACGTTTTGCCTCGGAAAATTATGCCAACATAGAAGAAATTGCCAGCTAAATAATCACGAGCTGATAAGTAAATTGCTAACAATCGAATACTATAATCTAACTAAGCGCGTCACTACGAAATTAAAAACCCCCCTGTCGCTATTCGGATTCTCACAACGTTTAGCCTTACAGCTGGGTTATCGGCAGCACCAAACCATAGCTATGGAACCAATACCCCGCACCCCGCTAGTATATGGATAGGATTACCAACGCAAATGTGTGTTTATTGCGATATCGTTGAACCGCAAATTGTGGACGATGTTTTATCTCCGGAGGTCATAAAGATGTGGTTTCTTCGCCTGCAAACTACATGCCCATGATGACACGGGAATTTGAAAACATCGAGATTAATATAAAAACAGATACGGGTGCAGCAATGCCATTCGAGTTTGGGACGTCGTGTCTGAAGCTACGCTTTAAGAAAGTGCAATAATGGTTTGTCCTTATCAACAATATTATATGTAACGGCATTGGATCCATTTACAGAGGCGCACCATATCAACGTGATCACGGAATAGGAAGTTGGCTAGGTGGTATATTTAGAAGTATAATACCGTTATTTAAGCCTGGTGCAAAGGCCATTGGAAAAGAAGCTCTCAGAACGGGTGCTAATATTCTTGCTGACGTCATAGAGGATCGACCTGTTAAGGAATCGTTTCATGAAAGATTCGACGAGGCGGGTAGAAATCTTAAACGTAAATCCGATGAGAAAATCGATAAAATGATGGAGGGTTCGGGCTATAAAAGAGTACATCTGGCCGATAATAACAAGTTTCTACCGAAAACTGTTGCCGCTAAGAAGAAAAAACCTACTTACGACGACATATTTTCAAGATAATGGCTTTTCTACATGCTCAATTATCATGTGATAGCGTCAAGCCCGAATTGCATCTGTTCGCTTTACCGTCGACGCAGACAAGTATCGAGGGTGGTGAATGGATATTTTACAAACCCTTATCAGCTGTTAGTGATGACGCTCCAGTAGAATTTGTAGTGCCCTGAAATGGAAACGATTACATAGATTTAAGTCAGACTATGTTGTACATCACAGCTAAAGTTCTGAAGCAAGATGATACAGCACTTACTGATGCGGAAGTTATAGCACCAGTAAACAATTGGATGCATTCGCTTTTCTCACAGGTGGAGGTTTACTTAAATCAGAAGATGGTGTCACAACCAAACAACACCTACGCCTACCGCTCATATATCGAAACACTACTAAATTATGGAAAGGAGGACAAGAGTTCACATCTAGGTTGTACCTTATGGCACAATGATACAGCTGGGCAGATGAATACACTGGGAAACGCAAATAACGGTTTCTCGAAACGTCAAGTACTTGCAGCGACCAGCAAACAAATCGAGGTGATTGGTCACGTGCACTCGGATTTGATGCAGAGAGTCTTACTTGCTTTTAATTCTCTAACATCCGACCATATTTCCAATTACAAGACATAACTTAATGAAAAGGATTCATAAATGTTTAGAAGTAGATGGTGCTAATTTTGAACACTTATTATAAAACTTTATTTGTTTAATTTTACATTTAGTTATTTTTATTTGTAAGTTATCTAATTAAATTAATACAAAATACCTAGTCAACGTTTTAATGATATCCACAATTAATAACCCTTTCAGGCTATTAGTTACTTTTCAGAATTAATAACTTATGAAAAAGTAACAAAATATCACCTTAAATAATGGAAATCATTGCCTACACTTTACTAATGTTGAAATAATTAAGTGTTGTTATGTTTTAACTAAGATAATGAAATATCTCAAAAGTGGTTGGATTTAGTTATAGGGAATACTGATACCAAACAAATTGGCTTAAAAAAATACAGCGGAAAATGTAATAAAATACAGGGTGTTCTATTTAAAGTAAGCAACTTATAAATGATTTAAATTGTGCATGTTGGCGGCTAAGTTTAAAACACCCTGTATGAAATATCAATGAGATGGATATATGGAGTTAACGGGCAAGCGCTTGTTGTTTATTGGTTACAATTTCACGTCACTAGCTTCGTTATTAATGGAGATATCGTTATTCAATGTGGACTAGGATTTTTTTCAAAATTTAAAAAAAAATCGAAATATCTCGAAAATACTTCATTTTTGGTATAAGACATTGTGCACAAATTTTATCTAGAATTTCATGTAGAATTCGAATATAAAATATAAAATATTAGGTTCCATTTAAAATAACAAAGTTGACGTCTACTTCCGGTATAACCAGAAGTGCCACATTCAGGACAATATTATATTTGAACTCAGCGTCATCCAAAACCTACAGCTTCGTAATTTCAGATTTTTAACATAAATGTTATCCACCATTACTTTTAATCAAAACTCTTCGCGCCACACCCTGTATATAATAGCGTTTTCTTACTTTAAAATCATTTTTCATTGTTATCATTAATTTTTTAATTTAAAACATTTTTTCTACATCGATTATACATAAATTTTTTTAGAACATTGTATTTATAATATGTTATCCCTTATGAAATTTAAATATCCGTATCTTCATCTCCATAAGGGTATAACTGAAACGGAAAGCCGTACACATTTGTTAACACTTTTTCGCATCATAAGTGAATTGTAGCAAATGTAAAATATTATACGAAAATTATATTGTATATTTCGTACGATAATATTGAAGATTTTCGAAGCACGTTGAACATAAAATATTTTATAAAAAAAAACAACTAATATAATATAATGTATTGTGTTATAAAAGTTTAAAATTTCTTCTACGAACTAAACTAATTTTGAAATACATTCAGCTGAAAAAAAATCGCAATGATGAATAATATTACTATTGTAGACCGAACAATTATAGAGGAATATTTTAGGAAACTAAAACAACTTGGTTTCAAGTGTACCAAATGCATGCGTGTCGACAAATTTGTCATTATTCATATTAGGTCACTTGCAGGCGCAGTAAAAAATTTTACAAGCCACTAATTTGCCTGTAACCGCGATAAATTAGACGATGTTGATAATCAAAATGATGCAAACGAATTTAAAGTGTCTCATTCTTCATTTTCTATTACATCAGATATTGTGAGTGACACAGTGAGTCTCTCTGAGTGATCGAGTGAGACGGAGAAACGTCGTAGAGACTGTATACTCCGCGCTGATATGCGCAGACTGCTGCGCACACGTTATACGCTAAGAGTCGGTCCGTGTGCACACTTTTTTCGCTGGCAAGTCGCCGTGTCGTAATATGTCGTAAACAAAGAATAAAGTATATAGTACATTAGTTTATATTTTATTTCAACATGCCCCGAAACGCTACAAAATCTACGCACGAGATATTTAAGGGTATAGTCCAGTTATTATTTTTACTGCGTAATACAACATTATGCTCAGAAGAACCGCGGAACATACGCGAAAGAATATAAATAATTAGCCCATTGTAGCTTTTCTTTAAATAAAATACTTTTGTATTTCTTAATGGTGTACTTTGATATTTTACATAAATCTATACATTTTGATAATAATTACAGTTATCGTCCTCAGTAGTGGTAAGGTCTTTAAGAATTGTTAAAGATGTAGGAACAAACATAAGCCTGCTGTTAATATAACAGTTTGATAAACGTATAAAACCAACTATGGAATTTAATTTTGGTAAAAAATAACTAGATCCTTAATAAAATTAAATATTATTAAACTGCCTTGAAGGTGACAAACCAGAACACTCTCTAACGATCGAAGGCTAACAGTGAAAAATGTCATAATCAAAGAGAAAATTTTACAAAATTTAATGAAATTATGAATTAAGTGTAAAGTTGTGAAAAATTTTAATTCAAAGTTGATAAAAGTATTCACAAACAGAAAGAAACTTGACATACCAATTAAAGATCTAGTGAAATCTAACACAGAAATAGTTTTTTGTTAATAATTGTAATTGTTATTTTACGATGAAAACACAATGTAGTACGCTTAATATGATTTTTAATTTCAATATCACCTACATACATCAAATTATCATAGTGCTGTGGTAACTTAACATATAGTTGGTAAAGCATTTACTTGAAGGCCTAGGAAAAAACACAGCAAAAAGGCCTACACATACCAAAAGCTAAACTTAAAATTAAGACGTGTCATCGTGCCTTTTTTAATTATAAGATGTCAAAATAAACTTAAACGGATACCTTGTTCTTGCCTATTGAGGTTATTACGATGTTTACATATCTGAATAGCTTCACGTTGTAAATGAACATAATAATGAGCTTGTCTTAACAATATTTCCATGGTATAAAGTCATGATTTAAATTATTTAAAGCATGCTCAGCTACCGCAAATTTCTCTAGTTGACCTAACCTACAAAATCTCATATGTTCTATAGATCTTGTATCACAGCTACGTTTTGTAGTTCCAATGTATACTTTTTCACAAGAACAAGGTAACTTATACACTCCGGAAGGTGATAATGGGTTTGAAACAACTTTAAATGACCTTAAATGTTGTTTAATTTTTCTTGTAGATTTAAAAACAGTCGTAATGCCAGAATGAATTAGGATTTTTTCAATTATATCTCTAACATTAGTTATACAAGGAAGAAAAACAGTACCACCATTAAACACTAGTTTTTCTTTATGGTTGTGTCTAGCAGGTGTAGTAACATTATTAATATCTTAAATAAGTGAATATCCATTAGCTTGTGGTGATTTTGATAAATATTTATATTCATCTTTCAAAAATTCAGAATCACAAATTTGTTTTGCTCGATCCACTAAAGATTTAAATACACGATTTTTTTGACGTAGAGAGTGGTTTGTTAATTTATGAAGGTATCTATCAGTATGTGCCGGCTTTCGGTAAGCTTTAAAAGATAGTGAATTATATTAATATCAATAATATTAATATATCAAGAAATGGTTAACTTCCATTAGTTTCCTTCTCCATGGTAAACTGAATGCTTGGATGAATACCGTTCATAAAAATTCAAAATTCATGTATTGCTTCTTCTCCATGTCTCCAAATAAGAAATGTGTCTTCTACGTATCTATATCAAACGAAAGGTTTTTTAGGTGCATTTTGTAACGCTAATATTTCCATGTAAACATTAGCTATAACAGGACTAAGAGGAATACCCATCAAACTGTTTAGCTGTTCATAGAAGTTATTAAATAATCATCTATTCCCGAAGAAATAGGAAAGAAACTAACTAATTTTGAAGTTTTTGACACCAAAACTATATGGTCTACCCAAAATTCTATAAACCTAATGTTCCTTTAAGGACTATTGTTAGTGCATACAATCTTGCAAATCATCTTACATTTTATTACAACCTCATATAGGTAAAACACCCAATTATGTATATTAAAAATTCTGCTGACTTAATTGAAAAAATACGTAATTTCAAAACTGAAGAGGGTGCTATAATGATCAGTTTTAATGTTGTTTCACTTTTTACAATAGTCCCTCTAAAAGAAGCCATTGAATATACTGATCATATTTTTCCAAAGGATATAACAATTATTTTTCAGCGCAGTCTTATCACGACTTATTTTCAGCGGAATTCTATGAACACCTGCTAGACATAACCATAAAGAAAAACGAGTGCTTAATGTTGGTACTGTTTTTCTTTCATTAATAACTAATGTTACAGATAGAATTCAAAAAAATCTAATTAATAATGGCGTTAGAACTGTTTTTAAACCTACAAGAAAAATTAATGAACATTTAAGGTCACCTACACCTATTATCATCTTCCGGAGTGTATAAGTTCTCTTGTTCTTGTGGAAAAATATATATGGGAACCACAAAACGTGGCTTTGATACAAGACGTAAAGAACATATGAGATTTTGTAGATTAGGTTAACCAGAGAAATCTGCGGTAGTTGAGCATGCTTTAAATAATTTAAATCATGACGTTCAATTTGATAATATGGAAATATTGTCAAAACAAACTCATTACTATGTTCGTTTACAACGTGAAACTATTGAGATATATAAACACCCTAATAATTTCAATAGGCAAGAAGAAGTTCTCTGTTTAAATAGGTTTTGGTATCTCATCATTTAAAAAAAGCACAATGATACTACGTAATTTTAATTTTAGCTTTTGGTATTTCTAGGAGTTTTTACTATGTTTTTCCTAGAGGTTGAAGTAACTACTTTACAAATTATATGTTAAGTTACCACAGCACTATATTAATTTAACATATGTAGTTGAAATTAAAAATAAAATTTAGTATCATATTAAAAGTACTGCACTGTTTTCATTGTAAAATAACAATTACAATTATTAACTTCTTTGTTAGATTTGACTAAATCTTCAATTGGTATGTCAAGGTTCTATTTGTGAATGTTTTTATCAACTTTACACTTACATCATAGTTTGAATGCATTTGATTAAATTTACTTTTTGATTATGGCATTTTTCACTATTAGCCTTAGAGGGTGTTCCATTTGTGAACGCTTTTATCAATTTCAAATTAATGTTTTTCACTACTTTACACTTACATCATAATTTTGTTAAATTTGCTCTTTTATTATGACGTTTTTCACTAATTTCAATAGGCAAGAAGAAAATTTTCGTTTAAATAGGTTTTGGCATCTTATAATTAAAAAAAAGGCATAATGATTCGTTTTAATTTTAATTTTAGCTAGACCTTGAAGTAAATGCTTTACCAATTATATGTTAAGTTACCACAGCACTACAATAATTTAACATATGTAGTTGAAATTAAAATTAAAACTCATTACATTGTGTGTTCACGGTAAAATGACAATTACATTTATTAATAAAAAACTATTTCTTTGTTACATTTGACTAGATCTTAGTTGGTAAGTCAACTTTCTATTTCTGAATGCTTTTAACAATTCCAAATTAAAGTTATTCGCAAATTTACACTTACATCATAAATTTAATCATAATTTGAGTGTTAATAATATTTTATTTTTTAAGGATATAGTTATTCTTTACTAAAATTAGATAGTTGGCTTTATAAGTCTTATCAAACTGTTATATTAATAGCAGGCCATTTAAAATTTACCTTCAAAAAACGGTTTTTATTGTTTAAACAATTAAAAAACAATTAACGTACAAATTTCAGTATATAACTTTTTTCTGTAAGCCATTTCGAGGCAATTTCAAAAAGTTTTACGAAAATTCATTTAATCGCTATTTATTCCGAAACAATGCATGTTTTAGGAGTAATTTGACTCCACTATATATTGTTTCCGTTATCATAACATAACCTATGAAGAATGTAGAAAATATGTACCTACAGTAATTTTTTATAATTTACTGAAAAATTTATAACTTTTATTAGACCAAAATACAAAGCTCTGATGATCTTGTTTATCTTACCGAACATCTATAAAAATGTAAATATACAGTTGAATGTTATTAATTTTTGGTGACATGCCATAGCAGTTTGTATGAATTTTCTTTCTTAAAATTCACATTACCATTTCTTTTTAGATTATTTGAAAACCTGCGAAAATGTAAAATATAATACAAGAATCTCGACTAATTTAAAGCTAAAATGTTTTAAGCTTTGATATATAAATGCAGGCATGGTACGCACCGAAATCAATGTGCAGTGTGTTCTATTAAAGCTAGAGGTTTACTGGACACACCGTTCTGTGCCCCAAATCGCTTGTATAAGCATGTATGGCGAAGATAACCGTAGTCACCCGAATTGTACTCGCAATAGGTACAGTTCAGATCGTTCCCAGGAACATAGTTTGTAGCGTTAGCATTGCATAAGCGCCTGATGTGCGAAGGAAACTTTGATACCATCGTTATAAAAAAACGTAAAAAAATAAAATAATGCAATGAATTACATGCGAATTTCTTTCTGTGTTTATCTTGATGGTTGGGTGGACACGTGCCCATGTGCCCTTTAGTACCAGCCGCCAATGCTATTTTTTAAACCTGCATAAATAACGATTTTGACCAAAAGTATGGAGCACTCGTTTTTGGCTTTTAGTAGTGAAGTTGCCTTGACGTTAAGCTAGCACTCACTACATAATTTCATTCCGGTCTATACTATATATATATATATATATATATATATATATATATATAATAGTAAATCTCTGAGTGTCGGTTAGCCTTATGTACAAAGTAAGCGGTTGCTCATAGGAGCTAGGTATATACAGTGGGAGAATCGTTACCTGAATGTTATAAAGGAATTATTAGCTCAGCTTCTTGTTTGATTTGATTGAGATTGACTGATTTGGTTAATTGGTTTGATTGATTGAGATTGATCTGATTGTTTGATTTGATCGAGTTATTTGTTTGAGATTGTTTTGCTTAATTGATTTGATATGCTTCGGCTGATTTTATTGGTCCATTGATTGATTTGATTAATTTTTGTCTTTTGACAAGAGACGAAGGCCTGAGAACAAGGGCCGGCGACCTATACCTGTCGTATGAGATAGTATGAGTGCCCCTTATTAGAATACAATTTCAAGACCTGACAAGGAGCGACGACCCTAGAACAAGTTCCGGAGTCCTACACCTGTCTTGTGAGTTAGTATGAGGGCCTCCTTACTAGAATACAATTTCAAATTTCCCGCTAAAAACAAAAATTGCTTTCAAGAAGGCCGACAAAACAAGTTAGCCTACAAAATTTAATTATGACTCATAATTAAAAGCAAATTGGTTGCGAAATTTTGTGGCGAAGAATCAACAGCAAGTTCCGGAATCCTATACAGGGGCCGAAGACCCGAGAGCAAGTTCGGTGTCCTATACCTGTCTTATAAGATAGCGTGATAGAATACTATTTTAAATTTCCCGCCAAAACCAAATGGCCGACAATATTTAATTATGACTCTTAATAAAATGCAGATTGATTGCTTCATTGATTTGTTTGATTTGATCGAGATTGATTGATTTGGTTTGATATGCTTTGGTTAATTTGATTGGTCGTTTGACTGGTTTGATTGTCTTTTGACAAGATCCGAGAACAAGCACACTATTTTAAAATTCCTTACAGTTTCTCAAAAACAAAGTTTATGTAAAAAATGAGATGTATTATCAAAATTGGGAACGAAGGGCAACTTGCATACCTTTGCGTAATTAGTGGGTTTTCCCAGACACGAAGGTTATTTGAATAGCGACAGTTAGTTATTGTTTTATCAAAATTGGAAATGAAGGTCAACGTGTTTTGCTTTACGTAATTACCGGTTTTTGTCCCAGACATGGTAAGAGATACTTAAATAGTGAAAGTTTGTTATTCTTGACAAACGAAAACCCGAGAACAAGTTTCGGAGGCCTATACCTGTCTTACAAGATAGCATGAGGGTCGCTTATTAGAATACTATTTCAAATTTCCCTACCAAAACAAACTGGCCGACAAAATTTAATTATGACTCATAATTAAAAACAACGTGTGAGCCCCTTACTAGAATACTACTTCAAATTTCCCGCAAAGGGGTTAAGACCGGACAAGGGGCGAAGACCCTAGAACAATTTCCGGAGTCCTACATCTGTCTTATGAGTTAGTATGCGGACCCCCTTACTAGAATGCTATTTAAATTTCTCGCCAAAATCAGAAATGGTTGCCAAGATAGCCGACAAACAAAATGAGGAATTTAATTATGACGCGTATAGTTAAAATAAAAATAACGAGGGTCCGTAACAGAGGGCGAAGGCCCTAGAACAAGTTCCGGAGTCCTAAACCTGTCTTATGAGATAGCATGAGGGCCCCGTTATTAGAGTAAAATTCCAAATCTCCCTCCAATTACAAAACAAATTTCTCGCCAAAACAAAAACTGTCGATATGACTCATAATTGAAAACACGATGAGGGCCCCTTATTAGAATACTATTTAAAATTTTCCGCATGGCCCACAAAATAGCCGCCAAAACAAAATGGCCGCCACCAATCAGAAGCCAGGAACCGCACGGCGTCCTATACCTGTTTTATGAGTTCTACTATGAGGGCCTCCTTATTAGAATACTATTTTAAAATTCCCGCCATGGACGACAAAATAGCCTCCAAAACAAGAATGGCCGACAAAAACAAAATGGCAGTGAAGCCACACCCACAAAATGGCCGCAACTAATCAGAAACTAGGGGGTGTATCTGGTCAGAGTCCATGCACCAATCAGAAACTAGAGGGCGGGGCCTCAACCCCACTAATCAGAACGCTGTATGCGCGCGCAGGGTGCCTGCGGTTGCCGACCTTCCAGGGAATGGACTGCCAAAAATGTTCTTAATACTACCAAAAGGGGCCCTAATTAGGGGTGAAAATGCCATCAAGGGGTTGAAAATGGCGCTCGAAAAAAAGTCGTCAAAAAAGAGGCGGGAAATGGGTGGGGCCACGTGGTGAAAGTGGGCGTGCTCCCCCTCCATTTTGTCCTCAACGGGCCTCATTCTACTGTCGTTTTAGATATCTCAAAGGCATTTGACCAAGATTAGCATAAGTCTTTACTTGCCAAAGTCACCTCGTTTGGGTTAAGTCATACGGTCATCAACTAGGTTCCTTGATAAAAGACGAATACGTTCCGTACTTGATGGCTTTTTTTCAAAAGAAGTTAACATTAACGCCGGCGTGCCACAGGGATGAGTTATAGCGCCTACACTTTTTTTGCCATACAATGAACTTATTTCTTCAACAACTACCCCGATCCATTGTTTTGCTGACGACAACACTCATTGTAGTTCATCTCAGTCTATTCATAATTGTAATCCACCTTCTATCTGAAATCAAGATGTTGAAGCTGAAATGGCAATTTCAATCAACGAAGACATTCAACCTATTCTCGAATAATCTAGTTAAATTTAATGCTAATAAAACTCAGTGTTACCTTGTCAATTGACAAATGTAATTGAGAGAGCGGTACAATTGAAGTGGGACTATGCAGGACACATAGCCAGAACTAAAGATAACAGATGAAACGCAAGAGTATTACAATGGAGCCCGTGGTCAGGTCAGGTCAAGTAGGGGAAGACCACAAATAAGATGGTACGACGACATCAAGAAAATTGCAGGACTACCGTGGTTAAGAGTCGCACAAGACAGAGAAAGATGGCGACAATTGAGGGAGGCTTATACTCAATACTGGGTGAAAGAAGGCTAAGGAGTTACCTTGTCTCGGCTAAAAAAGATCGATCATTTCCTGTTATAAGTATGAATGGCTCAGATCTTAAGTTTTCAGACTATAGTACTATGTTGGGAATGGCTGTATCTTCAAATCTATCATGGGCTGACCATCTTTTCAGTCAGCAGTACTTCCTCCCGCCAACTCGTTCTGCTATATAAAGCGAAAATTCGACCTCATCTAGAATATAATTATCACCTCTGGGTTAGTGCTCCCCAATACAAAGAACACCGTTCGCCTTTACTATTTTCTGAAATCATGAAAGTATGTGAAAGAGGTCGGGTACTTCTCATCTCTGGAGAAGGAGTGACTGTGCTAATGAATTTCTACAAAGCCCTCACATGACACAGACCCTAATACGTTTCATCATTACCACCAGAAAACCCAGAAAGGGAGAAATATATCATTAACAGGTCTGGTTTTATGGTTCGTACTTTCAATGCAGATTTCAACTAAACTAAAGGGATGGATGGCGTATACATAAAATGTGCTTTACATTTGAATTTATAAAACGATTTTTAAATTAAATAATCTCAATTAATTATTAAAACAGTTTTCTAAAAATAGAACTTTCCTTTTTAAACTTTTTAAATATGAATGAAATAAAAAATATATAACAGTTCTTCAGATTCAGATTAAATTGCATAATTATTGATAATTATATTTGTTTAACGGTGATATAATACTTTTACGGAAGATTTAGCAATTAAATATCATTATGAAAGGCTTGCTTGAAATTAAATGAACGTGTATAATAAACTTTTAATTAGATATCCAAATTGTTTTACGTATTTTGTTTATAAAACGTATACTCTCTTTAAATTAGAACCAGTGTGTAAACATTTTGACTAATACTTTAAGCAATCTTCCATATTTCTCATTTCATTTAAACTATTTTACAATGATCCAAATACTATTAAACCTTATCGACTTACCGTATTCGTCGTAGTACACACAGATTCACATTTTTAAATGTGAATGTACCACGCTTACATTCAACGGATGCAACACAACATGTTTTGTTTTTTTTTTCAGATGTAAAAGTCATTAAATGTACATGCGCCCTACAGTTGTTAATCAACAAAACTTTCTTTTTTAACTGCAACGTTGCAAAACGATCGTTTAAAGCTTAAGTTGCATTGCGTGCCAGAAAAAAAATATTTTTCGTGACGTGATATTTATGCTTTTACTAGAATGTAGATATTTTGATGTATAACCATTATTATGCATCGTTTCACACGCTCCAATAAATTGTTAACGGCAGTGTTATTTTAATTTTTGAAACTTTCATTTATATGTTACATTATCCAACTAAATTCGATGCAATTAACACCTGTGGGAGTAACACACGGGAAGCCGTTCAACTCGAATATTTGTACATTGACTTCTATACAATGTACTCATATTTATATATTTAAAATTGTAAATAATAAATGGAATAATGGAAGGGAGGTGTTTCCCTACAAACCTGGAAAAACATCTTTGGTCTCTGTGTTATGGGGATGTATCCATCCATTCTTTTGTTGAATGATGCACTGAAACATCTCCGTAGGGATGCTGCGCACTGGAACTAAATCGTTCACGTTTCATTCGTACTCCATTCTTAATTCGCACTAGCAACCATAAAAAAGTCTTTATAATAGCGAACAAAAAAACATCTAAATACAAGGATAGGGCCAATGCACGCGAATCTAAATATACACCTACTACACAGTGGGTTATAAACTACAACCTTGGAAACGGTCTATACACTAAACAAACCGAAGTATTCCGATCTATCGTAAAGAAACGTAAGAGGCATAAAACGTAAACTCGTGACTCCTTCTGCGCATACTCTTACCATAGACAGACAATTGGGCATCCCCAATTATTTCCTTAGGTCACACCTAGCTAGACACCAAACAGGCAACGTTGTCTTAAAGGTACATAAAGTAAATCGACTTACCATCACGTTCTTCCATAAAATCCACATTACCTCTTCTCCAAACGAACATGGTTAAAAATATCAAGCACAACACCACTACTTAAGAAACACTAAATAATAAAACAATGCATACTAATAAAAAATAAAAATTCGCAGGAAAACCACATCCTACTAACTGTCAGATTTAATCATCTCCAGTAGCTATTTAAACAAAGTACATCCCATAATCAAAGTTTTAAATTGTTACTATAGTCTCCCTAGTAATAAGAACATCACGAAAATAAGAATAAAGCGATGAAAAATAAAATTAAAAATTTTTTTACAATGATTGTACATAATCAGTTCTAGAAAATTATTGCCGAAAAGCTTTGAAATACCGCAACATTTTCATTTTTCAAGATAACAGTTACAACGCATTTCAAATTAATCAGTACTTTTATAAGTTCCTCTACAATAAAATGTTAATAATGAGAGACCTATCCCGTAAAACAATAATTGTAATAAGAACAAAACCAATTACGACTACAGACGAAAATGGAGATTACTCGCGTCGTATAAAATAAGTGAAACAAAAGACATTTTATCACTACTGAATTGGATTTTACAAGTTTACAGTATTGTAAAAGTGAATTTTAATAAAACCAAAATTGGATCAATTATACTTCGTATGATTTATTATCAGAATC
Source organism: Vesta saturnalis (assembly GCA_036346205.1). NCBI lineage: Eukaryota > Metazoa > Arthropoda > Insecta > Coleoptera > Lampyridae > Vesta > Vesta saturnalis. Next base: position 1,129,765 of record JARFJB010000939.1, on the reverse strand, counting down.
TTTCTATAATTTTACTTTTTTTTTAAACAGAAGTAGACAATTTATACATTCACTAACAAACAGAATTACCAACACTGATAATCGGTGAAATGATGAACCAATTACTGCAATTTATAAAGTTTCTTAGGAATCAAATAGTTTTAAATGAATCAATGAATAAATCGTTTTCTTTTTCACTTACAAGCACTTCCAACACATTCTCTACTGCGTTAACTTCTTCGGTCCCTCGGTACAGCCGACTGGACATATTTTTAAACATTTGAATACGTATCTAAATGATATTTTACGTCGCTTAAAGACTCTCTGCTTAATAGTACTTGTAACGAATTTTGCGCAGGTGCCGGTAAAACAGGTTAGTTTTGTGATACCAACTGGAAGGTTAACAGTGCGTCAAGCAGCGTGTTAAAAATATAGGTAAGATATTGCTTTATTTTTTCAATTAAAGTAAAATATGCAAAATAATACTAAGTAATATCAAGTAAGCATAAAATTTTCCATATTTGTTGATTACTGACGTTACTGTTTTCTTTCAAAGTTGGCATTGGGAATAAATTTGTAAATTGTGTAATTCTTTTTTTTTAGATAAAAGGCGGCCGTTAACTGATAAGGAAGTAGAAGATATATTAGCGGATAGCGATTTCTATGCAAGTAGTGAGAGTGAATATGATTTGCCGGAGTTTCTACCAGTCATTGGCGATATAGATAGACAATGGAGAAGAAGAAAAAGTAATTGATATTGATGATGATTCGAATGATAACAGACGCGATATCCATGACAGTGTAGATGATGAATTTTTTTCGGAAGATGAAATTTTATTCCAAAAACAACAAAATTCTAAGAGAAAGCGTTTGCTTGCTTACTTGGAAAGAAAAACAGTTTGACCCGGATATTTGCAAAAAGGCTGAAGAAGAATGGAACGTTGGAAGTCGCACAAGCTGGTCGCTATTTGACTATTTTTGTCAGTAATTTGACGAAGATTTTTATAAATTAATGACCGAGCAAACCAATATTCGTTACTTGCAAGAAAATGGTAAGCAATTGAATTGAATGCAACCGTAGATGAATACAAGAAGCTGATAGGATCTCATATCATAGTTATTACAAAAAATCTTTGCGAATCCCTCTAGTTACTGTATTATCTACAAATAGGTTTTTCAAGCTTCGGAATTACATGCACTTTGTGGATAATTTAGCAGTAAATGGAGGTGAACAACAAAATAATCGTCTCTGGAATATTCAACCTACTATAGATTACATAAAGAAAAAATGCAATAAGCTTCCATTAACCACAGATTTAAGTATTGATGAGCAAATGATTCCATTTACTGGAACTACTATTCTGCGACAGTACGTGAAGAACAAGTCGAACCCAGTTGGATTAAAAAATGTTGTCCTAGCTATACCACAAGGATTGGTTCTAGATTTCATTGTATACCATGGAGGTAAAACCTGGCCAGGAGGCGCTCCAGATCCAGATTTAGGTATTGGTGGCTCTGTAGTTAAAAATTTAACAGTAAATGTTCCTGCTGAGTGCTGGCCATACTGTATACATAGATCGATACTTTACATCCCTAAAGCTTATAGATTTTTTACTTGAGAATAAAATATACTGTATTATGTAACGGGAGCCTTAGAAAATTCAAAATTTCGCGCTAAATTATACGAGATTAAATAGTTATATATTATTTTTCTAGATAAAGAAATGGTTATTGGTTATTTGTATTTAAATGTAACCAATATTAAGATGAAAAGCTTGAGTTTATTTTCAATAAGTATTTACATGATTAATTAAGAAGATTTTAAATAAACGCGGCCGTTGTAAGTGCATAAATGAGTTGGAGGAGGAGGGGGAAGACGCTGTCAAAGTAACTGGTAGTTTTTTATATTAGAGTTGTTCTTGGTTTATCGATGCCACAGGACGAGTGACGATGGATATTGTCACGCGGCCCTATACATTGTGAAATTACGAATAAAATCTAATTAGTAGTGTAATAGGGAAGAAGTAGAAAAATACCTTCCTTATTAAAATAACAGGCTACAGTAAATAATAATAAAAGTATAGTCAAGTTGGTGGTAATAAAAAGGATTACACCATAATTTAAAATTCGGATGAAAAGTGACGTAATAAGTGAAGATAACGCGTTTTATATGTATCAGAGTAGCAATCAATTGTGTTTAAATAGTGAACAATAAATATAAAGGACAGTGATCGATCGAAATTGATAAATCAAGGTATAAAGGACAATAAGTCGAATTTATTGATGTACAAAAAAGGAATCTTCGCGGTTTGTATTTAAAATTAAACAATTAAAGTAATAATCGACAATTGTAAATTATCAAGCAATTATTTACAAAAAACATTAAATTGTATGTGTGTTAATCCATCACAAAGATCAAAAGAAGATATTGAAAATAACAAAGAGAACGCGGCGCCAGGAATTGCATCATCGGAGGAGCAGCACAATAACCTATTTGAGGCCTCTTCGCCGATCCAAGAAAAGCAGGGTTACGTCATTAGCTTTTAACGAAAGTACCAAGTAAGAACCTTTTGATTGTGTGAATAAATAAAACGTTTATGTCTTTTAATTTCTTTGAACTTTGAATTTGAACATCACTCTTAAACGGTATACAAACCGTTTAATTCTGATAAAGATTTTATTGTTACATGTTAGTTTTAAGAATGTTATTTTAAATTATACGTTTGATTTTTATACAGTGCGATCATTTAATATGGAAACTTGTAAATATTAATTTCTGTGATAATTTTCCCGTCGATTTAAATTTTTTAATGCGCACATTTTGACTCATTGGAAATTTTTTTCCCCGCCATATTTAACCCGTAAGCGCCCTGTATGATCGTTTGATCATAAAAAGACAGGTGCTGGTTTATTGTCCCTCCCTAACATACCCCTGCATTGTTCCCCTCTCAAACGAGTTATATTCTCACTTCAAGGTCTATTCTTGTTAGTGTTAGGCGTTGGTTAAGTTTTACAACGTTTGTCAGTTTTTGTTCACGAATTTAAAAGTTTGTTATTTATTTGTTCAACGTATCATGGGTGATGAGAATAAGTAAGTCCTATATCTTTTCATGTATAATCTATAAATTTATTGTACGGACTAATTATTATTTTCAAATATGTCTAGTGCACTTGTAATAAAAGAATAAATACGTAGTTAAAATTTTAAGGGCTGATAGAGGGTGGTATATTGAAGCATGATCGAATGATCATACTGGGCATATAAAGAATAGTAACGGTAATATTTTATTTCTAGTGCTTATTCTCTACAAGATTTATGGGAACTTGCGAAAATGCTAATATTTTAGATGGGAAAGATGTAAGGCATATTTATATAACTCCGCCGGAGCCCGCTGTAGAGACTGATGTAGATAGTGCGGACGAAAATGAAGGGGGGACAATAGATAATCTTCCAGGAAGGCAATTGTTATCGCATGCTGAAATAATATTTAGTGACGAAACTAGAATTGCAACCGTGGAAACTTTGCCGGCCCTTTCATCGACTTTGGGATCTTTTCCAACCACATCAACGTCAGATATTCGTTCAATTAGAAAAATTTCCTCAACATCTTCGACGACACCTGCATCCCCTGTTTCAATTTCAACTCGCCTCGATGAATGGGTAAGCAAGTACAACAAAGCTAAGAAACAGTTTAAATGGATGCAAGGAGATTTACTTTCGAAACCCCCAGGTAGATTGTTTCCGCAAAGTGATTTCAGTAAATATAATGAAATGAATCCTATAGAGCTATTTGAAGAATTTATAGATGATGACATTATTGAGCACATTGTTACAGAAACAAAAAAATATGCGGTTTTCAAAATGTCTACGGATCCACAAATTTCAAAAGATGAAATAAAATGTTTTTTTGGTATAATGATATGTAGTGGATACGTTTGGGTTCCCAATAAACGAATGTATTGGGATTCAAAAGATGACGTCAAGAACTTGATGATTAGCGGTTCCATGCGAAAAAATCGATTCTTGCAAATAAATCAATTCCTGCATTTAGCTGACAATTCTCAAATTGATGAGGGTGATCGTCTTTTCAAACTAAGGCCATTTATCGACGCATTACAAAAAATTTTTTAATTTCATTCCAACATCTAGAATGAACTACGACGAGTCTATGATCAAATATTATGGCCGTCACGGAATGAAGCAATTCATAAGGGGGAAGCCTATACGCTTCGGCTATAAATCGTGGTGCCTCAATACTCCAGATGGATACTTAGTAGACTTTCAGATTTACACAGGAAAGTTTACATCATTGGAAAAAATTGAAACAATATTTGGTAAACCTGCCGCTCCGTTTTTGTCAATGACGGAAAAATTGCCCACGTTACCGTATGACTTTTTTTTTGACAACCTTTTCTCGAATTTTCCCTTGTTCGAGTATTTGCGGGAAGCCGGCTGCTGTGGAACAGGAACGCTTAGGAAAATAGGATACCAAAACCTGCCCTTTAGCAAGTAAAAGGTTTTGAAAAACAGAACGAGGTGCCATACAATCGATTTTGGAAAAAGAACATGGGGTCGCAATAGTAAGATGGAGAGATAATAGCGTTGTTACTGCCATATCAACTCGTTACGGAGTTGAACCAACTACGGAACTAAAAAGATGGTCTCGGGCGGCAAAAAAGAATACTGTTCTAAAGAGACCTTCAATCTTGACAATATATAATGAAGGAATGGGGGGTACCGACAGAATGGACCAAAATATAAGTGAAACCAGAATTGGCATACGGTCAAAAAAGTGGTGGTGGCCGCTTTTTACTTGGATGATTGATGCTGCTCTCAACAACGCGTGGACCCTTCACAAAAAAAGTCATCTTCAAAAATTGACATTTGTCGAATTTAGAAGAGAAATAGCGCAATACCTCATGACAAGGTACGGCACTGCTCGTAGGAAGCCTGGAAGACCACTCGCGCTTGCCACAAATATAGCCATTAGATACGATGGTGTACAACATTTTGTAAGAGCGTGCAATCGAAGAAACTGTGGGTATGAAAAATGCAACAAGGAAAATAATCCAAAGGCAAAAAAGAGCATCGTTCGTACAGAATGCAAAAAATGCAACGTAGGGCTTTGTGTAAAATGTTTTGAATTATACCATACTAAGTAATTAATATTCTTTATATAACATTATATTATAGGAAATACTAATTTAGGTTATATTATTATATTAAATGACTGTAAATAAAATTTCTCAGCAAAGGTACCATAATTAGTATTCCATTATCTATAATGCCCAGTATGATCATATGATCATACCCATTTTTTCAAAAACTATTAATTTTTGACGACTTTTTTTTACAAAAAACATTTTATTGCTTACATCTAACAAAGAATAAGTAAAAAAAATTTTTTAAAAAGAGCTAAAGTATTTCCGGGCGTTTAAGGGTTAAAAGAGCTATGACGTCATCGCAACTTTTTTTAAATAGCAACCATATATTTTTTCATCATATTTGGATAGGCCGTGAAATTCTAAAAATGACGATGTGTAAAAGTATTGCAATGCAGTTGATATTTTCCACAAAAAGTGGTATCAAAATTCAAAGATTCAAGTCTCAAAATTGCGCTATCCTTGGAACACAATTACTATTATTACAACAAAACACATCGATAAACATTAAAAACTGAACATTTAATTCAACAAAAGAACAAAACTACATTTAATTCAACAGAAGTAACAAAACAACATTTAATTCAGCAAAACGAACAAAATAACATTTAAAGGAGATGTTCGAATTGTAGTCCACGAACTTCTTGACACAGAGCAAGCCTGTATTGGAAATTCTGTAGAACGTTCTCGATTGTTTCTGCAGTGATTGCTCGAATTTCGGCACGTATTCGTTGTTTTAAGTCCTCGAGAGTATGAGGCCTATTCACAAACACTTTGCTTTTAAGATAACCCCATAAAAAGAAATCTAACGGGGTAAGATCTGGTGATCGCGCAGGCCATTCAATAAAACCCCTTCTTCCAATCCATCTGTTTGGAAATATTTCGTTTAAATAATTGCGGACCAATAAATCATAGTGTGCAGGTGCCCCATCTTGCTGATACCATAAGATGTCGTTTGGTATATCTGGTTAATACATCGTCATTTTTAGAATTTCAACGCCTACCCAAACATGATGAAAAAACATATGGTTGCTATTTAAAAAAAGTTGCGATGACGTCATAGCTCTTTTAAATATGTCGAGAAAAATGTTTCCTATGAGCCAAAATGTGCGCATTAAAAAATAAAAATCTATGGGTCTTAAGATATTTTCGGAAAATTAGCACAGAAATTAATATTTCCAAGTTTCCATATTAAATGACCGCGCTGTATATGTATTGTAAACAACGCATTGATGCATTTTCCTTCGGATTTTGGATTTAATTAAGTGAGTGTAACGTTTGATATACTGCTATAGATTATCGATATTAAAAGCTTATACAAATATTGAGTATGTAAATGCAGAAAGAAGTCAACCCAATAGGAATCCAGAATATTCAGACAATCGAATTGAGTATTAAATTTTTGTAATGGATAGCAATGACCATTTATTTTAACATTTGGGCTAGCTGGTGCCTTTAAGTAAGAAAAGAATTCGCAAACGTAATTATTAATCATTTACTCAAACTGAAATTAAATAGCAAGCGAATTAATATTAACTGGTAGATGATATCTTTATGAATTAAACCCATTCCGCGTAAATAAAAAGGTAATCATTTACAGTCTCACAGAAGCAATAGAATATTTTTATGCAATAATTCTGACATTATAAAAAATGGTAAAATAACTCAAATATTATTTTTTGTAGCGAGGTGAAAATAACACGAGTAACAAACAAGGGTATTACGCCCCTTGCAATTGGAACTACACTACGACGTTTCGAGAGTTGGTTAGACAAGGTGAATGTGTTTCTATGACAAAGTGGTACGATAACAGATCTGTGCTAGTTGCTTCTTCATCTGAAAGTTCTCAACCCATTGTGAATGTGTGATGTTGGGATAAATCAACTCGTTCTTATGTTAACATTCCACGTCCTTATACCATTTCATGTTATAATCGCACAATGGGAGGTATTGATTTGTGCGACAGATTTATTGCATATTATCGAATAGTCCAAAAAACTAGAAAATGGCCTGTACGGTTCTTTTGTCACTTTATTGATTTAGCTATTACTAACTCTTGGATTGAATATCGGTTGGACCAGAAACCAGAAGGAAATATGAATGTTACGGATTTATTAGCTTTCAAAATATATACCGGCTGGGGCTGCATATGCTACTGCAGCACAACTAGACAGAGATGATGACTATGCTATGACACCACCCCCAGAAAACAAATCAAAACCCTCTGCTATAATTCCAACACCAGAAGTACGAAAAACGGGGAACAGACTTCTACCAATGTGTGCCGTGGATGACAAAAAAGATATTCATGCGTTGTAGAAACAAAAACTGTGAAGGAAAAACTCGTTTTAAGTGTGTAGAATGTAATATTTTTTTATGTATATAACCATCACGACAATGTTTCATTGAATTTCATTCATTAAAAGTTATTCATAAAAAAGTGTGTCATTTCATTTAACAAAAATAACAACTTTAGTCCCAATGTCCAACCGGCGGAAGTGCCATTTATTCAAAAACTAAAACCTAAGAAATTATAAAAACTCATTTGTTAACTCACACTAGTTAGGTACTTCCCAAATAAAGTGTCAAACCATTAAAATCAATAATTTGTTTTTTGTGGGACCGAAGAGGTTAAAAACAATGTTAAACAATAGGACCAAATCTCTAAGTTCGTCATAGTATAAATTTTAATATGATTTTAGGACCGTTAAATAAAATAGGTGTGACATAGAACAGCATCAAAAAAAATTTTCCTTTTATAAAGGAATACATTTTATGCAGCTCGTAGAACTACTTTTAAATTAATACACCACTGTTACAAATTTTTAAAGAAACTAATTAAAGGAAATAGAAGCAAAAGTCGTAAAAGACGCACATGATATCACGTCTTTGAAATAATCGCTACAGTATTTTAGAGTTTACACACTCTCAAGTAAATTTTCAGCGAACAAAGGCTCGGTATATGAATTCGTTAAACCCGTGTGTGTAGGTTTTTTGTGTTAACGAATATTGAAAATCATAATCGGATCATAAAGTAATAGGGATAACCATTTGCACCAACTTTGTATCTCATCGGAAACATGGTCAAATCGGGGGCCAAAACATAACAAGCGGTCATCCATCCCGACGTTGCTTAACTTTCGGTGATCGGCAAATTATTAATATAGATGTGATATATAATTTTTATAGAGGGCGGCTTTGGAATTTTTTTTAAGTTAGTGTCCAGATGTCTATCAACCTGTATCTGACAAGTTTTAAATGTGCTTGACATAGATTATTGTTTTTTTAAGAATAAAGTTTAAAATTATTAGTTTATATTTGCACTGTAATTTTGTTCGGTCTGGCGATGCTAGAAGAGTAAGGCTGCGTTCATATTGCAGGCACGCTTGGACAAGTAAACGAGAGGCGCACGCGCGGTCATGCTTGCCTGTAGAAACAAAATTCGTAGAAGTGCGCCTGGAATAAGTGGCGGCGTGTTCCGAATGTTCTCACTATCAACCACTAGCAAGCGCACGCTTCGACAAGCTTGTCCCTCCAGCATCAGGAAACAAATAAATTTGTTTTTATTAGGAAGCTTGCTCATTTGACCTGAGACCAACGCGCCGTTAAGATCGTAGTATCTTTCTGTGCTCTGTGAATTTGAAGATGGAAGTTGAAATGCTCATCGCTCCAGTTCATGAAACGAGACCTATTTGGGATTCATCTACAAAATTACATAGCAACAGAGATTGCATCAAGAAACTTTAGGAAGAAATATCAATCGAATTGGGAATGGAATGTAAGTATGACCACCTACATTTCAATGGACCTACATAATACATTTCCTAAATTCTAACACTAGTATGATTACCTATGTCAATATATGCATATGTAAAACCAAGGAAATGTTCCATGTACTTTAATTTGAAATGGCGGGTTGTTTTTCGCGTATTCCCTATAACTATATTGCGTAGTAACACACGTATACTTGTAACTTTTATTTTATTGGAATTAAAACTTCGTTAAGCGTTATAATACCTTAAAATAACTGTAGAAACATAATAAAGCACTTAACAAAATAGTATTAACAACATCAAAGTTGTAAATCTATATGTTAACATTGTATTTGAAAGTTTTTACACAATATTTACTATCTTAGGAAATCAATATTTCAATGATTTCAATTGGAGCTGGCATGTGTTCACCAACTAAACATTTACATACAGTTTCACATATCTCGCAAACAATGGCACGAACGGTGTTATGAGCTAACTTGAATGAAAAGGCCATGGATCTAAACGCGATCCCTGTAGATAGAAACCTGAAAGAAAAGTATTAAAACTGTATACTCTTTCACTATGTAGTTAATACTTAGTTATCTAGTTAACATTTAGTTATTGCGTAGTTACGGTCATAATACATTCTTGTTCTGTTTAGGCAGTATGGTCATGAAGAAATGGAAAGCCCTCCGTGAGAATTATCGAAAAGAACAGCTACAGGTCAAGCTGCAGATAACAATTGGAAGTCAAAGTGGGCACATTTCAATGATTTGTCTTTTCTTCAAGACCAGTTTGTTCCTCGAGTGATGTCTGGAAGCATGGACCGTGGTGTACAAATTAGCGAACCTTCGGAGAACGTTCAAGAAACGCCTGATATTGTGGAGGAACATGAAGAAGATAATAATTTTGAGGAACATGTAAATTCTCCCGCTGCATCTGGTGCTTCTACAAACCGACCAGACGAACTTGTAACAGTCGCTGCGAAACGCTCAGCACCCTCTGTGCGAACACAACGCACCAAAAAATTCAAAAAAACACTTGCAAAAAATGGTACAAGTGGAGGAAAGAAAGGTTCAGCAATACGAACAAAGGAAACAGACGTCGTCAGAGGTCCAAGATGCTGACTATTTTTTTTATATGAGTCTCTTACCATCACTGAAAGCTATTCCACCAAACAGGAAAATGCAGTTCAGGCGCAAAGTGGAAGACTTGTTTCTTCAGGAAGAAGAGCATAGTGCTCTAATGAACTTTTTCCAAAGCGAAGTTCAACCTCAAACAGGAAAATGCAGTTCAGGCGCAAAGTGGAAGACTTGTTTCTTCAGGAAGAAGAGCATAGTGCTCTAATGAACTTTTTCCAAAGCGAAGTTCAACCTCAGCGGTCAAGCAGTGTTGGATCCTATAAGAACAGCACTAGTACGACAGGACACTCTGATACCACCACAAATTTTTGTGAAATGCGTGATGTTTTCACGTACTTAGAATGACTTTATGTAGCAGGAAAACTCAAATAATATTCTTTACAATATTACCATTGTTTGGCCCACTAACGTGTTTGCAAACACATCAACATTGTTATATTGTACGATTCAATTACATAAAGTATTTTCAAGTTAAAATTAACCGTTTTTCTAGTTAACCAAAACCCGGAATTAGCATTAACTAATTTAACAATAAAGTACCTCAGAGTTTGCATATTTTAGTGCCTATTTTCTCAAGTATGCAATAAAATGTTTCCGGCATCATTCTACAATACTTAAAGAACTTGTTGGGCTGCTTCAGTAGGTCAGGAGAAATTCGCGCATACTCTCCATGTTCTTCTCTGTCCAAATAATATTCATTTACCCACTCCTCTCTAACAGGTTCCGCATCCAACAATACCAACTTTAACACGCTATTTTCTAACACAAAGTGTTCATCATCCGAGGACTCCATTTCTACTGATAAAATAGAAGCGTTTACTTACACTTGCTTGCACCTAGTGTGACCACAACTCTCTTTAAGCAAGCTTGGTCTCGCGTGCGCCGCCAGTTTACTCGCCCAAGCGCGCTTCCAATGTGAATGCAGCCTAACTTGTTTAAGTTCTAAAACTTGCTTATATACAGCTTATTACGTGCTTATTACGTGGATGTAAGGTATAACAGTTTTATTTGACTAGATAGAAAAAAAAATAAATACAAAAATTGTGGGGAAGTATCAGATGCATACTTTAAAATTATTTGTAATTACACATGGTGTCTCACAAAAGCGTGGCAACACAAACATTTTTTTTTTTTAATGACACACTATATTTTGATGTTTTTTGTATTATATGAATAATTTTAACATGACCTTGTGTAACATTTCCTATACCTATCTTCAGTGGTTTTCGAAATAATGGAAGCAAAATGTCCAAACAGGATCAAGTTCAAGGCACCAGCTCCATTTATAGATTAGCGTTTTATGATTTGTCTTTACTATGGTATAATTCCACAGTCCTCAGGTATAATTTTACTCCAATACGTTAGTCATGTTTCTTTATGCTATACAGGGTGATAACATTATGCGAAACTTTATTTGTGATTGTGCTCCAATCTTTAGCTCACCACTACGGATACTATTCAATTTAATACTTAAAACCTGCACCTTTCTAAATATCTGGAAGGTGACTAAAATCTGTCCTGTATTCAAAGGTGGCGGTCCACATGAAATTAAAAATTATCGACCTATTGCTCTATTGTATAATTTTTCTAAAATCTTTGGAGGGGTGCTTTACGACTGGATTTTTCCTATGTTGTCTAAATCTATATCTCCATTTCAGCATGGATGTATATCTAAGCGTTCTACTGTTACTAATTTCTTTTATGCCCTATGTTACGCCTATTATCGATAATCCAGGACAAATTGAAGTGATATACACCGATTTCTCAAAAGCCTTTGATTGAGTTGATCACCAACTGCTGTTGAGTAAACTTGATGCACTAGGGTGTAGCAATAATCGTTTAAAGCTCGTGTCGTCCTACTTAACTAAGCGCGTTGCAGATGACCTCAAAATACTTATATCAATTAGCTCTGTCAGAGATTGCTATTGTTGCACAACCAGCTTAAAGTGATTAATAATTGGTGCGTTGCAAATAATCTCAACTTAAATGTGTCTAAGTGCAACGTCGTCTCACTTACACGTAAGAAAGGCCCTATCATGTACAACTATAAGCTTGGCCATGAACTTTTTTCTCGGTGTTGTACGTCTATCAAAGATTTATGAGTTATAATAGACGACAAGCTCGATTTTGAGAACCAGATTAATTTTTAAATTTAAATTTAAACTATTGGGGCTCATTTTAAGAAATTATTCATCTTTTTCAACCGAAATAGAATACTAGAAAAATACGAAATTGAAAACTAAAAAATATCATATCTGAAAGGTTATTCAAAAAGTTATCAAATCCTATAACTACAATGATAATAATAAAGTGGAGAATTAGAAAATATTCATAAAAGTTACATTCATGAGACGTTATATATCAAAAATTACAAAGTTTTATCTTTTTGGCTTAGTTATAGAAAGACTACAAAATTTAAGCCCTGCAACTGTGGTATCATTAGAAACTCTTGCAAAGGACTATCCAAGTGGGTTAGATGGTAGAGCACTCAGTGGTCTCCACATCTAAAACTCTTTACTTCAATTCAATAGAAAGAAATTATTATCTTGAATAAAGGCATATTATTATTATTATGAGTTTTTTTGTTTTTGTAGATAGTTTTCAGTTATTTATTTTTTATACAGAACGATCAAATTCTGCAACAACAATAACAATAAAAACCGTAATGTAGAGAATTAGAAAATATTCATAAAAGTTACGTTCATGAAACGTTATTATTTAAAAATTACAAATTTTTGGAAAGCTCTTGCAAAGGACTGTTCAACCACTGCATAATATACAGGGTGTTCATTTAACTTTGAAGAAAAATAACAATTCGCATAATGTTATCACCCGGTATAGCATAAAGAAACATAACTAACGTATTGGGATAAGGTTATACCTGAGGACTGTGCAATTATACCCCTTTAAAGAAAAATCATAAAACACTAATATGTAGGTGGAGCTGGTGGCTAGAACCTGAGCCTGTTTGGACATTCTACTTCCATTATTTCGAAAACCGCTGCAGATACGTATAGGAATGTCATACAAGGTCACGTTAAAACAATCATATAATACAAAAATGTAAACATATACAGGGTGTCATTAAAAAAATGTCGCCACGCTCTGCAAGACAAAGTGTGAACAAGTACAAATCATTTTAAAATGTGCATCTAATACTTCCTCACAACTTTTGTATTTAATTTTTTTTATCTAGTCAAATAAAGCGGTTATTTTCCATCCACGAACTAATTGGTCACCCTGTAATTTTCTGTGAATTTCTATTTTGCTGTTGTTAGCTGTTTAAAATTCTGTTAAATAGGAAATTGTTATAGGTAACTTTAAAAATAAAAAATACAAGTTAAATAAAAATAAAAATTTTTGTTATATTTCATTATTAAGAGTGAGCTATAAACTCTCCCTTAGCTGAACACACACGGTTGAACTTGTCTTAACCCTTTAAGTGTTGCTGGGAGAATAGTTTCCCACCACATGAAAATCGACTCGCTGATGTGCTGGTGGGAAAATAACCTCCCACAAAATTATATTTAAATCGTATACATGTGCTACGGTAGAAGTTACGGATCAGTCCTAAACTTTAAAAGTGGGAAATTATTATCCCAGTGGTCACTTAGGAACCTGGTTTTTTCAGAATTCACACGTGTCGTGACAAAATTGTTTTTTGTGACAAATACACAGTTATTAAAATTATTGGTAAGTCTTCAAATATAAGTTATTAGCTTTTATATTGCGGTTCAATTTATTGAAGTAGTTTTTAAACTTCGACAATATTCCACGTGATTCATAAAATTGTTGTAAGGTTAGGTGTTTCCTTCATTTTATGTTGTTTTTTCACTTGGTACTTGTTGAGCTGTCACTTAGTTTTTTGGTTTATATACTGCCATGCCTATACTTTCAATAAAAAATTGATTGTGATGTATAAACCATTGGCCGGGCTGAAATTACACGTAAAGTATTGGTGTCTTTATTTATTACAGTGCACGTGGCGTGGCGAAATTCCTCAATCATTTTAAATTTGTAAGAAATCTTCAAACGAAAAATGTGGCAATGTAAATATTTGTCTGGAAGAGCTTGTAAACGACATTGCTGACAAAGATGCAGTAACGGATAATATGACAATAAGTGCGAAGAAGACTCAGATGATGAAGACAATCTGCCAAAGACCATTAGCCGATATTGAACATCAATGTCTCTCAGAAAGGAAGACCAAAATTTACCAGAACCGAACAGCTAACTTCTAGGAGACACAGAGAATAATTCACCTTCAGTTTTTGCACCAAAATCTACTTTCTACATCTGGACAAAGCAATATGTTAATCAAATAGGTCTGTCAGAAAACAGAAAAGAAAATTTCCTTCCCAATTTGAATAAAATGAAGCAAATAATGACGACCATTTTTCTGAGAATTTAGATGATTCGGATGATCCAGACTATGAAGTTCAGCACACTTTGAAACGTAGAAAGATAATCCTTAGAGAATTTGAAACATTGAATGAAGATTTTCAGAACGAGGACAATGAAGAAAACTAAATAAGCATTTTTGAAGGCGCACATACAACGAATATCGGTAGAGATGCCTCTAGAAATAGGGGAAGGGAACAAGAAAAGTATATAATTGGACTAAATCGACTCAACTTCTAGATATATACAGTAATATACAGTAAATCGCCCTTTGTTGAACCTGTGCGTGTAAATGTTCAAATAGATACTAATAATCTACTTTCAATTTTCCTTACATTCTTGCCGGACACCTTTCTCTTGAAAGTAGAAGAAAGTAATTTGTGTATTCAACATAATAATGCCGACATCGCAACTTTACACTACCTGAGTTGAAAGCATTTTTTGGGATAGTGGTATTTATAGGCATTCATCCGTTACCTGGAGTGAAGTTGTACTGGTCGGAGGACGAAAACTTTCAAGTTGAAAGAATTGCCAGAATTATGACGGTGAAGTGGTTTTTATTGCACCTCATACACAAATACCTGATAAGAGGCACAAACCAGTATGACAAGCTATACAAAATATATGGCCATGAATCCTACAAAAAGGGGCTTCAAGGTTTGGACATGTTGCTGTACTGAAACTGGATATATACTAAATTTCGATGTACCCAGGAAAGAATGAAGATGATCAAGGTGGATCGGTGTTAGGCGAAATGGTTGTGTTGAAACTGTCAGAAGCTTATGCCGGAAAAAATTACATAATGCATAATACATAATTTACTTAGCAAACAGTTGTTTGGATGTGACACATTACGGGCAGACAGAAAATATTATCCTAAGGGCATAATGAAACAGGACAAAGAGCTTCAAAAATCAGAATATGGTTTTGCTCATTTCGTCATATAATAAACACATGGGCGGTGTGGATCTTTTCGGCCAAATACATGTCATTTTATAATATCAATTGCAAGTCAAGAAGGTGGTGGACAAAGATCCTTTTTTATTTGCTGTAAGTATGTGTTATAAATTCATATACTGTATACAAATGTTCTATGAAATCTGAGAAATAAAGCCGATGAGTCACTTGAAGTTTAGATCAGTGGGTAATTTTTCCAGCAAAAAAGGTAGGATTTTGTCCAGGAAAAGGAACTGCAAGAAAGCGAAATGATCCTAAAGGTAGAAATACTGTTCAGAATACAGTTAGGCTTTCAGATGTGGACGACCACATGCCAACAGTGAACAAAACTTATCGTATATGTGCCAGATGCAGTACCAAAACCAAAGAAAAGCGAAGCAACATTGTGTGCCTTACGTGTAACGTAGGTTTATGTAAAAATTGTTTCACCCTATTTCACAAGTTCTAATTCACCTTTCTTTATAAATTTATAATTTTGTCATTCTGAGATATCAATAAAATGTAAAAAAAACTACATTGTTTTTATATCTGACATAAGTGAGAAATATTTCACCCAGTGATTCGAGTATCGTTGTTGTTCTGAAGGCGCCGTGGGATAATAATTGCCCACCTCACAAAAAAATACCGGAGGAAGAAAAAAAAACTTAAAGGATTAATTAAGTACGTGGGTTTATGTACGTATGCACCGTCACTCATTAATCGATTATCGAAAACAGATTTGGAAAAAGTAAAATCGTTTTTCGTTAAACTCAAGCAGAATAGGGCACTTAACATTTCACTGTTTGACCTTAATGGGTTTTTAATTGCTTTAATGACTTGCTTGAATTCCCTTTAATCACGTGGTATTTCCAAGGTCATGTCGTTATCTATATTGGCAGATTCAGATTTTCGATTAATTCCCTGATTAGATAATTAAAAATAATTTTCTGTAAAAAATGTGAGATAATGATTCAGCACTGTTTCTCAAACTGATCTTTTGGATTCGTATTTTAAGTATTTGATTTCGAAGGATTCGCAATTTGCAAAACATATATGATTAGTATAAAAATATTTAACACATCGAATTTATATTTATAAAAACTACATTTGGATAGTAAATTAATTAATAATTGACTTTCAAAATACAAATAAGAGGTTGTATTTAAAATTAAGATATATTTAGATTTACGTTACACCTGCTTGATTTCATGTTATAAGAAATTAGTGCTTTCACTTATCCTCCTGGAACTATAATTACTTTTATTTTTGTTTTAACAACACCAAACATCTTCCTTAAATTTTTTAAAGAATACCGTTAAAGCATAGGGTTTTGCAAGATTGCATAACTACCTACAGTTTTTTGTACAATATTAATAGTAGTTTCAACAAAAATATACTACGAAAACATATGGAGTGTAGTTATACTTTAGAGGAATCTACATTGTAATCATCATAATTATCTACATAAGTAATACATTTATAGTGTTCCTTAACGCTTATAATAACAGAAAAGTAATCACGTGTTCTTTTAAAAATGTTCTGTAAATATCAATTTCAAATTATATTTCAGAAAATTTCAAAACAAGAACGATTTTACGATAAAAATGAAAAAAAAAGAACATCCTTACCATAAGAAGCAAAACATTAAAAAATTAACATTTAAAAATAAAATCTTTTTTCGAATTTATTTGTAAATGTTAAAGTATTAATAACTTTTTCATAGATTATATTTAAAATATAGCCAGTGGTCAGGTACAGTAGTTGCCTAATGTCAACAGCACAACTTTAAAACTAGAACTATATTACCGGGCCTTTAAAATTTTATGTTGGCGAAAAGAAGAATAGTTTTTGAAAAACTTCTCATTCGAGAAAGATAACCAAATGGAATGTTAATTAGTGGGTAGAAATATCCTACTAATATTGCATGTACGTGTGCCCTTGTTCTAGAAATCGTTGTTATATTTCCAGAGAATACTTGTTTGCCTAAAACGTGAGGATAGTACCTTGTTCCAGTTTTGGTAATTGGAGCAGATATCAATACAATTTTCCCAAAACCATTTTCAAGTCTGGAACACAGGAAGTAAATTCACTGCTCGATAGTCCACCTCATGCCGAGGGATTAACCGATATGTAAATCTTTCGTATATGTTTTTGGAAATCATTTGGAAATCACTGGAAATCACTTGGAAATCATTGGAAATCACTTGGAAATCATTGGAAAATCACTGGAAATCATTGGAAATTACTGGAAATCATTAGTAGATCACTAGAAATCGTATGGAAATCACTGGAAATCATTGAAAATCACTGTAAATAAATGGAAATTATTGGAAATCATTTGGAAATCAGTGGAAATCATTTAGAATGGAAATCTTTCGTACATTTTTTTTACAACGTATTAACCCCTCGCCTCATGCCATACATGTAAGTACACACCTTTAGTGTTTATCCCATATATAGTAAAATCATGTACGTGAAAATTATTGGAATTTACTTGGTGATCATTTGGGTAGCCCTTTCACAACCTGTTATTCAACAATTTTTCTATGTTGTTACGGTTTCAAATTATAACATAAAAAAGAGGGCTTGAAATTGAACAAGCGTGGTAAACACTTGTGGTCACAGTATCGGTATTTCAAGGGATTTATGGGTACTTTTTTCTACTTTTTTTAATAATTAATTTACGCTTTATATAATATACTCTTCGCATTTTATATAGGACAGTTCATAGAACTTTGCAATAGACTTTTTATCATATTTATATTATATAATTGCTTACGCCCTACATACGATACTCTTCGCAATGAATGTGAAATTCAATATTTGCTCACTTGTTCTAAGAATGAAATGTACCTAAATAAAATTTCAGTACTCATGACTTAAAGAATTTGCTGCGAAAAACATTGTCCTTTACAACGTAGTATGCAGGTCATCTGAGTTTTTGGGAATCAATGAAGTGTTATAACGGAATTAGAACGAAATTAATGAGAAAAAAGTTAACTTTGAGATCTTCATTTTCATCCTCCCACTCTGTTGTAATATTTTTGTGATTTAGGGATATCTTTAGAAGTATTTAGCTTAGCATCAAAAAATGTTTTTTTCTCAGAGTATACTGTATAATAAGAGTAAAAAATGAGGTTTTCAAAGTGCGATAACAAACACACAGAGTGCGATATAATTGAATTTTTGAATTGAATACATTTTCTAGAGTTTTAAACTCTTTTCAAAAGTTTCCTCAGAAGATTCATTACTTATATATATATATATATATATATATATATATATATATATATATATATAAGACAATTTTTCTTTAAAACTTGTGTAAATAAACGTAAAAATTAATTCAACGTTTCGGGAACGTCCTTTGTTCCCTTTGTCAAGAATTTATTTGACAATTACAGAGATTGAAATAAGGTAACTATTTTTAAAAATACATAATATGAAACAAGGTAACTAATTTAAATTTAATCTGGACGAGTGTGTTTGACTTCGGGTAGTTGGTCGAGTACATGATGTAGAAGGTGCAGACGTGGGGACGCCAGGAATAGTTGCAGCATAAGTGTTTGAAATTTCTGGAAGATTTGGAGTTGGTTGAAATGTAGAATCAACTTGTTTAATGACATTCTTCCAAATTTTTACGTTTATTTACACAAGTTTTAAAGAAAAATTGTCTTATTTAAACATGAATACTTGGAAATCTAAATAGAAACATAATATTCCTATACGGAGAAGAAACTTTGAATACCATCAAGATTTACAGAAAGCTACGTATCAAAAATGTGAAACACTTACTAATTTAACTTTTTAAAGCGTTGTCGTGAGAATAAAATAATACCCAAGGGATTTAAATTGAAACCAAGACCAGACATTAATGGTTCTTATAAGATTTTATTCAAAACAAGCCTTGCCCTTTTAAGAAAAGCGATTGCCAATGAAAGGCTAAACTTGACTATCTCAATCGTACCCTTTATGACACATTCCAAACTTTACATGCTACCAAAATTCACCCTTTCATATTCGATACGGTGGATCGTCTCATTGAAATTACTGTAGAATCGTCCTTGATGGTAAAACTAACCGACAGAAACAAAAATTTGAACGTCTGTCTCATACATCGCAGGCAAATAATGTAGAACCGTTAAGGACAGTACACAATTTAAGTGACAAAGAACTTAATAATAATATTCTAAATGTTTTAGGTAAAGGGTTTAATTTGCCATCACTCCTAAACGGATTCCTGTAGAAAACATCATCACCAACGTAGAATACGCCTTAAAAGATACAGAATCTACGGTCGCTGACGAAATTAGGCTCAACGTAGCACACATTCTTCAGAACTGCAAACTTCCCAAACAAAATATCACCAAACAAGACCTCCAAATGTTAAACCAAATCAAAAATGACGACCAAATATTAATACTACCCGCTGACAAAGGAAACGCTACTGTCATTGTCAACTCTCAAGACTATCACCACAAGATGTCTGAACTGCTAACTTCTTCAGAATATAAGAAAAATCAGTGCAATCCTACCACTTACATAGAAAAACAACAAAATCTATCATTAATTCTACAAAATTAGACAAAGAAACAAAACAGAAACTAATTCCTAGAGAGAAGAGTTCAAGAATCCCCAAAATATACGGACTCCCAAAATTCATAAGGAAAACTGGCCATTACGCCCTATCGTCAGTGCATTAAATTCTCCGACTCATGACCTTGCTCGTTATCTAGCAAAAGTTATTCAACCAATTTGTGAAAATGCTGTATCCTACATCAAAAACTCTTATGATTTTCTACACAAACTCAAAATTGTACCCTTGGCTCCAAATGACATTTTAGTTAGCTTCGACATAACGTCACTTTTCACCAAGATACCTATTGAAGACACGATGAAAATTCTAGAAGAAAACACTCAATAAACCAAGACATACTCAAATTGATAAACCACTGCATGCACTCAACCTATTTTACATACAAAGGACAATTCTACAAGCAAATTTAAGGAACACCGATGGGCTCGCCACTCTCTCCAGCTTTTGCGAATGTATATATGGAACATTTTGAAACCATTGCTTTAAATTCTGCAGATTTAAAACCTAAATGTTGGTTTCGTTATGTTGACGACACATTTGTAGTTTGGCCCCATGGAAAAGGAAACTTGGACCACTTTCTAGGACATATTAACAACATTCACGACAACATCAAATTTACTATGGAAGTTGAAGAAAATAATTCACTCCCTTTTTTGGACACCCTAATAACAAGACTTCCTAATGGTAAATTTACACACAAAGTTTATCGAAAACCAACACATACGAATAGATACTTGAACTCTCTCACATCACCATCCTGGTCAATTACGTAGCGTTATGAAATCCTTGATATACCGCTCTTACCACTTATCTGACCAAAATTCTAAAACGGAAGAGATGAAGACTATTAATAAAATACTAATTCAAAATGGATACAAAGATCAAGAAATATTAAAAATTACCAACCAAATAGGAAGACCAAGAAATAATAACTTGTCAAACAATGAACGAAAGATTCCTGTTATTCTACCTTATATAAAGGGAATTACAGACAGAATAGCAAAGAAATTTCCCAAACACGACTTCAGACCGGTATTCAAACCACATTCAACTTTGTCCCAACTTTTAAGAAACCCCAAAGACAAAATTCCTAATGAAAGCCAAGGAGTGTATGAGATACCGTGCAACAACTGTCGAAGAACTTATATAGGACAAACTAACAGAATATTATATGCGAGAGCCGATGAACACCAACTAGCAATTAAGCAGCACAATCCCTCATCGTCTTTAGCTGCACATCATTTAGATACAGGACACCAAATTAATACCAACAATATCCGTTTAATTGCACCTCTATATACCTTACAAGAAAGAATTATTAGAGAAGCAGTTGAAATTGAAAGAAGACCAACGCCCTCAATAAACGAGATGACACTTCTAGAATGCCACAAATTTGGAAGAATGTCATTAAACAAGTTGATTCTACATTTCAACCAACTCCAAATCTTCCAGAAATTTCAAACACTTATGCTGCAACTATTCCTGGCGTCCCCACGTCTGCACCTTCTACATCATGTACTCGACCAACTACCCGAAGTCAAACACACTCGTCCAGATTAAATTTAAATTAGTTACCTTGTTTCATATTCTGTATTTTTAAAAATAGTTACCTTATTTCAATCTCTGTAATTGTCAAATAAATTCTTGACAAAGGGAACAAAGGACGTTCCCGAAACGTTGAATTAATTTTTACGTTTATTTACACAAGTTTTAAAGAAAAATTGTCTTATTTAAACATGAATACTTGTGGAAATCTAAATAGAAACATAATATATATATATATATATATATATATATATATATATATATTAAAATACGCATGAAAACCATCTACATTACTATCTTTCACTCCACACCTACAAATTTCTTCAAAACTATCTGCAACGTTATCAAATTGAGTTCTCAAACTTTTACGGGTTGATCTCTTTACTTCCATACTGATAATAAATTACGTCGGGGTCACCAAACATTGAGAATTTCACCACCTAACTGAGGGTTTTCTCTAATTCATACTAATATTCTGATATAATTAATGCAATCGTTCTATATCATATATTATTTTCACAAGCTTATCTTTTTAAGACATTCATTTTCAAACTAAAACTCAAAAAATATGTCAAGTCATTTCACATCATTCGCCAACTAACTAAAAATGGGGTGAATATCCTGTTAAAGGGACTTTGGGCATTTTGAAGCATCATTCCTACCAAAGGGTCTGAAAAGTTGGGGCACAACTTTATCAAAAGAACCTTAGATGGTGGAGCCATAGTTTACCAAAAGGAACTTAAATGCTGAGGCAATTTCAAAAATCCTGCTTAGGGGCTTAGATTTTATGCAATTTTAAGAATTCGCCAACTTCAAAAATCTGTTAAATAACATCAGATGTTACATCCTACCAAAAGGACTTCAGCGATTTACAATAATTGTGGACCCAACGAAGAGATGTCTATGAACGGCTACCTTAAATTTTTCCATATCATAAGTGAGAGGAAAACAGGAACTAGGGAGACCACTCCATAGTTTAGAAGAATGTGGATTGCGCCTGTTGGGCACTACAATTGGAGATTTGCACTGTATGTTCACGATATGAATGAGCGAACGGAGTATTCCTAGCAAAGGTGTCCCGAGATGGTATCCTCCTCATGGGTCGTTCTCCCCTGAGACAGGTCCTCTCCTGGTTGCCATAGTGTCTCTCCATTTTTCCCGGTCCATTGCGAATCTCTTTATTCTCTCGTAGTTGCCATCTTGCTGGATGTTATCTATCATCTGAAGCCTTCTTTTTCCTCTTCCTCTATTGCCCATTATATATATATATATATATATAAATATACACCGTGTCCAAGATAAGGATGCCCACTATGGGGATCTCGGAAACGGTAAGGGATGGAAGGTCGGTTAAATGGAACAAAAGTTACGCATTTGAGAGGATGTATTTGTAGAACTCGAATATCTCTTTTAGTTTTTGAGATATTTGAAAAAAAATGAATTTTATGATTTTCGTTTTTATTTTTTTTTTTTGACCTTATTTGAAGAGCTATCAAGAAAAGAAGAGCACATTTTCATTACCACTTTTCTAGCTCTACTTAATGCTGTTATTCAATTTTTGATATAACGTTTCGTTTGTTAGCAACCATCATCAATACACGAAAAAATTATTTTTGCTATATTTAAATTCTCTCCTTGATTCTGAATTCAACGATATATCACACTTTATATTTTTGATACGTTTCGGATGAGAAAATTCATATTCAAAGTAAAACATCGAAGACGTACAGTTAAAACTAATACTAGAAACATTAGAAAACTGTAAAATTATTATAAAATAATGTTTTCTCATTTTCTAATGCCTGTTGCGAATAAAATAATTCAAAAGTATGTATTTAGTGAAAATACTATTAATTAAACAGTTAAAATACATCTTCCGTCGTACTGATGCATTTGATAAAAATAAGTTGGCTTTGCATTTTGTTTACCTACCTGTCATAATTGATTGTTGTCCGTATTACGTTTGTTTGGTGGTCTTTGAGTTAATTACATTTTGTGTTTACCTAAAAACAATATGGTAGGAGTACATTTTTCAAATAATGAAAAATTGGATATACTGACGTGTTACATTTTGTGTCAACGTAATTGTTCTGAAGCCGAAATAATGTATTTAAACAAACGCCAGAAAGGCGTCAACCTCACAAAAGAACTTTTCGCACATTAGCAGTTAATCTAAAAAACCTGTAAAATCTCGCAAAAAACCTTGCAATGAAGAAAAAGCCAATACTGTTTTATTAGCTGTAACGGAAAATCCAGAGGTTTCTACTAAGAAAATTAAAGAGGCAACTGGAATAGCCCATTCCACAGCTCATTATGTTCTAAAGAAGGAGAAAGTACATCCATATAAATTTAGAATTTGCCAAGGACTTCGACCAGGTGACCCAGAAAGACGTAGAATATTTTGAGAATGGTACACACGTCAATCCCAAGACAATGAATATTTTTCGAATAAAATAATATGGTCCGATGAAAGTATGGTAAATAATAATGGAATTTTTAATCGTAGAAATGCTCATTATTGGGCAAGAGTAAATCCACGTCTGTACAAAACGGCCAAACACCAACACCGTTTCGGATTTAATATGTGGGCTGCTATATTCGGTACTCGAATTATAGGTCTTTTCATTTACCACGAGTCCTTAAATTCTGAACGTTACCAAATTTTACTCGAAAATGAATTAGAGATATCTTTGAATGATGCGCCTTTCCAAGAAGTTGAAGGTTGTTGGTTTATGCAGGACGGTGCACCAGCACATAATTCCAGAGTTGTCAGAGAATACCTGTCAGATAGATTTCCAGAAAGATGTATTGGCACTCATGCAAATGTACTGTGGCCAACCCGTTCTCCAGATATAACACCTTTGGATTTTTTTCTTTGGGGATACATTAAAAATGTCATTTATGGAAACGATATTGAAAACGAAGAAATTTTACAAAGATTAGTTCTCGAAGCGTTTGCTAATATTACTCCTCAAATGCTACAGTTAGAAGATGCTATTTATGTTTAGAGAATAACAGGAATCTTTTGGAACATCTTTTGTGAGTGTATTAACCTTTAAAATAAATTTGTTCTTTATTTGTCTATCATTTAAAATTACAAAACATAATTTTATAATAATTTTACGGTTTTCTAATGTTTCTAGTATTAGTTTTAACTGTACGTTTTCGATATTTTACATTGAATATGAATGTTCTCATCCGAAACGTATCAAAAATATAAAGTGTGATATATCGTTGAATTCAGAATCAAGGAGAGAATTTAAATATGGCAAAAATAATTTGTACGTGTATTTAAAAAAATAAAGTTGATGATGGTTGCTAACAAATGAAACGTTGTATCAAAAATTGAATAACAGCATTAAGTAGAGCTAGAAAAGTCGCAATGAAAGTGTGCTCTTCTTTTCTTGATACCTCTTCAAATAAGGTCAGAAAAAAATAAAAACGAAATTCAGAAAATTCAATTTTTTTCAAATATCTCAAAAACTAAAAGAGATATTGGAGTTCTACAAAGACCATAAATAGATCCTCTCAAATGCGTAACCGACCTTCCATCTCTTACCGTTTCCGAGATCCCCATAGTGGGCATCCTTATCTTGGACACGGTGTGTATATATATATATATATATATATATATATATATATATATATATATATATATATATATATACCTTTTCAGCCTGCTGCGTGATGTTTGATGGTTTAGCACAGAAGTTGTAGAGTTAGTCTTTAATAATACTAATAATTTGTATAAAACTTATATTTGGAAACTGCAACGTTGTCAAGTCAACAAAAAAGAAGTTAGTGTCGGGTGAAAAGCGAAAAAATGACCCTGCGGAAAAATGGCCGAGTGGAATTTTGGCCCGGCGGAAAAATTGACCTGCGAAAAAATGGACGCTACTCAAGTATTGCAGTACGCATGATCGTCTACGTTCTTGAAGGTTCATAGATGTTTTAACATACGGAACTCAACTTAGATTAAACCTTTTTTTTGCATTTAGTATGAAATAGATGCTGTAATGTGTGACATTTCTTCTGAAAAAGATTATTCTTCAGTTTCCGCGGGGGATGAGGGGGCACCACCCCCCATGCAGCCTGCGATAAACATTTAGAAAAGTGAATAAAAACAAGGTGATGAGAAAAAAAAGAAAAAAGTTTGAATCGAAAAATTCTTAGCTAGCAACAGGACTCGTATGTATTACCACTAATGTACTGAAAATGCTGAATGTACGGTGGCATCCACTATAAAAGGTAAATTGTGTAAAAGTTTAGTTATTGTGGTTAACATCCTGTGTACTAAAAAATTTTAAAATTTGTATTCTGCCTTTTTTGACGCACAAAGTCAACGCATAATTTTTAAACTGTTCAAAATCATATTACAAAGCGGATTTAGACAAAATCAAATTTTACTGAAAAATTTTAAAATTTGTATTTCTGCATTTTTTGAATCAAAGATGTACAATTTGATTTCCAAAGTCATCGCATGAAATTGAGATTACTTAACATCTAATCCTTGCTCAAAATAATGTGACAAGGAAGATTTAGCATGCAAGAAATACCTCGAGAAATACCAGTTAACAAATTCAGGTAAATCCGACTTTGTCTAAATCCAGACTGTAACATGATTTTGAGCACTCTAATAATTATGCGATGACTTTGGAGATCATTTTTCATAGTTTTACCTCAAAATGCAGAAATACAAGTTTTGAAATTTTTCGGTATATTGAACATTTTCACAGGGACGGATTTAACATTTTGCCGCCCTACGCCAAGTTTTTTCTTACTACCTCTTGGTGAAAACTTTGAGCATGCAGAAGGATTAAGCTAAAGAAAATGTAATATCGGTGTTAAAAGAAATTTTTTATTAATACAAAATAATAAAAAATAGATTATTTGTCGAGTTTGAAGATGTGTCCAAAAAAAATAATTCACTTGCAAGTAAACTTTTTTACGAATTTTTCCGCCCCTAAAAACTTGCCGCCCTAAGTCATGGCGTATTGGGAAATGTAGCCCTGATTTTCAGTAAGTTAGTATCTCCTAAACCCGCTCGATTGAAAAATAAAATGTAGGCACCTATCCACCACGCAACGCTCAGCTGCATATAAGGTACCGAAAATTTAGTAGGTTCAAGGCTGATACATGGCTGGACCATTCATGATGGTTTCCGAGACTTGGATGACATTTAGTGTATACTTACATAAATAAGTAGCTGGAAGATG
Source organism: Vesta saturnalis (assembly GCA_036346205.1). Taxonomy (NCBI): domain Eukaryota; kingdom Metazoa; phylum Arthropoda; class Insecta; order Coleoptera; family Lampyridae; genus Vesta; species Vesta saturnalis. The sequence goes on along the minus strand of JARFJB010000939.1, from coordinate 1,103,031 downwards.
AACAGTGGCAGCTTTACTAGTGTAGCACAAAGTCCTGAAGAAGCAGTCATCTCTCTTTAGGGTCGATCAGTGCTCGATTTGAGAGGGTATGCAGTGGTATGCCATACCACTACTTCTTTGAAAAAATGAAGACATACCACTACATCTGTTACGTATTTTAGCGAGTTAGCAAAATTTTGCCGTACTAAAAAATTACACAGACGCATACCTCTACTTCTAGCTAACCAATTCGAGCAATGCGGTCGATAAATCATAAATCTGTCTTAAATTTATACTATTTTTTTGTTAAAGAAGTATTTGCTTTTGTTTTGAATACATCTATTCGTGAATATTTTAAGTTAGAAAAGAAGCCGGAAATCACTGGAAAGTATATGGAAATCATTTGGAAATCACTGGAAAACATTTGTAGACCACTGGAAATCGTATGGAAATCACTGGGAATCATTTGGAAACTAGTGGAAATCATTGGAAATCACTTCAAATCATTTGGAAATCATTGGAAATCACTCGAAATCATTTAGAATGGAAATGTTTCGTACATATTATTTACAACGTATTAACCCCTCGCCTCATGCCATACATATAGGTACACACCTTTAGTGTTTATCCCATATATAGCAAAATCATGTAACTGTAATTTGTGCTTGAAAAACATTACTGAATTCTTTGTTTTTGGCGCGAATGATCCATTGCCATAACTAATATTTGGTTACTGGCTTCAGCAACAATTTATTGTGTAACTTCTCGACTTGTTTTTTTTTATGTGTATTCTACTACGAATAAGTTACTAGCATTATATTCACAACATGCATGACATTTGAGTTTTTTGCGATGTTGTTACGAATGGTATCCTTCTAAGAAAAACCTTGTAAATACTGTAAATGTTGTTCCATGAAATGAAAATCGATTCTAAATAGGTTTTTTCTTGAAGGCGCCCTACAATGGCCTGGTACTTTTCAAACTAGGGACAACCATTCCTCCAAACTATTTTGTTCTTTCCAGTTATCACTACGCAGTGATTTGGTTCTTTAACTTTCGAAACTTTTCTCTTTTCCTTGTAAGTCTCATTTTTTTTTTTACATAAACTTATCCATTTCATCCTTATTCGTCACTTCTTCAGTCATCCCTTCGGTTATTTATTCTTCCGAACTATTATCAAGTCCAAGGTGTTTAAGAAAAAAATCCTACATACTTTGATATGTTCGCCTAAACCATTTTGGAGCATAATGCCAGGACCTTCCCACTATTCTGTCAGTTTAGTTTTAGATCTCCTTTTTAAAATCGGTCAATATCATCAATTGTCGAGATTATGTTTTTTGTCTGCATCAATGTGGAAAGTAAATTGTCACGTTTTGAAACTCCAATATTTACAAACGATTGGGAACCGCTTGTATTCAGAGTGTCTGAGAGACACTATTTCTTGTAAATTACGTATCGATGAATACTCTTAAGCTAACTTTCAACCAATACGATGCTCTACGACTGCATTGTTTCATTTTCTGAAAAATAAGATAATATTGATAATCCAGTGAAGTTTAGGTTGTACAGTATTTGGTTTATATTTATGTAAATTAAAAACGAAATCACCGACTTCTCTGTTTTTCTCGCTCCTACATCGTTTTACATCACTTACGTGTGAATAATTGATGGCTCCATTTATACCACAACAAATTTTCAGCGAAACGGAAATGAGCATTGTACTTCATGTTTGAAAAATTATCACAAAATTGATAAAAGGAATCATGTAATTAATTTAAAACCGTTGCTTTCGCAAGAAAAACATCTATTCTTTGTGCATAAAACATTTTATATCGGTACACTAGGATTTAAAAAAAAAACACATAAACTTTGTGTCAGTTAAATTCCTTCCTAATTTAATGTTTTTATTTTCTTTTTGTGATAACTGTTAAACGGAACTTTTGATAGCAGGTCCTACATCTAAGAGATCCCATCGTTATTTCTAATTAAGTTAGTTAATAACCCCTTAAAACTTTGCAAGAAAGCGATGACGATGACAAGTTGGAAATACCGGAATCTACTGTATTGCTATTTCTGTAAAGAACCGTCATGTTAAAATTTATTTATTTAAGTGTGTAAATAGCGTTAAACAAAATTCATTTTATTATAGCACGCAAGAGATAGGTAGTACTGAAGGTGTCAGTGATAGTCCCACTCTCGTGTGCAGACGTGCAATGCGTTAATTCGTCTATTCAGTATAGAAGCAGAATTCTGATTTATTTCTCTTTACTCTTCGAAGAGAAAACATTCCACTAAGATACTATATTATTATACTATAGCAAAGTACAGGTCGTAGGTTCAAATCCTACTCGAGGTAAACTTTTTATTTGTGTTTAATAAAATGAATAATAATTTTTAATAATATGTTATTAATATTTCAAAGACCAGCGGTTTTAACCCCTGCTTGGTATTAATTACCGGAAATATGCATTGTGTATAAATTAACCCGTGTGCTAAGATTCTGATATTTACCATACGTTTCTAAAGTTGACCGTTTGACTTTGAGACAGTAATTAACCTTTGAAGGTCCAGAACTTTAAAACTCCTGCTTGAGGTTAATTACATGTAAAACCATCCTGTATACAGAATCCTAGCAAAAAAGTACAAAAATTGCTATATCCTCTAATTATATTTGTATAAAATATTTGATTTACGTATTACACTGAAAACCACCATTTTTCTGTTTTCCAATTCAAAATGAATACATATGAAAATGTAAATTTTCACGATTATCGCATATAATCTTTTGTATATTAAATCGTATATTTTTTATCTATATTTTATATAAATTCAAACGCTTCAATAAATTTATTTTTAGCGTATCAATTAATTCTTAGAGCTATTGTCATTTACTGAGGACGATAACTGTAATTGTCATTAAAATACTTGAATTTATATAAAAGATAAAGAAAAATTCAAGATTTAAAAACCCTAAAGATAAGTGTATTCAAAATGAATACAATTTCAAATTATAGTAAAACAACTGATGTAAAAAATTGAATCAATTCCATTCATAAAAAAAAACCAGTGGTGAAAAATTCTGACAACGGGTCGTTAATGCTCAAATTCCGTGTATTCTAAAACTTCTGTATAATTTAATCCTTCCAAATTATAAATAAACACAATTACCATAAATTAAACTCGTAATTGAATTGTTTACCGAACATTAAAAAGCTTTCTCTTCCCAACTTAAGTAATTACATTAATTTGTTACTTACAGTTCTCGCGATATAAATATCGCATTATAACATTTCAAGTGAAATCTTATCCCTTTGTTTTTAATAACCATGTATGTATAATAAATCCCTCCCTATTGAAATGATTTAAATAAAAGTTATAACTAATCAGCCGAGTGACTTAGTTCTGTTATTTAAATACGCAAGATCAAGTCACTAACTATGCAGTCCGATAGAAGCAAATTTTTAAAACTCAATATACTCCCCATCTGTGTTCAACTATTAATTATAGCAACGATATTAATAGGAAAACGCCTTCGCTTTTATTAGCATAATAAATTACACCCCAAGTAAACAAATATTAAAAAAAAAAAATTATCACAAAATATGAAACAGTAATTCTTTTACCTCTTAAGGTATTTTAGTTTTATAATATACTCACACGTAAATTCGTTAGTGAAAATAAACCCAATTTGATTCAATTACCCACATCAACAACAAAGAATTAAATAGCGTCATATTTCCATATGTTACTTATAGTTAATTTCCAGTTTTGCCAATTGCATTAAAAAACCACATTCTCTAAGCCCCCAACCAACTCACTCCAATGTTCGAAGGGTGCGCAGAAGATGTTTTAATTTGTGTTAATATTGATTTATTATTTTGGATTTCTGTATGTATATTAATTTAATAGAGGTACTTAATATTGGAGTACTATTCACTTAACAGCAATAACGATAAACTTCCCTATAACTCTCCAATTTAGTTAGCCAAGGGTATGAAACAAAAATATGTAATTATTTAAATATGTAAGTATAAAACGTATAGTACTGACCCAGTGATTAGTAAAATACCTCTTACATTACAACCAAGTGCACATGCTGAAATGTCCGATGATTCCAAATCTTTAGAACCAAATGAGGTGGAGGAAGTATCTTTTGAGGCGTTTACGAATGTAAATCGATTTATCGCTAAACAAAATTGGTCATTTCGGGGTAAAGGTACCATTTTTCACAAGAAGAGAAATTTCGTGATATTATACCTCTTTATTTCAGAAAGAAGTAAATGGGAACAAAACTAAGGTAATGGTACTAATAAAAGGTGGAGGAAAAAGGAAGAGTGGAAAAAAGTTGAAATGTAGGGAAGAGGAGATACAGCAGGTAAAGGAATTCACATACTTGGGATACACGATGAGGCAAGACTACAAAGATGGGGAACATATAAAAGAACGTATGAGAAAAGGAAACAAATTAATAGGGCCAGTGTGAAGTGTAGGGGAAAGACTGTTCGGAATGGACTTAAGGAAAAGGAAACTATTATTTGAGAAACTAATATAATGTGTGGTGCTGTACGGGGTGGAAGTGTGGTGCTGGAAAGAGTATAAAGAGATAGAGGGTACTGGGTGTGGAGACAGAAACGCCGGGATACATTATTAGAGAGGAGTTTCAAGAAGATAAAATAAGGGTGGAGGCGGGATATAGAGCAATAAAGTACGAGGAGGAAATGAGTAGAAAAACGGAGTGCAAAATATTACAAGAATGCTTGAAAGAAATAAAAGAAGGAAGAATAAAATATGGACAATAAACCAGAACAGAATATTATGAAAGAAACGGGTATGCGAAAGAAGAAATTGAGAGACTAAGAACGGTAGGAGTGAGCGTGAGAGAGGACATAATTAGAAGGGACAGGGATGCAAAAGCAGGAAATATGAACGAAGGTGAAAGAAGGAAAATATAATGTAAACTATAGGAACATTACTACATTAATTATATTTGAAGGGCGAAGGGAGGAAGGAAAGAATGAAAATAATATCGAAATTTAGATGTGGAAACGAAGAGAGGGGAAACAAATATTGAAGCATATTGTAGACTGTGCGGGGAAGAGATAGAAACGATTAAACATATGCTGAAGAATGCAGGGAGTTAAAGGAAGATGAGAGGACGGCAGAAGAGATACTAGAGGAAAAAGGAAGGGGAGCGAATTAGATGGAAGAAACATGGAAAAGAAGAAGACAGGGGGAGAGGAGAAAAGAGGGAAGAATATAGTGTAGGCTAAGCAGGGGAAGGAGAGACTGTAAATAGATGTAAATAGCATAAATTTATAAAGCAATTACTTTGAAATATTGGTATAAAATAAGCACATAAAGATAAGTAGTACCTCTTTCTTTCAAACATGATGAGGTTCTAAACAGTCACTTAGACATGATGTTATTTTATGAGATTTGTTTTATTATTTACATATTATTCAAGTATATTCTCATTTGATTGCATTTATTTTTACTTTTGTGACGCTTACATAATTCCTCACAGTAAGGCTAAACATAAATTTAAATCAAGCCCTTTAAGGAATATGCGCGGTCGATCCTTTTTATCCCAGTCCGACATTGCCAAGCCACATAAGAGTATTAAAAAATCAATAATAAAACTGTACCATATAGATAAATTAATTTTCCTTTGTGAAAGTATGCAGATTATCCTGTATTATAAGTGTTTTGGCTTAGTCCAGAGAAGGACTCAAGTGCGAAAACAGTCCTTCTCAGGACTAAGCCTAATGACGGAAACTGAGTCCGCTTCCCAAACGTCGCACTACAAAAGCAAAAACTATGGATCAACTCAACTAATATGCAGTTTATATTTATCATACAGCAATTTTCAGTGATTATCAGGTGTGACTATAGCCATGTGGTAAAAGTCCTATATATGGCAAAAATCGCGCATAGGAGGTTCGTGCAGAACAACGACGATATGCTCTAAAAGGTTGCTGGTTAAGCGTATTATCTTAGTGAAGTATGGTGCAGAACAGTGAACTGAGGAGATCTATTATTTCGTATAAAATAATTCAAAATATGTAACATTTGTGAGGAATTAATTAATAGTCATATACTTATAGTGACTGTTTGAAAAAATATTTACAGTACCATTTTTAACTTTCCCACCTAAAAGGAAAGTTAATGTAATCGGTCAACGAATTAGAAATTGAACTGAGACCGGAAATATCCCTTTTGAGGCCCCCGAGTCCAAAAAAATGTCAAAAATGTGTGTGCATGCGTGTGTGTGTGGTCAGCCTGTAATGTATCTCTCAGATGAGATAATCTCAAAAAACTTGAAAAGCGATTGCATTCAATTTGGCACAAATGTTTAAGGTGTAAATGTCTAGACCCTAGTCGTGGGAATGGAACTATAAGGTAAGGAGTAGAAGGGGTAAATGTGTGTTTAAAACCTAAATATTCAGACCACAATGAAATTTTGTGAGGGTTGGTGGAAGAATTATGGAGTAATAAAATAACATTCAGAAAATTATGTTAAATTTGTGAGTGAACTAAGATAAATTCCTAAAACGCGTCAGCCGTTACGCAAGTGTATCATTTGTTAATTTGGAATACATATTAATTCATTATTAAAAGTTGTGTTATGAACGAATAAGTTCAAAACTATGTAATTAAAAATTAATAATAATTTTTAATTACATATTAATTCAGTTTAACAAAAGATATTTAAATTTTTTTGACTGCATTTCATAATGTGCATAAGTTAAAGCAAGTTGATTATCGTCCTTTTCTGTTTTATACAAATTATGAAAGAAGCATAATATTGAACTTATTCGCAGTGATGCAAATTTAAAAAAATAGCTAATCGATGTATCTTGACTTTAGTGATAATAACGGTACCCTTACTTAAATTATTGTTGTGCATCACAATGACTTCCTCGCAACAATTAAAAACCTTAGAATTAATTTACAAGCCTAATATTGAATTACTCGCAAAACTCAAATCTGATAAAAAGGTTTGGCGGACTAGTGGCAGGATACGATATGTTAATTGAATGAGATAGGAATGGATGAGGTTAAGTGTATCATAGGAGGGCAAGTAAATAATAAAATTACTCAAATTAGAATAACTAGCTTTGCACAATGATGATTCAAGGTAGCAGTGTCATATTGTAATTCCGTGAGCGGACCAATTTTACCATTTAGAGCTATTTGGAGCTCTAGTACTCGATTTGGAGCTTTCTTAGTTCTTTTGAAAAACGGGTCGCTGCCAGCTTGTTCGAAGCTAGCAGCGTAGCGCGGAAATAAACAAAAATTTAAATATTGAAGGTCACACGGGTATAGAGCTCTCTCCGCCGTGTCGTAAAAAAAATTTCCCCACCTTAAAAATTTTCATTCTCAGAGTATCCGTTTGGCTACCTGGGGAGAGGTGTACAAATCGTCGGCCTAATTTAATAGTGTCCACAACTTCATCGGCGAGACACTAAAATGAAATGACATTTGAATTTCGGCCACCATGCAAAAAAATGTTGGAGGTAATTTTTGTTTAACAATGCGACATTCCTGTTTTATTAAGTACTAGTCGTACCCGTCGTGCGTTACTGAGATCTCAGAATGGGAGGGGGGGGGGGAGATATTTAAAAATGCCAGAGACCTTCGTGGGAGTGTACTCAACAACTTCCCAAAGTTTCATAGCGATCGGATGAATGGTGTAGTAACGCATAAAGGACAAACATATAGACGTACATTCGTTTTTATAGATATACATAAAGCAGGAATAAGTCACGCACGAACTTAGACAGGATTTTTTATATAAAAGTATTTTAAGGGGTTGTTACAGGGAAGAACAAAGTGGTTTTTTCAATTTATAATTTTATATTAAGAGCTCTAAATCATCCAGGCTTCATTTTTAATTTTACTTGATTTTATTATTTAGGAATAGTTTTCCTATAGAAGGGGTACTTTGTTATTTGTTTGAGTTTCATAATTTGAGAGCTCTAAATCCGCGTGACCTTCACTATTTCAATTTTTGTTTATTTTCCCTGCTAGCTTGAGGGCAATATTCAACCCATTAATTTGCACATTGGGAAAGAACAAACAAGAAAACCTTTTTATTAATTAATATGCAATTTTACAAGTACATTAATAAATCAAAGAATAAAAAAACAAAGAAAAGGAAAGATTCAATATGCAGATATAACAAAATACCATTAAATCAGGTTAAAGTGAGTACAAAATTATAAAATGCGACCGAACAATGAAAAGTAACTTAATTACATATGAATACAATAAAGAAACAAACAGTGAAATCACACCCACAATTGTGTCATAAATAAATCCGAATTAAAATTGTGACACCGAATATATGGCCGTTATACAATCAATGCTGACAGTTGAGTTGACAGTAAAGTAAAAAGAAAAAGAATAATTCAGATTAAATTACACATAAAATAAAACAAACAGAAAAGGTAGCATTAAGGTAACTACCATAAATTACATATATAAAGAAATCAATCCGTAGACAAACAATTCTAAATTAGCAGGCCGAATCAAATACACTTGAAAATTCATTTAAACAAAGCCTTGCAAGGGTAGAAAATAAAACAGTTAACCTACTGGTAAGCAATGACGCGGAAGTTTGAGTGGCTGCGCTAGAAACTACAGCATCCCTTTCTCAGCTTACACGTTCATCTATAGAGCTCTCAGCATTTAAAACCAATACGAACGGGTTAGTTTTAACACTTAAGACTGTGGGAAACCATTTCTAGTTGCGAAATCAGGCGTAAAGATGAAATTGTGAGGTTTTCGTAAAATATATAGACACGTTTCTGTAAACCCCAGTATCGGTAATAACGACAATTAAACTGAGGTTTATCATGCCACGTTTGTCCACGCATGAAGTCCTCTACGCGGGCGAAAATGTCAGTAAACAATCAACAATGCCTAAATCATTCCAGCAAGGAGGTGGATGCCGTACGTTATGACGCGCTTTTTTTTTAACAGGTTTCAGTTTAATAAGCGTACTTGCGAGATGGCGAATTGGCAATTAAATTACTACCGCATTACTACTCTTTGTTTTCAAGAAACAATTCTGTGCGATTCAATATCTTGTGATAATTAAATAGTAATTTTTTGCAAGGGAATGGCCTATTTTTAATGATACACCAGCTTGTTGAATTGCTTGCTACGAGCTTTAATCTTTTGGTTATAGGTCAAGTCGATGTACAACTGACGCTCTAATATGATTTTAAAAAGGGGTGAATTCTGTTGCTACCTTCTTAGATCTTTCCCGTGCATTTGATAGTGTTTCCCAGGATATATTGCTTGAAAAGTTAGAGAAAGTTTATAACTTTGAGAAACTTAGTGTGTCTTTAATAAAATATTTACCTATGTAATAGAACACAATGTGTACGTGTAAATAATCAATATTCTTAGAAATTGTCAATATTAAGTAGAGTTGCTTAACCCTTATGATATCATAAAAATTTACACCTTATATCTCCCACACGGAGTACCCGGGTACTACCTCTATATGGTGCATAATTTGACTGCATTATCACTGTAGACATTTCTGTTGCGCGCCATAGTTCATTTTTATTGGCTGTTTATGTTTTGTTCGCAAATTTCATGAGTCAGGATGATGGAATCTTGAAGACAAGGGCGTCAGTTGCGTTATTGATGAGCTAGAGTACAGTCGATTTGTTTGTGTGTCTGTGTGCTGTTACTTTTATTTGTTTATTATTACATAAATTTATTATATTATACATTATTATATAAACTTATAACTGTGTTGTGCGTGATAAAAATGGAAACGAATCTAAACGAACCGGTGGCTGGACCCAGTGGCTTTAGTACTTCAGTTGTACGATCACGACGGTAAGTTTAGTAATTATTTTACTTATTATATGCGCTGTGTACCATATTACCATATAACCATATTAGCGTTTTTTGTGTTTTCTCTAGAAGTCGCAGGTCGGTAGAGGACTCATTACCTTTGGACTCCAGGGGAAATATTCGATTAGATTAGTAAGTTTATGTTCGCCTACGTACGTGTTATGTACTCAAGTCATCTAATATGCACATATTTATTTTATATGTGTTTGTAAATTATAGTAGTTTGACCGAAGAGCAACTAATGTATCTATACGAAGACCATTTCGACGAAGAATCAGATCCTTTTGCAGATGATGATGCCAACGAGACGGATGCTGAATGGCTACCACCAAACGCCGATGACTCCGATGTAGAAGATGTAGCTGAAATTGACCGAATGGCAGAAGCTATTGAAGTTGTATCAGAGTGCGATGACGAAACAACTGAGGTTGATGATGATCAAGATGTCTCCCACACGTCCACAGAATGTGGAACTCCTGGAAAATTTACCTGCCGCGATCAAACAATTCGGAAAAAGTCCCATTTAGCAACATCACAAGCACGTTCATACAATATCATACGTGAATTAGGTAAAAGCAACACACCTTTTTCATTTCGTCGTACAATATATTACCTTATACATAATGTATTTTCAGGCGGACCACATCGAAGTAGCAACTCATTGACACGTCTAGATATCTTGAATTTGATATTTACGAATGAAATGAAGTTCATTATAATCAGAGAAACAATTCGAAAAGCAAACCAGTGCATCAATGAACATAATGAAGCCCATCCCAATAGACAAAAACAGTGGAAAGCTGTCACCCTTGATGAATTTAACGCCTTTCTGGGAATATTGGTCACTGCGGGTGTTCACCATTCTAACTCGGAACACGTAAACGAATTATGGAAAAACGATGCGTTACCAATCTACCGGGCAAGTCTTAGCCGGGCAACATTCCAAGACCTACAGAAATATATTCGCTTTGATAACTTGCATACACGGTCGGAGCGACAAACAAGGGACAAGGCAGCCCCAATAAGAGACATATGGACAATGCTAAATCATAACCTACGTCGCCACTTCAAGCCATATGAAAATCTAACCGTGGATGAACAGCTTTTTCCGTATAGGGGTAGAACGAAATTTACTCAATAGATGCCATCGAAACCAGCAAAGTACGGTATTAAAGTTTTTTGGGTAGCTGATTCCAAAACGGGTTACCCATTACAGGGAATAATTTACACAGATAATACACAAAATGTAGCTCGTTTCATTTTAATACCTTACGAAAATGTTTGTCTTTACAGGTAAAGAACAAGGAGAAGCACGCCAAGTCAATGTTGGAGAGAGAGTAGTAATGAATCTATGTCAGTATTACAAAGGCTCCGGAAGAAACATTACTACCGACAATTTTTTTTACCTCACTCCCCTTGCTAAGGTGCTTCAGAGAACAAGGGCTCACTTTAGTGGGAACTTTGAGGAAAAACAAACCCTACATCCCAAAAGAATTGCTACCTTCAAAAAACAGGGAATTAGCATCGAGCCTTTTTGCTTTTCGTGATGAAGGAACTTTATGTTCCTATGTACCTAAGAAGAGCAAAGCTGTTGTGTTGCTTTCGAGTATGCACACAACTCCAGAAATTAATGACACGAGTACAGCCAAGAAACCTGACATAATTATGTACTATAATTCTACCAAATCCGGAGTTGATCGAATGGATCAAATGGTAATGATGTACACGATTAAAAGAAAAACAAATCGCTGGCCACTAGCTTTTTTCTACAACATTTTGGATATTGCTTGTTTAGCAGCGTACATCATATATATTGAAAACAATCCAGAAATTTCCTGTAGAACTGATCGTCGAAAATTATTTCTAAAAAATCTAGGAAGAGATCTTTGTCTACCCTCTATAATAAAATGAAGTAAGCAACCGATAATCACGCGGTTTTATTTCGTGAAAACCGCCATGGAAAACATTCTTGGCGTAAAAATAGCCACCGTACATAACCCACCACCAGCACCAACCTCGGTACAAGAACGTGATAACACCGGGCGCCTGAAGTTCACTGGTTGCTGCATCATGTGCAACACCGCGGAGGAAAAGAGGAAAAGGGGAACGCGCAAGAGATGCTGTAAATGCAGGAAACCAGTGTGCGATGAACACACCAACCCAACTCCTACTGTATGCAGAAAATGTGTAGAATGAAGATACGGCGTGTTTATCTCAGAATCGTGCATCATTATTTACATTTTTATTTTTACCTTTGAATGCTATATGTATAAAATTATTGTATTACCTGTTTGCCACTAATTATATACCTACTACATACAAATAAATACTATCCAATTACGCATTTATTATTATAGATATCGTTTTCTACTCATATAAACCTAGGAGTACCGGGGTACTCCGTACGGGAGACAGGAGGTGCACTTTATAAAATCGTCAAAATAAAATCTTTGCTCAAACTATTTTGCCTAAACTTATGTTTTTCGTGAGTAAAACTATTTTGTTGGAGATGTCACGAAAGCTCAAAATAAAAGGTTGAATAGAAAAATAGTTATATGACTGTAAAGACGAAATAGTACCCGGGTACTCCGTACGGCACCATAAGGGTTAAGGGAGTATTCTTGAGCCACTCCTATTTCTTATTTAAATAAATGACTTCCCCAACTATTTGTCAATAGAAGGCAATTGCATTCTTTACGCTGATTACCTTAATCTTAAGTAATATTGAAAGTAAAATACTTCGCGGTGTGGCCAGTGAGTAGTGTATTGCAAACCAATTAAAGGTTAATTCCCCAAAAAGTGAACAACTTACTGTTTCTTTAAAGAAACCTCTTGTTGAAACTTACAAGCATGTGAATTTCTTGGTTTGTACTTTGATTCTAAATTACAATTCCATTTCCATGTGGAACACATTAAAGCAAAGTTAAGTAGCAATATATTTGTTTTTCGTAGACTGTATGTGAATGTTTCCAGTGAAGTGTTAAAAACTGCATAGTTTGGTTTATGCCACACCATTAACGTATGGGATTACTATTTGAGTAAATTCGTCACATAGTGGTAATTTGTTTAAACTACAAAGGAGGTTGGAATCTTAGCTAATATTGGGTTTAGAGAAGATTGTAATTACGCCCTTACTCCAATTTTTAACTCTACCTTGTATATTTATATTAGCTTGTTTTAAATTCACTCAGAAATCTGAAACTCATTCCCACAACACGAGAAATATTAATGATTTGCGACTCCGTTTGCTAAGATTAAACAAAACTCAGCAAGGATATGAAGTCCATCAAGCTCTGTAATTGCCTTTCTAATTGCATAAAATCCTGAAATTGCATTTCAGAAATCAATTAAAAATTTTCTCACGTGTCATGCATTTTTATTCAATTAATGAATTCCAAAAATTTAATTTGGTGAATAATCTTATTCCATTATCAATATATTTTTGTTTTATTAATTTTAAAAGTTTAGTTATATTATTGTGTATTGGTTTTGTTATGCCGAGTTTTTATTTCTGTATTATAAGTGTTTTGTAACTGTGGTTTCCTATTAGTGGAGTTGATCGGCCTATTTCCACAGTTTATGCTTTTTGAGCGCGACGTTTCGGAAGCGGACTCTGCTTCCGTCATCAGACTTAGTCCACAGAAGGACTGTTTTAGCACTTGAGTCGAATTCATATGTTATATCTAAATTTTCCCAAGCACTTGACTACTCTCAGATTCGAACTTGGTACCTTTCACTTACTAGTCCGACACCTTTACCGCTGAGCCACTGAGTAATCCAATATATATTTGTTAGAACTTATATATATATATATATATATATATATATATATATATATATATATATATATATATATATATTAAACTTTTCGTGGTTTCGCAGAAGTTTATTGCGCATGTTGCGCCGTAACCTATTGCGCAGGTGTATTGCGCTTAAGCTCTTCGCGCATTATTGGAATCCATATGGGTTTCATTTCTACACTAGCTTGGCTTATTGGATTTTCTGCTAGTGCGATGTATGTGGCTTCTTTGAGTTTCCGACGAGTTGTATTCTCGTCCTTTGCCACTATCTGTATGTTATCCCATTGGATGCGGTGGTCTTCGTTCCAGACATGTTCAGCGATTCTTGACCTTTCTGTTTCGCCCTTGCGGACGTTGTTCTTGTGTTCCTGAGTTCTCACTTTGAGTGGTCTACTGCTCTCTCCTATGTATGCTCTGCCGCATTCGCATGGTAGGTTGTATACACAATTCTTGGAATTCTGATCTTCATTGTATGGTTTGGTTTTGGTTAGTATTCCCCTGATCGTTCTAGTCGATTTGAAGGCAGTGCGTATCTTGTATTTGCTGCCTATCCTTCGTATTTTGTCTGAGGTACCTTGTATATATGGTATTATCGCTGTATATTTAGGTTCTTCTTTTTCAGTTACCCTTTCCCTGTTTAGGTTAGGTGTTTGATCGGGGTAGCCATTTTCTTTGAGTGTTCTAGCGATATTTTCTTTTTCTCTGTTCAGGTCCTCTTGTTTTTATTTACTTCACATGAATAAATATTATTATTATTACATTAAAATACCTACTTATGTTTAATATAATCCTTTAATTAATCACTTAATGACCAACACTTAACGGGCTAAGGTACGCGGTTTAAACTCAAGATGGTGACGATTATTTATAGATATAAGTGTTTACACGCCCGCGTCGCTGATTAAAACCAGAACTATGTGATTATTTATTGATACGTTTGTTTACACGACCACTTTAATTTTCTGAAAAACTTACATTAAAACCAACGCAAAAAATAAAAGGACAAATTGGCGTTTTTAGTTTTTACTAAAACGGAAACGGTAATATATTTAAGCCACATCGGTTTATAATTATGGTTTGTAACAAAACAATAGAACGATACCACTCAATTGAGCCTCCAACTGCAACTAACTGTTTTACTTCCAAATGCATCCTAATTACGATAAATATAAATAAATAAATATTACGAGGGAATATATTTATATTTATTATTAAATATTATTAATTTTTAAAATATTCACTCGTCCTTAGCAAATCCCATATGTCTCGAATTTCTAAGTAACAAACAATGCTGTCCTTTAATTTGCAGTATGTTCCAATGTAATTAATTACTAACCGGCGCTATTTTACTCAAATTCTGTGCGTATAAAAATTCTAACCGATTTGTCAGGTCGTTTTCGAGTCCCATGGAAGAGAACCTGTTTTTCTACCCCAACATGTGTTTTTCCCCGAAAAACATGATCAAATTACGACTTATTCACAAGATATTAAAACCTATTAATTATCACACATTTTGTACATCCCTTTAAATGCAAAACTGGTAATTTGTTGCACAAAGCAGGTCCAAATCCCCTCAGGGCGCGATACAGAGCCAATAAGTTGAAAAGGATTCGTTAAATTACAATACAAAAAAAATTAGTTTTTTTATAAATGTTTTAGGATTCAATTTCCCATACGTGGGCATTATACTTCATTTTGAAATGTCCTAAAAAACGTAAATTGACATTTTTAGCGTTTCCGGTTTCTTAGAAAGGCATTTTTAGAATAATTACGATTACTGCACAAAGGTTAAGTCGGAAATCAATTAATTTGCAATACCATTCAAGTAATTACATGTAATTACTACAAGTAACAATAGAATTTAAAATTGCTTTGTGAAAATAGGGTATAAATAGGAGAACATATGATTATTAAATGTTCATTTATAACCCTTCTTGACTTTTTTGTAACTATACTGTTAAGCTTTATTTTAATAAGAAAAAATGCCCCGTCGTTCAAGGCGTTTTGGAAGCCTTTACCAAATTTTTTTATTGAAATGAAAGATTTTATATTAATTATTAAACTATGGTTAGATAGTATTATTTTGTTATATGTGTTTCGTGTTTACTTTTAGTTAAATCGTTAACTCTGTTGTAATGCTAATAATAATAAATAATAAATATGAAAGGTAGAAAGAAGATTTTTTAAATTTAATTTCCATTTTTATCCTTAGAAAAAGAAAACGAATTTGGTAAATTCAAAAACAGTTTTTCATTTTTGATGGAGAAACTGCCACTTTTATATTTTTAGCAGTACTTGTGCCTATCAATGATCTATAGAGTTAAAGGATTTTTTTTATTTAAATCACAATTAATGGGAAATTATATGCCAAATAACGTGTTTTTATTTTATCAATTAGGACGCTTTTTAATTTTAATTACATCCTTGATAATACGATTTCATAAACATTCCTCTCTTGCTAGTAGTGTTTTGAATTAAAATGGAAAAAAGCAAGCACATCAAGGAAATAATGAAATCAAAACAATTTGAATTGCATTGTTACTTGTATTTCTTCTAATCAGTCTAATTATATCGTAGATTAATTGATTTTTATTTTTGTGCAACAATTTCATTGAAGTTTATTCATATTAAAAATATATTACTCCCATTATTAATTCCTGTATGTGAAGAAAAACAACTGACTTGGAGCTGTTTTAAATTCCTTTAAATAAACCGTAATGACATTTAAATTTACTATCTATTCCATTATAATACAATAAAAATAAGATCATTTGTTTGGTTTTATAAATACACATATATTCAAATTCATTAAAAATATAATTCTGCTTTTTATATAACAGATTTACAAGTCAGTTTCGAACCACGCATTAAATATTTTTATAAGAATTCTTTCATTAACAAACTGGTTGTTTAAGAGAATATCTACGTGCCTGTAATATAATAGAAAATTTACCTGACTATTACAATACGTTCTTGGTTATTGCTAACATTTAAAGAAGGTATTTTTTCTTAATTCAATAAAGATTAATATTCAAGAAAACGAAAAAAAAAGTTGTAAATTAAACCTAATAAATCTATGAAAATATTTTACTTTTTCTTTACTCGTTTTTTTATTCAACCGATTCGAATAATCGAAGGTGGACGATTTTTCGATCCAGTTGACCAGGGGTGTTTCATTCAAAGCTCATGATGTAACACAAGTTACAACACAAATCATAAATCAATCCCAAAAGTAAATGTTCCGTCTCACGGATGGAGAGATGAGTCGTTTCGCCAACCGCCAGCAATTGGTTATTATGACGTTAAGCTCGGCGCGGCGACGCCTGGATATAGATATGTTTTTCGTTAAATAAGTATAATATTTCAAATGTTTCAAATCGGGAATGTCCCTTTCGTGTTCACGGGCTACCACCCTACGTTGCGCTAGAAAACAAGTCTTGATAAAGTGAATCTCTTGGTATAAAGACATAAAGGTAACTAATTAACTAATAAATTTATTATTAATTAATTGATAATAAATTTTAGATTGTTGTATACCTCAAGTTTTAACTTTTGGCACCATGGAGGATAAAGAGCGTAAGGTGTGCGGAAAGATTGCGCGATAAAAGGAAAAATATCTTACAAATGGAAGTTCAAAAACGTGTTAAATTAGACAGTTTTTTTTAAACCTAGTTCAGTAACGGAAAAAATAAGCACTATTCGGCCTTCAAAATCAAATGAACCTGTACCTTCTACGAGCAGCACTCCAGATGAGGTTGACTCTATTACAGTACTAGTACTAGTACATTAGTTTCCATCAGCTTGCAGCCAAATCAAACAATTTTAGAAAACATCCAAGTGGATGAAATGTCTCGGGAAGTGTTAAACTTATTTGTGATACCAAAAGGATGTGATATTGATTTATTTTTTTAAAAGCATCCACAACAACCATTTAAGGATACGACGCTACCATTCTCTGCACAGAAGGCTTTTTTTGGTGAAAATTGGTCTAGTCGGAAGTGGTTAAGTTATGATGCAGCAACTTCCAAACTCTTTTGTACTGTATATTTATGTTTCTCATAACCGGGTGATACAAATTCTTCTTGCGACGGGCCTGACGATTGACCCTATGTTTACCAAAGAATTAAAGAACACGAGTTTAGTAAACCACACCAAAATTGTGTTGAATCATGTTATGAAGCCAAAAAATAAAGACATCAGAACTATTTTATTTTATGATCAAAAAATCTTAGCAACGAACAAGTTAATAAAAAGCGCTGAATTCTAAAAAGAATCATTGATATTTTAAAAGTTATTGCAAAACGAGGTCTCAGTTTTTGAGGGAAGAAAAATAAAGAAGCTTATATATTAGACGATCTCAACTAGGACCATGGCAGTTTTTTGGATTATGGTAAATATGATTTAGTATTAAGAGAACACTTGACAATGGTAAGTGATTCAAGTAAGGAAGCACGGAACCGTATCTTAAAAAAACCAGAATAAATGCGAACGAGATCGGGAAATTTGCTGACACTTTTGTCAAATAACACAATATATCTTATTATTCGGACAATTTCATCATTAATTAATAATAGTCTAGCAACTGAAAAAAGCAAAAATATTTTGTGTGGAACTTGACACCACGCAAGATGTTAAAGTTAAAGATCAATGTTCGATAATTATTCGGTATGTGTTAGATGATGATATTAAAGAATGCCTGTTTGTGCTGTAGAATGTTGCAATGATTCTTCAGGACAAGCTTTATGAATTTACTTCAAAAAGTCTTAGATAACAATAATTTAGATGTTAAGAATTGCATAGGAAATGCCACCAATGGTGCCGTAGATATGAAAGGCCAATATAATGGCCTTACGGCTTGGTTAAGTCCATGTATGGTGTTATAGCCATGTATTCAATTTGGTGTTAAGTGATTGCACCAAGTCTACAATTGCAGCCGCTGAGTTTTTTAATCTGCTAAATAGTTTAGCAGCTTTATTTAAAGAATCTCACAAGAGAATGGATATATGGCGTGATCGGGAAACAAGTGAACCCAACAAGAGATTGCAAACAATTGAAGAAACCAGATGTGGGCAAAAAACAAAGCTTTAATCTGGGTTTTAGGCAAATATAAAGTTCAAACCAAAGCGTTGTAAGTTAAAATAATAATAACATTAATCAAAATTGAAGAAACGAAAGCCAGAAATTTAAAGGAAAAATTACTGAAATATGAAACAGGTTTTATTGCACAGATTTGTCCCAGAGTATTTAGTATTACTGAACCTGTGTTCAAATATCTACAAACCAGTGGATTAGATCTCTTAAAAAGTCAACAATTGGTTTCTGCTGCACTTGTTCAAATTAGATCCATCCAAAGAGATATGGCAAACACTAAATTTATTAATTGGACAAAAATGAAACTAAATCTAAAGGTGAAGATGTGCAATTGTCTCATGATGATTCGATTGAAAATTCTTATTCAAAATTCACTGTTGAAATCCACAATGTTATTTTGGATCGAGTCATTGAAATTATGGATTCGAGGTTTGCGAATACAAAGAACTCTGTCGCTCTCTAATTTAAAAGAAAACCCTATTTCACCAAAAGCCTTAAGTAAGTTGTCTGAAACATTACATTTTGATAACATTGTAACTACAGAAAATCTACAGTATGAACTTATTAATTTTGCCAATAGTTGGGATACACTAAAAAATTCTGCTACTGACGTATACACAATACAAAATGAAACGACATCATCAGATGAGGATGACGATAGAGTCGAGGCAGAAGAAGATTTTGTCACTGCAAAGTATAAAAGTTGCAAAAATTGTGCTACAAGGTTCTAATCAAATACAATTTATATAGCGAGGCTTATAAAACCTTAACATTGGCACATAAATCCTTGTTAATACTACCAACAACACAAGTTGCACGTGAAAGATCGTTCTCGACATTAAAATTTCTAAAAAAAGTGACGTACATTTGGAAGCTTTCATGCTGATGGCTGTGGAGAGGAAAGTGCTAAATGGTTTAGATAGTGACTAATAATTAATTGATAGATTAGCTGAAAAAGTTCTTTGTTGCGAAGAGAGTTATCACGGGACGTTTTATCAGCCCAAGTATCACCGTAGTATCTAATATTGTATTGCATTTGTATATTTCTACTACATAAATGTGGTTTTATTTTATACGTGTGTGACGTTTTTTTTAAACTATTACCTATAATTAAATTGGCTTGGGCTTGGGCTGCTCTACAATCTAGTCCAGGCCTGCATAGGTTCTGCCAGCACGCCCCTGCAGTTGACCCAAATTTTTTTTATTGCACTCAACAGATGTTTTTGAATGTGTATTCAGCAAAATTACATAAAAGGCAAATTAGCGGTTTTAAAGGGTTGATTTGTGTAGTTACTATCGGTGTAGAGAACGGAGTTCCTTCATTTATTTTTTTTACACAATCGTGTATAAATATATTTTTATGTAACTGGAAAAAATGAACCAAACTAACTTTAAACAAATCATTGATACCGATAATGCATAGTTCGTGATCCCATATTTCAAATTTTATCAATCCTTTTTATTGACGCGTCACTCAAAAAAGATTATAGTAATCCCAAAATTATTATTTTATGCAAAAGTACAAAAACAAAGTAAGATCACAGAATAAGGAGTTTATTCTGTGGTAAGATAGTCTGTCATAGAATCAATAACACAGTGTTTCTTTAAGTGAAAACTTCATGTAACCTCATCGTTAAAAAAACGTTCGCCATTTTTTCCAACATGACAATGAGTTTTGTTCTGATTTGAAATCATGCTTCATACAAAAAAGAATAGATTTTACCGAAGGATATTGTTAATAACATTTGAGGTTACGATTTAAATGACACTTATAAAGTAATTAAGGTTAAAACCATAAGGTGAAAATACATCGCTCTGTTACAACATTGTAAAGAACATAATATAAATCCTCGTGTGGCGCTAAAGCGAAAATACTAACCATGATTTTTTTGCACATATGCAGCACAAAAATAGACCTCCAACAAATACACTCATTAAAGAAGGATGTCGGCTTAAAATATCACTTAGCAATCATCTCTCACCATGTGTTCATTAACATATTTTTTTCATTTTTGGCTATGTCAATAATTTTTAATAGAATGCGTACAGTAAGTAACTGGGACAAAATAAATTACGAGCGTAAATAACCAGAGTACAAAAGGTTAATTATTCGAATACGAACTAAAGGGTTCTTAAACATTTATTTACTTATAATTTTGATTTAGTTTAACCACTTTAAGGTTCGGTTATTTATGAAAGTTTGTGTAAAAAAAATTATAATATTAAAGGTTAAATTTTATGTCTTTATTAACGTGTACGAGTATCTTCAAGAACATAATTTTAAACCCAAATATTAAAATACTTAGCTTTTGGGTTTTTAAATGGCGTATATTTATTTTATATTTATAACTCAAAGCCTACTATTAATATAACAGTTTGATAAACTTAAAAGGTAAATAAAATAAGGTAGTTGACATATCACCAGTAATTGGCACCTACAACAGTTTATTCCCTAAAATAAGACAGACAGTGCATTTCGCGGCGACATCGTCCTTCACACTAAAGTCACTAGATAATATAAAGTACCGCAATCCATAAGGCCAATGAGTAAGAGAGAGATAATAGTATTATTGCCCCAAAATGGCGATTTTTTTCACATTTTGTTGTATCTGATTGGTTGGTTGGAATTTTGTTTTAATACGCGTTATGTTGAAAATATGTAATTGTGGTTCGTTTTTTGTGTGTAAAAACAATAAAAATAAATTTACTTTATTCAAAGAATTTAAACGAAATGAAATCGCTTGCAATATCCTTCCAAAGATCTTTTCAGGTAAATTATGGAAGTGGAGAGATTATTTAGAAATTAGGAAAATAGCATATTGAAAAATTTAATAACCATTGAAAAGTTTCTACAGTTAATTTCAAAAAAAGTTTGACAACCTTAAAGTATTGCAAAATTTTTGTGAAATGTGTTATATTTTGTACTGAATAACAGAAACCAAAATTGTAACCCAATGAATCCATTAAGTAGTAGATCAACCGCTATGCGAGCTGCAATAAAAAAAATAAAACATAAAATTTAAACGCGGTGTTTTAATCTCCTAGTTGATACTTCTAATATTAACTCAACCCTAACCATAATCATTTTGAAACTTAGGTTTCTAACAGTTAAAATTAACCCATTTTTTTATTAGTTTCATTAGGTACATGTAAAGTTTTTTCAAGGAAATTTCACACTAAATTTATGATTATTATTATAAAATAACAGGATTCTCAAACGGACGCAGATAATGAATCACTGAGATTACAAATATACTTAAAAAATTATGATATTGGGTCACCACCGCTGACCCACTTGAAAGAAAAATAATAAAAAACAAGATTTTAAATTTCCCGCGCCAATTTTGCCCGAAAATGGAGGGCGAATGCGGTACTTTATGTTATCTAGTGACTTTACTTCAGACATCGCTGGTGGCCCATCTAGGACACAGCATAGGAACTATGAAGATGCCACGCCCACGTGCTTAGTTGACTTTTGGCGGGTAATTCTTGAAGAAGCTGTCAGCAAATTATGTACAATTCGATGATTTCTATCAACAATTATTAAGAATTAAGTTGATTGTTATAATTTTTTTTTTATCAAATTAAGTTTTGTATATAATAGGCAACAAGATATGTTGATATAGATACGTCCTGTTGAAACACTAGCAGTTATACAGTGTGTCCCACCAGGAAGCGCTGCGCTCGATACATCGAAAAGTACGTGTAGGGTGATTTTGAAAATTTGGTTATTTCCAAAGGTCACTGAGGCCTACCTTTTTAAAATATTTCACGTTTCTTGCACTTCTGGTATAACCGGATGTCGACGCCAACTTGCTTATTTTAAATGGAACGCCCTGTAATTTTTTGCAGTTTTGGATTTTACGTTGAATTTCAAGTCAACTTTGCATAAAGTTATTATAAGTTTTTGTTATGAACGAATAAGTTCAAAGGTAAATATGTAATTAAAAATTATTATTAATTTTATTAAATACATAAATAAAAAGTTTACCTCGAGTAGGATTCGAACCTACGACCTGTACTTTGCTAGAGTACCGCGCTACCAACTGCTTGAACCTTGGTGGCGCAGTTGGTGAAATGAATTTAGGTATAGACAACTACACAAAGTTGACTTAAAATTGAACGTAGAATCCAAAAATACACAAATATACAGGGTGTTCTATTTGAAAAAATGAAGTTTTGTAACTTCTTAACTTTTGAAATTGGCTTACAAATGTTGAGGGCCTGTATGTTCTTCAGACATTATGCAATCATTTTCAGATGTAGCGATGTCTAAACCATTACTGTTGCAAATATTGTAATTAAAAGTCATCCACTGTCCAAGATTTAACATTTTTAATATGGTGCTGTAATTATCATTTTTTTCTTAAAAATGGAAATATCTCGAAAATAAAGGAATTTAAATATAGACAACTTTACACAAAGTTGACTTAAAATTTAACGTAGAATCCGAAACTGCAAAAATATACAGGGTATTCCATTTAAAATAAGCAAGTTGGTGTCGACTTCCGGTTATACCGGAAGAACCAGAAACGTGAAAATATTTTGAAAAGGCCCATTGACCTTTATAAAAAACCAAATTTTCAAAATCACCCTATACGTACTTTTCCATATATCGATCGCGGCCCTTCCCGGTGGGACACCCTGTAGGTTAAGCGATAAACATCGGGTGTCAATCACTAAAACATATTTCTTAAAATTTTTCAGTGCTTGACGTCACTGTCAATTACGGGGTTAAACTATAATTTGATAAATGTAATACGTGTCATCCTTTTCTTTATCATGCAAAGTACTATCTATATAATAATAATAGTATATTTGGTGTTATCATACAAAGTTGTATTTATGCAAGTCAAGACTGTAACATGCTAATTCTTGGTATTTTAACGCATTTCTTTCAATAATTAAATTTTGGTATATGTCGATATTTTCTCTTTAGTGTACATAATTACGAACGTCCCTGTACCTAGTGTTATGGTCTATAAGGGCTATTTTAGCCACATCAATTTTGTTCTTTGCGCAAACGCGAACTGAACTTAATTTCCGTTCTATCTACCTTGTAATGCAGTACGTTATACATTTTTAAGTTTTATTCCCTTGTATAAGGTATGTAACGGCTTTTGATTACATTTTGGTATGTATTATATTTAATAGGAAAGCCCCTGGCATTGGGAAAATTCTCATTTATTAAGAAACATCCAATATGATAATGAATTTCGTATCGTGTAATTGATGATATAGGAAGCGTAGTTGATGACGTCACGAAGTTATTATTATTAATGGCGTGTATGATAATGCAATTTTGTATCTTGAAGAACTGAAAATGGCGATACTTTTGTATCATTACCGCATGCTGTTGGTCTGGTCTACAATTCGTTTATGTTATTTGTACGTTAATGAAGACAATAATACCTAATCATACAGTATGTTTATCCTATTGAAAAGAAATGAAGTTCTCAAACTGCTATTCGTTTCAAAATGTTAATACTTATATTTATTTGAGTACAAGAAAATGTAA
Organism: Vesta saturnalis; assembly: GCA_036346205.1. Taxonomy (NCBI): domain Eukaryota; kingdom Metazoa; phylum Arthropoda; class Insecta; order Coleoptera; family Lampyridae; genus Vesta; species Vesta saturnalis. The sequence continues at coordinate 1,078,767 of JARFJB010000939.1, read as the reverse complement.
GTACGTATTCTTTTAATGCAAAGTACGTTTTGAGTAAATAACAATTCAGTATAGTGTTGTTTTGATACGGGTATAATGAAAAGAAACGGCTGACTTCGGTTTCTACGATAAAAATATTTAAGTGCATAACCTTGTAACTGTAATGGTTGTTGACATAGGTGAAGTAGACATTATTAAAGGTATACAGTGTTGATCATTTTTGATTTTGAATTCTACGTAAACATAAATTATATATGTTTGTTTAGTTGTGTTGAATTTAGAAATTAGTCAATACCATAAAGCTTTACGAGTAGTATGCTGAAATTAACCAGACATTATTTTGTTTTATTAAATATACAAATAAATACAGCTGTTTCGTGTTATTCAGATTACCTGTGGTATTAATGTATAACTTTCTCAATTTTTGTTGTATTTTAATTATTTAACCTATAAAATTCAGTGGCGTCTAACAAATCAAATGCTGAGTAACTACAGCTGTGAATATATCCCTGCCTCCCTCACAACCTAATAAAATACATGAGTCCTCAACCTACAGTAAGTTTCGTAAGCAATGTTACCTTGCTGAGCTAAACCGAGGTGCAAACATACCGTTTTAATGTTTAAATCCAAATGCCTGTGGTATTAATGTACAACTTTCTCAATTTTTGTTGTATTTTAATTATTTAACCTATAAAATTCAGCCTACAGTAAGTTTCGTAAGCAATGTAGCTTGCTTAACTGAGGTGCAAACATACCGTTTTAATGTTTAAATCCAAATCGTTAAATTTTTATTTGTTATACTTATTACTATCATATGTAACATGTAAAATCAGAATAAAAATAATCTTCTAAATTGTAAAATGCATTATTTAATAAATGCTCAAATTCGCAAATTGCATCTGTGGTAGTTTTACTTTTACGGAAACCAAACTGTCTTTTGTTAAACAGATTGTTTGTTTCAAAGTAATGAACTATTTGATTTTTTGATTTACTAGTAGCTTCTCAAGAACCTTAGAAAAAAACGGGTAATATAGCAATAGGTCGCTAATTAGAGGTATTGTTGCAATCACCTTTTCTTTAGTTAAGTTAATACAAATACAATTTTCAGTTTGTCAGGAAACACTGCTCCACTAATACATAGATTAATTGATTTAGTTAATGGGTTAATTAAAGTTGATAGGTTACGTTTTAAAATGTATGAACAAAGACCAAAAAATCTTTAGATTTTATTGTCTTTAGTGATAAAACAGCATCTCGTACTGCAGTAGTTGAACAAGATTTAAATTTAAAACACATATTTTTAGTAGTTGACACCCATGTCAACTGTTGATGCAATACAGTGTCACGTACTGGGTGTTTATTTATAAACACCCAGTACTTGACACCCCAAAATATGACCATAAACATTTTAGATCACTGATGTGTTAACTCGCTCAGTTCTTGTTTCAATAAGCGGTAAGTACCTTGTAAAATCTAAAGATCACACATGTTTATAAACACCCGGTACTTTGTTAACAGTGTAAAATATTAATATATTTTACAAGAACCAATATGTCTCCTGTAAAAGGAAGAATGCTTAATTACACCGAGGAGCAAATGAAAAACGCCACTCGAGATGTGTTAGCTGGCAGAGAAACAGTACTCTGCACCGCGCATTACCTTAATGTATAAAGTAAAAGGAAAAACTCCCCGACATCGTCGAATGGGCCGAGAAAATTCTAAGTAAAGATGAAAAATCTCTTCTAGCCGAGTGGGTTGTAAAAATGTCTAAAGCGGGATTTCCTCTGAGAAGAAGAGGAATGCTAGACAGTGTACAACATCTAATTAAAGAGCTTCAACGTAATAATCCATTTAAAAACGACCACCCAGGACGAACGTGGTTTAATGCCTTCTTGAAACGAAATTCTAATATAAGCATCAGAGTTGCTCAAAATTGGACTAACAGCAGTGAGAAAGGAAACTCTTTTGAAGTGGTTTCAAGAGGTTCAGAAATACTTGATGGAAAATCAGTATTTTGAAATTCTTCAAGACCCAACTAGAGTGTTTAATATGGATGGAAGTGCCTTCTTTCTGAACTCATCTTCTTGCTAGTAATGTGCCAGGTCACTGGGGCATAGAAAAGTCAGAAAGTGGGTGAATGACGGGCCCACTCTTTTTTGAAATCATTACATATGTTTTCATCCATGGGTTATCAAGCAAAAAATTCCACTACCTGTCATTTTTTTTATCGACGGTCATGTATCACATCTAACGCTTCACACCAGCAAATTTTGTGACGAACATGGAATTATCCCTGTGGCACCGTTTCCGAATTCAACTCACCTTCTCCAACTAATAGATGTGGCTGTCTTTAGAGTGCTGAAGGAAGGTTGGAAAAGAAAAGTACACCAGTGGAGGATTGATCATTTAAATCAGCCAGCATTAAAAAAAATACATTTTTCACCTTTAATACAAGAAACTTTGAAAAATGGATTTCGTAAATTTGAACTTGTTCCCTGGAATCCACAAGCCGTTGATCTCTTCCTTCAGAAACGAAAACGGGGCAAAGCGCACAGATTCACTTGGTAAAACCATGCAGTGTCTTATTGTTTTGGAGAGGTATACAGGGAAAGATAAGCTAAGCGAATTCCGAAACACTTTGGATGAATGGGAAGGAGGCAACCAGGATTTGTCTCTATTCTTGTTGTAACAGAAAAATAGTAACGAGTCTAAGGACGAAGAGAATGAAAATAATTAAATATATGAAAATGAAAATCAAAATGCAAATACCATCCTAATTGAAAACGAAACTGAAGGTTTCATTGATCACCTTACAACTAATATAAATACCGATGAAAAAGAAGCTATTGACAATGTTGGCGTAATTCAGCATGTGACTCCAACAAAAAAGGTAATGATGTACCAACAAATAATACTTACTAAAGATGCCGAAAAAGTGAGGTCTAACGTGGAAATTGACACGGAAAATACTAATCGAGAAATTGCAAATTCACAGGCTGTTGAAACCAGAAAAATGATAGCGTTAGACGGTAAAATCGCGCCTTCACCTTTCAAGCGTGCTTTATTCTGACCTCAATTTTCAAAAAACAAGGCAAAAGAGAAAGTGCCGAGTGTAGTCAGTTCGAGACAGTGACAGTTATATTATGAAAAAAACGAAGCGAAGAATGTGAAGGAAAGGGATAAAATAGAACAAGCAAATGCACGAACATTAAAGGCTGAATTACAAATGAGCGCCAAAAAATACAAAGCTGAGGAAAGAAAAAGAAAGCCCACAAAAGCAAAAAAAAAAAGAAAATCAGTGAATCAAGTAGCAGCGACAATGAAGAAGAATGGTAAGAATCAGGTGACAGTTTAGATGACATAAGCCTGCCAGACCAACAGTTGTTGGGGACAGAAGAAGAGGGGGAAGATCAAATTTATAAAAATGATTCTATCTTGGTTAATTTTCATGGAATGAAAAAGTGTTTTATATATGTGTGCATCATTCAAACAGTTTCTGAAGATGGAGAAGTGGTTGCACTGAGGGCGGTATCAAATGATAAAAAGAAATTTCAAGCGAATGACCCAGAGTGTTAGTGTTGTATCTGCTTCACAGATTATCAAAGTCTTGCCAGTACCACAACTATATGGCTCTGGTGAACCACTGAAATATGAATTTGAAAGTCCGCTTAATACTCATGGTTGATTCTAATAGCTCGATTATGTAAATGTTCACAATATAATGCCTTGTCAAATACTCAAACATTACTGTGCCAAATACTAGATATTTTGAATTTTGTTTGACTGAACGTATCTCCAGTGATTTAGTTTTAATTTGTAGGTACACAATTCATCTAAACACATTACATATTGTTAATAATAATACAGCATATTGTAGTCCTTTAAATAATAAATTGACAGAACAAAACTTATTGATTTTTTAAACTGGTGTGCTTACCTTAAAGCCAACTATGGAATCTAATTTTAGTAAAGAATAACTAGATTCTTAATATAATTAGATATTATTAAACTTTCTTGAAGATGACAAATCAGAACACCCTCTAACTGTCGGAGACCAATAGTCAAAAATATCATAATCAAAGAGCAAATTTATCAATTTACGATGTAAGTGCAAAGTTGCGAAGAACTTTATTTGAAATTGATAAAAGTATTCACAAATAGAAACTTGACATACCAATTAAAGATCTAGTCAAATCTAACAAAGAAATAGTTTTTTGTTAATAATTGTAATTTTACCTGAAAACACAATGTAGTACGATTAATAGTTACCTGAAAACACAATGTAGTACGATTAATATGATTTTTAATTTTAATTTCAAATAATTTAACATATGTTAAATTATTATATTGCTGTGGTAACTTAACATATAATTGTGAAAGCATTTACTTCAAGGTGTAGGAAAAAAGAGCAAAAAATCTAGACACCAAAAGCTAAAATTAAAATTAAGACGTATCAGTGTGCCTTTTTTTAATTATAAGATTCCAAAACCTATTTAAACGGAGACCTTCTTCTTGCCTATTGAAGTTATTAGGATGTTTGTATATCGCAATAGCTTCACGTTGTAAACGAACATAACAATGAGTTTGTCTTGACAGAATCTCCATATTATCAAGTTGAATGTCATGATTTAAATTATTTAAAGCATGCTCAGCTACTGCAGATTTCTCTAGTTAACCTACTGTACAAAATCTCATATTTTCTTTACGTTTTGTATCAAAGCTACATTTTGTGGTTCAAATGTGTACTTTTCCACAGGAACAAGATAACTTATACACTCCAGAATATCACAGTTAGGTGACCTTAAATGTTCTTAAATTTTTCTTGTAGGTTTAAAAACAGTCCTAATGCCATGATTAATTCGGAATTTTTAGTTATAAAATGAAGAAACGCAGTACCAATATTAAGCACTAGTTTTTCTTTATGGTTATCCAATAGCTTGTGTAATTTTGTTAAACATTTATACTCATCTTTCAAAAATTCAGGATCACAAATTCATTTTGCTTTATCTATTAACCACTTGATTATAAATTTTTTAACGTGGATAGTGGTTCGATAATTTATGATGATATCTATCAGTGTGTAGCGACTTTCACTAAACTTTAAAAGACAGCGAATTGTTAGTTTTAGATATTCATATGTCAAGAAATGGTAAACTTCCGTTAGTTTCCTTCCCCATGAATACCATTTATAAAAATTCATGTAGTGCTTCTTTTCTATGCCTCCAAATAATAAATGTGTCATCTATATATCTATACCAAACTAAAGGTGGTTTAGATGCATTTGGTAATGCTAATGTTTCAATTTTTTCCATGAAAAAATTAGCTGACAGGACTAAGAGGGCTATCCATTGCTACACAATCAAGTTGTTCATAGAATTTATTATTCCACTGAAAATAAATCGTGATGAGGCTGAAAAAGAATTATACCTATTGGAAAAATATGATCAATACATTTAATAGTTTCTTTTAGAGAGACTTATTTACTAAGTGCTACAACATCAAAACTGACCATTATATCACCCTCTTCAATCTTGAAATTATGTATTTTTTCAATGAAGTCAGCACAATTTTTAATATAATAGGTGTGTTATCTATATGAGGTTGTAATAAAAATGTTTTGCAAGAATGTATGGGGGAGAACCAATTGCACGTATGGAATTTGGGTAGACCATATAGTTTTCTTGAAAGTGCTTCAGAGTTAGTTAGTTTCTTTTTTATTTCTTCAGGAATAGATGATAATTAAAAAAATTCTTGAGGTTTCAAAAGAAACTTTTTTGTAGGATTTTTTGCTAGTTCAGGATGCGTCTGTGGTTCCAACAGTTGTTCTACTTGAATGTTATAGTCGTTCATATTTAATATAATAGGTGCATTACCTTTATCTGATTGTAATATTATTATATTTTCATTACGTTGAGGATCAAATAAAGCACGGCGCTGACGATAGGATAAGTTGCCCTTTAGAGGTTTTCCTTAGATTAATATATTGACGGTTTCATATCTAGTTTCATTCGCAGCACCAAAATATTTAATAGGATCCTCAACATTGGAAATTATATCTTCAAAAGGTATTACTCTTAGTATTATCGTAAAATGTTCGCCCTTACAAAGCGCTTCAATAGCATCATCTGAATAAATATGATCAGAAAGGTTTATAACAGGTTGTCTGTTATATTGATGCTTGAAAAATTTATTAAATTTTACTTTTTGACGTTTAGATGAGATGATAAAATTTATTTCCATACATTTAAAAGTTAATAAATCAATTTTATCCCAATCCTCTGTATTTAATATAGATGAAATTTCTAAATGTAAAAATAAAAGCCTATACCAGTTTTATCCAATGACATCCTAGTAATATGTATGCAGAAGAGCATTTTCAGTTCTTCTACAAATACTATTAGTTTGGTTGTTATTAAAATTTCTTTCAACATAGAGAAATTTTGGGATAATTTTTTGATCTCGGCACCGTACTAAAAAGTAAGTGATGACAGTAATTGTGCTTTGCGTTTTCTTAATTTTTCAAGTTATCTAATAAAACAATAAGTTTCTTCCCCATAAAGCACTGAAATATGAAATTGTAAAGTTTCACCATTTTTACACAATTAAATTACTTAGCTTTTGGGTTTTTAATGTTTACAAGAAAAATTAAAGGACATTTAAGGTTACCTAAAAATGTTTCAAATCCATTATCATCTTCCGGAGTGTATAAGTCATCTTGTTCTTGTGTAAAGGTATATATTGGTACTACAAACCATAGTTTTGGTACAAAACATAAAGAACACATGAGATTTTGTAGATTAGGTCAAGCAGAGAAATCTGCGGTAGCTGAACATGCTTAAAGTAATTTAAATTATGACATTCAATTTGATATTATGGAAATATTGTCAAAACAAACTCATTATTATGTTCGACTACAAAGTGAAGCTGTTGAGAAAGGTCTATAAAGAAAGATTCTAATAATTTCAATAGACAAGAAGAAAATCTCCGTTTAAATAGGTTTTGGCATTTTATAATTAAAAGAAGGCATAATGATACGTCTTAATTTTAATTTTAGCTTTTGGTATGCCTATGTATTTTATAGTGTTTTTTCTAGACCTTGAAATGAATGATTTATCAACTATATGTTAACTTACCGCAGCACTATAATAATTTAACACATGTAGTTGAAATTAAAATTAAAAATCGTATTAAGCGTACATTCTGTGTTCACTGTAAAAACACAATTACAATTATTGATAAAAACTATTTCTTTGTTAGATTTGACTAGATCTTAATTGGTATGTCAAGTTTCCATTTGTGAATGCTTTATCAATTCCAGATTAAAGTTATTCACAATTTTACACTTACATCATAAATTCACCCAAAATTTAATCATAATTTGGTTAAATTTGCTGTTGATTAAGAGTTATGACATTTTTCACTGGTAGCCTTCGACTGTTAGAGGGTGTTCTGATTTGTCATTCTCAAGGGAGTTTAAAAATATTTTATTTTATTAAGGATCTAGTTATTCTTTACTAAAATTAGATTTCATAGATGGCTTTATAAGTATAACAAACTTATAATAATAGCAGTTTGTGTTTTCATCTTTTTCATATTTCATAAATTTGTTTTAACATCTTAAACAATTCTTAAAGATATTACCACTACTGAGGACGATAACTGTAATTGTTGTCGAAACGTATAGATTTACACCATTTAAAAACCCAAAAGCAAGGTATTTTAATTGTGTGTAATAACGGTGACAGTTTACATTCGTCATATAAATCCGAAAAACTGAACCATCACTTAAAAAAAATAAATATTTTCATACGTGTGCAATCACAAGTTAACTGATAAAGAACAAAGCTATAAATAAAAAACAAACATACTACGTATTAAATCACCAAAACTGTGTGGTAGACACGGAAACATGGAGTACATCCGAATTCTGGCAGTAATATCTCGATTCGCGCGATATCTTTTGCCCACGAACTCTACTAATCACACATTGCCTGGTTGGATTGTCCTTTTTCTGGGTTTCTGGGTTATTAGAATACATTCAAGAAATTTTCGACTCAGTAGTGGCAGCACATTTGATGATAGTCATGCTAGTGATACAAACTTAGGTTGTTGGTATTTTTCCATTGTAAGAAGAGGTGTTCCTTCATTTCTTTTATAAAGTAGGAACGAGTTCCATAAGGTTAAGTCCATGAGAAGACAAAAAAATCTTTCGATAATACCCCCCCCCCCCCCCCCCTCTTGGCACTGACTGATCCGTCAAGTGTTGATCTACGTAATCAACACTTCTCCTGACGTAATTATTGTTGTTATTTTCATTAGTAACTTCAAATTGTTGAAATACCGTTTTTTCTCTTTTTTTTTGTCAGTACATTTATGTTTAATGTTTAGTATATCGTCCATTTCATTGTTTGTACTTGTGATTTTTGAATCTAAACGCATTAGGATAAAATTTATTTTATTATTCGCATTTTTTGTTCTTCATTTCTTATAAATTTTTACATTATATTATGATTTAAAGAAGGGAAATGTAGCAGCACACCTATTCCTATATATCTTTCAAAATTCTTGTTATACAATTCTCATAATTTTAGTGTAGTTAAAAATTCCCGTTGGTGCATTTAATTATTCTAGGGAATTTCATTGGTTCTAGTTCGGCAATTTATTCACAAAAGTGTTGCCATTAGACTTTGTTAGATTCCATAACAGCATCGCCTTATTCTAGCTCTTGAAACAATACTTTTTGCATGGTTAGATACCCGTAATACGCCATTGTCCCAAAGACTTAGAGAGTTCATTATATAGTGTTTCTAAAGACCATCGACTCATACATTTAGTGCACGAGATATCTATAGCAAACTCATTCAGCTCTATAAGACAATTTCCTGAAAGTGATTAAAAACCTCATATTGGACCAAAATGGACACACAATATGCAAAAAAATACCAGTCAAGAGGACCTACGTTTCTGTAATGGTCTGGTCCTCAGTAGTTAGTGTAACAGGTCCTTTAAATTATTGACAAATCTTTCCTGGTAATATAAACACACGAAACGTTTTATTATTATCCACGCTGTAAATTCTAAAGTAAATTCAATGAATGAAAACTGGAAAATACACCAACCATATGGTTTCATGTTTATTCCAGCGTAGAAAGCATTGAAAGTTATCTAGCGCATATTCAAAGTACAATATATTTACAGAAAATATTTTCTGCTGGTAGTTAAAAGCCACAAACTGGGTTCAAACCACTTGCGGAAGCAGATACATTTTCTAAAACTTAATAGAATATGATTTTAAGGCTAGACAAATAGTCAAGTAGTAAGAGCGTACAAAGCAGGACAACCCTACAAGTTTTGTAAATTTGATATAAATAGACGATCCATATTAAAAGGAAGGTTCTCTCAAGTCGTTTGTGTTATATATTCTAATATGTATGCTTATGCGGTTTTCATGTAATTGTTTTTTAATTTGAGCACAGAAAGTGGTTGCATTTTTAAATAAAGAAAAACATTTTGCAAACCTTCACTAAAAAATGAACCATCCATTTTTTAAAACATTAGTAAAAGAATACTGCAAGAAACGTTTCCTTCTTCAAGCTACACCTAAAGAAAGATATACACATCCTAGTTTGTAATGGACGAAACCTGTGACGTTTACGGTAGACATTCATATAACAAAATCAATGGTAAAACTGAGTAGTTTTAAACAAAATTTGATAAAAAGTTCAATATTTATTCATGACGGCGTAAATAATTTATATTTACCAGAAGCGATTCTATTTGACGCAGCTTTTTATATGATTAATTACATTTTTTAATTGAAACTGAGCTTTCTTCTAAATACATGCTCGTATTTTGCCATAAAGATGATTACCTCAAAACTAACGATGTAACATGCCTTATAAAGTTAAGTTACAATTGAAAGATAAAAGAATTAATAATGTACTTGGTTTTTCGTTTGAAATCAGATACCTACGCCCGGTAAAAAATACTCCCTATTGTAGCTGAACTTGCAAATTTGGCAACAAAGGCAAGTTTGATTTTTGTACATCTAGTGGTTCTTGTTCCTTGTTGGTACATACAGTTATTTTATGTTTATATTTCGTCTTTTTTCATTACTGTCGAAAGAAAAGACGTATGGTAATATTTTTTTTTACTAGGACAGGCGATTGTTTCACAGAAATTAGAAGTTTTGAATGGAAGTGGTACCATAAATTTTGATTTTGCAAAACCGCATTGAATTTGAAAATAATTGTAATAAGTAAGTTATACAGGGCCGGTTCTGGACCAGTTCAAGGTCACTCGCCCTCTGGTGGCGAGAAAAACATTTAATAGGAATTGATGTGAAATGGGGCCTGTGCTGTCTGAGTTCAAGTTCAAACTTTTGGCGGGAAATTTCGAGGTCAAAATGTCAAGTCATCATATTATAATTCTTTCAAGGTGAAATCTAAAAATAAAAATGTCAAGATCATCAATTCTTAGAAATCTAAAAATAAAAAATTTTAACTTACACAAACTGCAGCGGGGTGTGTTAAGAGCAGTTAGTTAGCGTACATGGAGTTAGCGGGGTTAAACCAAAGGACCTATTGCAAACCCTTTAAAAATGTGTGTGACCTCGAGATATCGAAAAAGTATAAAGTGATGAATGTGTCTGTAATTAATACTAAGTACGATGACAGTATAGTGATGGAAATGGATGATTTTAAAATTAATGTGTATTAGCTCAGAGCTTTTATGAGTATTTCAAACAAGAAACTCGGATTGAAGATTTCAAAATATTGCTGAACATAAGCGATATGTTCATAAATAGTTTAGGTTTTGTGAGCAAGTAAAGACGTCATAATGCAAGCATCATTTCTGGAACGATCAAAACTCAGAAGTTCACCATTATATATGGATACATCACATAGTTGCAGTTGTTGGTGTTGCCCAATGGTTGTAAAAATAAAAATGAAGACAAACAAGATGAAGGTTGTTCTTCTTCTTCTTCTAACACTGGCTGGTCATCATTTCAACATAAGGATGAAGTGTGTAAACCAGCAGCTCATCAATACTTAATCGATTGTGTTGATTATAAACTATCTAACGATACTCACCATGCGCAACATATGGAAATTGGATGCAATACACACCTCAACCTTGCACCAGTAGTGCGTATGGGGTGTGGCAACTGTGATCAAAGCAATAATACGGTGTTAGATATGAACGAATGGAATGAGCTTCTAGGATGGCATTCATATGTAGAATTACAATTTTTCCGACATCAAGAAATTGAAAGTAAAATTGTCAAATGTAAACGAAGAAGAAGATATAATATATGATCAACATTATGAATCTCTATCTAGCAATCTTGGTATTTATTAAAATTGGGAATCGATTAAAGGTTATGAAAAAATTTTGAAAAGTGTTATGATTGAAAACTACTGCTGTTCTTGCACATTCAATCCTCATAGTGTAGAAGAATTATTCAATTTAAAGGATGTAATAAGCTATAGATTGGAATTTCTTGAATCTGGTATTTTTTTATGAAAAATTCATACAAGTTGTTGACTACCGTCGTTTTCGCGAGAAAAAATTCCATGGTAGGATGAAGACATTTATAAAGACAATGAAGAAGTTATAAGTGCTAAGTATACTATTAATTCACATAACACTGTATGCTTAATGTAAATATTGCATTATCATCCTGCTTATCTAATGTATAGCATTTACTAAATAAAGAAATATTAATAACTATTTGTTTTGGTGATCTCGATTTAGGTATAAATACCCTGCCTTATTCATCTAGGTTAACAATGTTAGGTAAGATGCGAAAGAGTGCAGGTGGTTTAGTGAACACTCTTATCAATAAATTTCCGGTTGAATTGCATTTACCTGGTTACCAGTATTGTGGTCCTGGTACAAAGTTAAAGACGCGACCCGCACGCAGTGACCCCGGTATTAATCAATTAGATGCTCATGATATCAGCTACAGAGATTTAGAAAGTACACATAAAGCAAATAAAATTTTAGAAGAAAAAGCTTGGGAACGTTTTAAATCATCAGACGCAAAATTAGGTGAACGAACTGCAGATTTAGCAGTCAGTACCACCATGGAAGCAAAGAGAAAATTAGGAATGGTGTAAACGTCGATCTAATCTGGAAGAAATTCAATGGTGAAATTTATTGCATTTACGAAAACAATAGCTAAAAAATTAAACCTAATGACAATTTTACTGACACAATAAAGTCGGCGCTTTCAGCGGCAAAACGTGTAGTAAAAAGTTTAGGAGGAAAAAAAAACATTGAAGTTCCTAGAGTAATTACCTTACCTAAATAAGGAGGGTTTTTACCATTTTTTATTCCGTTATTCGCAGGATTATCAGAAATCGGTGATTTAGCTGGTGCATCGAGAATTGCTAAAGCAATCAATGAAGCTAAAAATGCCAAAAAATTGCAAGAAGAGACATCGCGCCATAATCGCATGATGGAATCTATCGTTATACGCTCCGGAGCACTTTATCTAAAACCATAAAAATTTGGTGGTGGTGCATTATACTTAAAACCGTTTCCAAAAAACTGAATAGATTACCCGAAAGACCGTTAACAGATATTGATTTAAAGAAATACACCAAAATGTACGTACTTTAGGGATATTTTTATGAGAGGTATGGAAAAATGAATCTGGAATTATTAACTTAGATAGCCAAAGCGGGACCAGGTAACATTGGGTTTGCTAAAAAAAGCGGGTAAAAGGTAGGTATTACGATAGTTTCGGTAATCTTCGACCACCATCGAAGTGATTACTACTTTCGGGGATGTAAAATTTATTATAATTACAACCAAGATCAAGAATTTAAAGTATTATTTGCGGACACCTATGCCTACAATTTTTATATAAATAATCGATACAATTCAAATTTTCTCAGATGTCAATAACATTCAGTTTAGAAGGTGGTAACACAGTTAGCTACAACTTCTACCACCGATAGAGTAGATTTGGGGAAGAAATACGTTATTGGATTGGTTGGATTTTATGATTGCAACAGCATTAGAAACATATATACAGACGATAGATTTTATTTTAGAGCAAATCCATGTCACTTACGAATGATTAATATTCCACACCGTGCATACGAGTTAGATGAAATTAGTGATTATCTAAAATCTAAAATACCCACCGAAAAGTTTATCAATAGAGCAAACAATATTACACTTAGATGTGAGATAAAAAGTTCATTTGAGATCGGTTTTAGTATACAAAATATCATTGGTCGCATGCTAGGGTATGAGTCTAAAATAATAGAACCAAATATTTTACATACGTCCGCGTTAGACATCCAAATACTCAAACACACTCATCTACACGTAGAGTGAACATTATAAAGGGATCTTATCGAACCGGAAACCTGCAAAACATTATATGAGATGGACGTTTCACCTCCGCCAGGTTATCATCTAGATAAGATTCCCAGCAATACTCAATAATTAGAAGTAAACACCCACATAATTAGTAATATAACAATTAATTTGACTAATCAAAGGGGCGAATTAATAGACTTTCGTGTAGTAGTACGCCTAGAACTAAAATAACATGGTTCTGAGAATTAATTAAGGACCAATTTCATTTTCATATAAAAGATAGTAAGTCATTAATTAGTCATCGACCTTCATTGCGGTTAACATCTGCAGAGAAATACTTTTTAACCTCAACTGGTTTAAACGTTCTCGGCGACAATGGCCGAATCATTAAACGTCATTCAAAACGTACATTTTGATGATACTATAATTAAATCAGATATTCACACTTATCTTCCGAATGGATTTTCTGAATATGGACCTTCTGAAGAAATACGCATCTTAATTCAAAGTCAAGATCTAATTACAATTACTTGCGATAATTGTCTGTACATAGAAGGTAAGCTGGAGCTCAAAAAAGAAGATGATAAGAAATCATGCAATTTAACCAATAATTTTCCCAACTTTTTTATTTTCGAAGAAATTCGTTATGAGTTAGTTAGTCAAAGAGCGGATGTTTGTCGAAATCCAGGCATAAAATCTACACTTAAGGAATATATTTCTTATACGGCAAGCAAGAGCAAAGTATTAAGCCATTTGGAGTGGTCAACAAAGATTAAAGAACCATTAGTAGAATTCGATGAGCAAAATGGAGAAAAGTCTTTTATAGTATGCATACAATTAAACCACATATTTGGAATAATGGAGGATTATCATCAACTAATCGTGAATATGCGTCAAGAGTTCATTTTAATTCGATCGATAAGTGCTATGGTGACGTTGATATGGAAATAACCTTAAATACAATTCAATGGAAAGTACCACACTTAACAAATAGTTACCGTTCCATTTTGTCAATGGGGCTTATATGAATTACCTGCTTTACTGCAAGCAACCTCAGACATATGGCCAAAAAAAACGTCAACGCAACTGAAAAAACCACGTTGGATAATTGTTGCATTCCAACACGGTACACAAAGCCGGCAAGGGCAGGGAATTTTGATCACATTAACGTCAGAAACCTTAAAGTGCATCTATATTCTGAGTATTGTCCATATGAAGCAATGCATTTGAACTTCAATGCTAACCAATACATACCTGCCTACAACAACTTTTTGATATTCCGATGTGAATACTATGGTGAAGATGCATTATTCAACTATTCCGAGTTCAAATCATGTCCAGTATTTGTAAAGGACTGCTCTAAACAAAATGAATCCTTAAAAAACTCAACAGTAGACATCAAATTGGAAATGGAATCGCTAACACCTTTCGATAATGGAATCGTTGTCTATGGTCTTATTCTCCATAATATTTGTAGTACAGCCACTTCAGAAGTGAAAAATTATTTTTGTAATATAATTGTCAATAAATAAAAATATTGTAATTATTCTTTAGTTTTATTTCATCCCAAAAGATGAAAGTAGTTGCTCAGAAACAAAACTTCCAATTCAAAATCATGACGCAGATGAAAAGTCTGGTACTCCAAAACATAGTGGTTTACTTCCTATACGTGGTATTATGGCCCCTCAGTTGTGGCAAAACAAACATTGATTAGTCAGCTTACTGAGAAAAATGGTTTAAAATTTAAACATCTTGTAACGTGCCAATTCTTGGCTATCGTTACCTTAATTTAAGTTTTGAATTTGTATTATTATTGTGAAGTATATTTACATTACGTTGGTATCTTTTTCCTTTCAATAATTGAATTTTGGTATATATCGATATTTTCTCTTTAGTGTACGTAATTACGAACGTCCCTGTACAAAGTGTTGGTCTATAAGGGCTATTTTACCATCAATTTTGTTTTCCAAATGCGAACTCACTTAATTAATTGGCCTTTGTGTTTCAATGTTTTTTTTAAGTTTTGCTCCTTGTGTAAGGTATGAAACTTTTAATCATTTTTGTATATATTATAAATAAAAGGGAACAAATAATAGGTAACAAGGGTACGCCTCTACATTAAGGAAAACCGATTGTGTTAAGGAAAAGCTCTTATGTTAATCAATTTCGTATCGTTGCAAAAGGCTGGTTGATGACATCTCCACGAATTATAAATGGAGATACCTTTGTTTTGCATCAATAACGCATGCTGTTTTATCTGCTTTCATCGTTTAATGACGCTTTCGTTGTCCGAAGCTTGCGTTTGTTGTTTGATCTACATCTCCTGAAAATTATCTTACCTTACCGTACGTTTATGACATGAAAGTTACGTTACCTTTATATATGATCTACATTTCGTTTATTTGTATATTGAAGACAAATGGAAATTACATTATCTACTTTACCGTATGTGTATCTTATGAATAGGAAATGAAGTTCTCATACTGCAGTTCGTTTTAAGACAAGAATATATTTATTTTGAGAATAAATAAACGTATCCTTTTTAAAATACGTTTAATAAAAACAAATAAGTATCGTGTTATTTTGATTTAAAAAAAATGACCGGTTTCTAAAATATTTGTGTGATAATCTAATTAATTGTAATTTCTCAATTTTTGTTGTATTTTGATTATTAGAACTAAAAATTGAGTCCCAACAAGAAAAACAAACAAATTCATTACTGATATATCCATGACAATCTTTACCTCACACCTGTTAAAAATAGTTCTCAACCTACAGTTTTGTAAGTATTGTACCTTGGGCTGACCGTGGTGGAAATTACCTTTTAATTAAATCACATACCTAATTTTTAATGTTATAATGTGTACGTATACTCTAAGTCATTGAATCAAAACAAGTACAAACTTTTGCAGGAAAGCTTACTTCCAATGAAAGATATAGGTTACGTTACCTTCAGTGATAATCAAGATGTGATTTAACCTAATTGCCCAAAATCAAACTCTCTTTTTATTTTTCGATGATATCGGATTTAAAAAGCAAAATAACATAAGGGCATATTTTTCTATGGGTAGGCATAATGAGATTGACTGTTTTTATTTGGGTCAAGCTTACAGTAAAATTCCAAAGCAATTAATTCGTGATAATGCGAATCTAATTATATTATTTGAGCAAAATGAATTAAACCTAAAACACGTGTATGAGGATCATATAAGTCCCACTATAAGCATGAAAATCTTTCGGGACATGTGTTCAAAGCGCTGGGTAGATCCGTTCGGTTTCATGGTCATAAACAAGGATGCTGAAGTTAACAATGGTCGCTATAGGAAAAGGTTTGATAAATATATAATACCTCAAACTGCTTTTAGTAGTTTAGCAGTTACTGATCCGTTTAGGTATTAACAACTATCTGTTCAGGGTAAACCGGCACCTGTTCAGTGAACCCTTTTTCTTGATAATAAGGAGATGAAATAATACAGCAGAAGTACAACAGTGTTAAAACTGACCGCATTGATAGTGAAAGAACATTTAAAAGTACTTATAAACCCCTAATAGAACCTCTAACTGAAATAGTAAATAAATTGATCCAGATAAAGAACACCCAAAAGGAGCCCATTGACGTTAAGCCCAAAACACCCTATTCATATTTCCAAGAAAGCACGCCCTAAAACCTGCTAGCTCAAGTTTCCGAAAATCGTATTTAATTTGGTTCCCCCGTCCATATAACATTTACTATAATATTGTAGGTTTTCCTTTTAAAGAATTGCATGACTTAGTTTAAGCAAATGTTAATTTATCTATGGGGATGAGACTCCAGCACTGGCGTTTTTTTTTACTAAATCGCATGAGGTAAAAGTATAAAAATATGTAAATTTTACGTAGGTCGACAATCTAGGGTAAAATAAGTTTCAGTTTAAGCCAGTGTACCAAAAAATGCCTTTGGCAAAGCTTTCAAATCAGGAGTGTGTGTTAATACCATAAATCGGTTTTACTAAATTACTTGATATAACAAATAATCGGGATTTACAAAGTAGATTTGCGTTGGTCGTAATACAATGGAATCTGGGCAACCACAAAAATAAGCACGAGGTACATGAAAGCCAGAAATTTAATTAATTGTGCAGATATTTGAAGAAAAAAGTGGACAGCATCCAAGAAGATTTATAAAGTTAAAGTAAGATTCAAATAGCAGAAACATACTCTACTTTAAAATATATGTAGAAAACATGTAGGGATTGTAGTCCAAATATATTGAAGAAATCGCGACTATTTATGACTATAAAATCTAATTATCTTAAGCCATTTCCTGAACAGATTTCATACACAGATTAACGTAACGTTTTAATTGAACAGTTGCATACTTTTTAGTTAAAATTCTTTCGTTATCTCTCCTAATTACAAGGAATAGAAAAATGGTAATATTGTGTAACAGAGGTCCTCATAAGTTACTGAGAAACCATGGTCCTCGGTGTGCATTGTATCTATAAATTCTATCTATTCGTTGAATTAACCAATGTTTACTCCTAAAAATTACCACATTAATTTTTCGGTGAAAGATTACAGACCGGGAAAAGCAAACTGGACACGCTGTATCCCGTCGGACAAAACGTAAACAATACTGCTAACCGTAAATAAGAAAATGCATGAGAGGTAGAAAAGAGTTTCTTTTAGAATACAATTGGTTTATACGATTAGCTATAAATATATAAACCATTATTGCAGGTCCTCTAAAGTATATGACATAGTATGAACTGATGTAGTCATTCTGTATAACAGGTCTTGAAAACTATCGTCAAATCTTGTTCAGCATTAGGCATGGGTGTATAAAAACATAGTTTAGATGGGAGTTGTTTCCTTAAATGTTATACAGACGGATTTCCACGTTGTATGTAAAATTTTCAAACAAGCCAAGTTCTCAGCATCTAGACATATTAGATTCGGCCTAACAAAGTGCAAGCAATAGCACATTTTGTACCTATCCTTAAAATAACAATAAGAATTGCAGATAAGATAACGCAAAACGTAAGCGTGTTAACAATGGCAAAGTACTCGATGAGCTATAAATCGAAAATTACTAATATTCGAAGGTCCCCTTAAGCACCAAACCGAACATGGTCCTCCCTAGTACTAATGAATGTAATAAGTCCTCTTACGTCCATGCCAAATCTTGGTCCTCGCTAGGTATAGTGAGTATAATAAGCCAATACCTATTTTTGAAAGTTGACTTGTAAAGGTACGTAATAGATTAATTTGTAAACTGGTAATTTATTACGTGTATTATCTAGATACCTGCAATGTACCTGACTATTATTCCTACAACGACATTAAGTTCAAACGTTAGATCACTATAAAATGAGCATTTATCCACAAACTACCACAACAAACTTAATTATGTTACTCAAGCAATATGTTTGTAAGAGCATCCATTACATCACACTGACACAAGTTTAGCTTTTGATGTTAATTAGACTTGCAGTTTACATACACAATTTTGAATTCACAACACTATACGTTTGGCTATAACCCAGTTACGTTAATTAAATTACTCTGTTTAATAACATCGCCACAAATTGAAGCTGTTATTGTTTTTGCATTTAACGTCATAAATTAATTTTGCCAAAAGTTTCAAGAGTAAATGTATGCTTATTTAATTATAGTAGGTTAGGATAAGAAAATTAGTAGACATTTGTTCAGCCGAGAATATATTTAGAATTAAATAACGAAGGATTTTGTTAACTTAATACGCTTTTCATGCACACTGAAAACAGTTAACGAATGGAAAACCACGTTTTGCAAGTATCCCAAACTTAAAAAAATTTAGAAGAAAGTTCATTCAATTAAGGCGCGAAAATGCAATAGTAAATAAGAGTCCTCACTCCATATTACTGTTGGCGGATGGCCTTCCAAGACCCCCCAAACGCGTATAGGTGTGTCCGTGTCAGTGTCCGTGCCAGTGTCCGTGCCAGTGTCGGTGCCAGTGTCCGTGCCAGTGTCCGTGCCAGTGTCAGTGCCATTGTCAGTGTCGGTGTCAGTGACCGTGCCAGAGTCCGCGTGTGTGGGGGGGGGGGTGCTGGTACGCGTGCGTGTGTGTGTGTGCGTGTATGAATGCATGTGTGTGTGTGTGTGTGCGTGCGCGTGTATGAATGTGTGTGAGTGTGCGTATGTTATGTGTGTGTATGCGTGTGTGTGCGTGTGCGCGCGTGTATGGTGTATGTGCGTTGGTGTGCGCGTGCGTGCGGGCGTGTGTGTGTGCGAGTGTGTGTGCACAGTTCTTTCGTAGTGTTTCTATTCTACCTATAATGAATAGTATGTCTGCGTGTTGGATAGTGTGATAAGGTATCTGAACGGTAGTCTGTGTATTCGTCTTAACGAAGTAATATCTAACATATCCTTGAGCTGTAATATAATGTAGTATGAGGTAATTAATTTCTTACAGAGAAGCAATTTGTTGTTACCATATAAGATTACACTCTAAAACTATGGCTCGGCGAAATTTACCAAAGTAGAAGAATACTGTTTTACTGATGTTTAATACTACCAGAATGAATAAACAGTGGGATGTCATTTACGTAGAGCGAGAACACAAGGGGCCCAATAATTGAGCTACTTGTAATTTTACGTATTATATATCAAAGAACTTCGACTATTATACTTCTATCCATTAAAAAAGAAATGATCAATTTTAATAAACTTCCTCCGATGCCCATATTATGTAATTAAAAATTATTATTAATTTTATTAAATACATAAATAAAAAGTTTACCTCGAGTAGGATTTGAACATACGACCTGTACGTTGCTAAAGTACCCCGCTAATCAACTGCGCTATCGAGATTCAAGCCCCAATCGATGTAAATTTTGCCTTTATGTATGTAGAACTGATGTAAATTCTAAATATAATGAGATTACATTCAAATTACTTATGTTAATGGAATCTGAGCCTGCAATATCGCAAGGATTCACACATCCCAAAGCAACTTGACTATTATTAAATTATTATAAGTTTTTGTTACATCAGTTCTACATACATAAAGCCAAAAGGTAAGCAGTTTGTAATTTGTTTGAAAATGAGCTGTATTTTTCGACGAATTTAGGTAAACTTCCCGATATCAACATTGTAGGTAGCGGACCGCGAAAATTTTATTATTGCAACAAACATTTTTTAAATCGAAATTGTTACCGCGATAGGAAAGTTAATTAATGAGGTTTAGCATATTTTGTTAAATATTAAGTTGTTATTTGAGCATGGTTTTCGGGATATATTATTTTTGTAACTAATACTTGGCTAAGGCATGAAAAACATGTGTTTGAGGTTTGACTAGCAGGTGTACGCTTAAAAGCTGCTTTACTGAGTAACGAATCATTGGAAATTCTTATGCGCACATTCTTGATGTAAGAATGTCACTAGTTAGTAATTAATTACGTCGGTACACACTGCAATCAAAGACGTCTTTGTTTGGTACGTTGAAACTTGAGACCTAAATGTAGCGCTTGATATGGACGAATGCATATTTTTAAAATTAAGATGTCGTTCAATAATAAATATGAAACTGTTCCAACATAATAATTTTTTGTTTTTTTTTTATTACTTTTCAAAAATGGGGGTTGATTGCGGGAGTAAAGATAGTTAGTTTGAAATCGGGGGAAAAGGGAGTTACAGTTAGAGTGTCGACGGAGCCAGATCGAGTTGGTTAATTAAATTGTAAACAGTTGTCTTAGAATATTTCTTCCGGGTACATTTTCTTTTGAATTAGCCAACGCTAATTTGTATTTTCTTTCGGGTGTTAGTTTTAATGTGTTTTTCAAACATTAATCTATAAATAACAGTCACTCTTTTTGAAGTTAAACCGCCTATGTAACGATTTGTGTCTGTGATCAATTACAGGAAGTGTAAGTAGGTATTTTTATATAAGTTAAGGCTGGCAGCAAATAATTCTACAAACCCATATAACTTATTAAAAATCGAGCATTGCCTTGCAAAGGTAACTGATTCGCATGCGGGCTCATTAAGCTGAAATCTGCTAAAATAAAAGACAGTACAGGGCTCCCTCACTCTTATATTTGTGTGAATTAGCGTTGTTGTTTGTTGTTTATATTTATATTTGTGTAGAGGTGGGCCAGGAGAACGGGTACAGGATAACCCTTGGTTACTATTTGTAATGGGCAATTGCCAAGTGGTTACATACTCCCGGTTCCAGATGACCATTAAACACCTCAAATTTTATTTTTATTGTTGCATAGATGAATGTGTAACCTGTGAAAGGGGCGCTGTATTTTTCTAACACACTCAAACTTATATATCGGTCACGATGTTATGATCTATTTATAACTTACGCTTGTAAGGCTTTGTTTTAATAAGTTTTTTTTTTGGTGTCAGCTTGTTAAGTAGAATTGTTTGCCTGCGAACTAATTTCTCTTTATATTAATTTATTGTAATTTTACGTATGTATTTTGTGCTTTAGTAGTCACTAAACAATTGTGTACGTGTAAATTCCTTGTCTATTTTCTTTTCTCCTTGCATTTACCTTATTATCACCTGTGCAATTTTATTGTTGTTGTATTTTATATGTACCGTAATTTGCCTTATTGATTTATGTGCGTATTTACTTAAAGACCGGCGTGATTGGTTTTACAGGGCCACCTGTTTGGTATTACGATTTTTATTCTGATTATTTATGACACAGTTGTGAGTGTGACTACATGGTGTTTTTTTATTGTGTTTATGTGTAACTAAACTACTTTTTATTTTTTCTTTCTCTTAATGTTATAATTTTGTACGCACTTTAACCTGATTTAACGGTGTTTCGTTATATATTTAACCCTCTCATAATGTTTTTTTTTGTTTTATTTGATTTATTAATGTACTTGTGCAATTACTTATTTACGAATAAAGTGGGTTTTATTGGTGGTTCTTTCCCACAATAGTACATTAATGGGTTGAACCGTCATTGCGAAAAGCTCGTTAAGTTTAATTTGAGTAGTGTCATTGTTTACCTGCCCCACATGATGCAACACTTACCTCATCCAGCCTATCTCAGTCAAATAGCACGACGTACCTACCACTAGACGGTCAATTCGTTTGATCAGATTTGAGGTTTTCGAGTAATTAAATTTCAGACTTGTAAATAAATTCTAATGTTGTAATTATTATTGTAAGTAGGGAAAGCAATTAATTTGAGTAATAGTAACATTATTGTCAGTAAAGTCAAGATAAATCACTTAGCGATTGTTTTGTTCTTGATTTACATTATTGCGAATCAGTTTAAATTACACTTTTCAAGATATGGTACCTGGGAGACGCTACAACGTTTCGTAAATTTTAGGGTTTTATAAATTTTCCATCACGCTTAATTCTATTGTAGTGACGTATTTTTGTGTTTTAAATTGAAGAACTAATTATCTTATTTTCATTTATTTTTGGTTGTTTGAGATAACAATTCTTGTGTTGAGGTTTGGCGAGATTTTAGTGAGTTTTGGTTTGTATTTGCGGTTTATATACAAAGCTTGGAATTTCATTTGATTTCAGGTGAACTTCGCCCAAAGATTTTTGAAATAGAATTTTGAGTGGTAGAGTCCTTTATTTTTGAGTGAACGTTTTGGTTTCCTGTTAGGCCAATTTAAGATCTGTTCATGATAAATGTATTCAACAGGTGGCGCCTTTTTGACAATTTTTACCCGAATTTGACGTTGTTGGAGTTGTGACGAGTGCCCTTTTACAACATTAAGTAAGAACCCCGCCCACATTAACAACAAATATTTTTGGGTGTTCGCTTCTTCGACTTCGGCCAGTTTGTGTCTTTGGGTGTGTTTGTGGTTTAGTTTCTTTGCAATAGGAGGGCGTTGCGTATTTGAATGTTTGGACGTTGAGTAACTTGTTTCTTAGTTTATGCAATGTATTTTGTTTGCGAATTTTGTTGTTTTGTCGCTTAGTGGATAACTAGTTTCTTTCTTTGCGCGTACATGTTTGTTTGTACATGAGTTTGCTGACAACTAGTTTGTTTTTGTATGCTTTAGTATCTTGGGCGTTTTCTTGCTTGTTTTGTGCAAGTTTGGTTTCTTTATTTTAGTGGTTGCATGGTTACTCGTTGGTGTTTGTATGTTTAGGGATTTCGATGTTCTGTGCTGTGGGGCTTACTTGATTGCCAGTTTCTTTGTTTGATGGTTTTAGGTTTACGTGATTAGGTGTATATTTATTTGCTCGTCTATTTTGTTTGTTTACTGGTTTGTTGGTTACTAACCCTTGTTACTTGTTCTAGTTTCTTTGTAATCTTTTATTGCCCGTTTCTTGGAAGTTTGGTATGTTTGTTAGATAGTTTCTTTCTTTGGGAGTTGCGTGTTTGTAGATGTGGACGTTGAATATGTTTTCTTGTTTGTTTCGTGCATGTTTAGGATGTTTGTGAGTTTGTAGGTGTATGTTTGTGTATTTGTTGAGTAACTTGTTTCCTAGTATGTTGTATGACCAAGATGCTGGGCCCCTTTGAGGTAAGGAACCCGCAAAACCCAAAAACACAGAATGACAAAAAAGGCTTCAAAAAAAGACAGAAAACGACCATGGGAAGAGGAAAACAAAAGTTCCGCTGGCACGAAAATTCTAATTACTAATGTGACCCCGTTATACCATGAGATATTATTAAATGGTCGTGATAATTGGATACCAGAACACCCTCTACGGACGAAGTGAAAATTTTATAAAATTTAATCACATTTAATATCGCAGTAAAGTTATGAAAAAAACATTTTAAAGTTGTAAAAGTGTAGTTTTTAAACGCGTTTAAAAAAACGGTGCTTATATTGAGCATGTGGTTTTTAATTTTTTCTTGCCTTTTTTTAATTAAATCAGTTAACTCGTATAATTTTAATTCGCAATTCTCGGCGAAACTTTAGTATGGTTTGCATGGTTTTGAGTTTAATGTTTCGCAAATTAAACAATTTTAAATTTCAACTGTCTTCTTTTCTCAATCGATTCGTGTAGGCAAGAGGCAAATTTCTCGCATAACAAGCAATTATAGCCAATAATTAGAGAAATCCATCAAAAGTTATGTTCGTAATTATTTGAGGAATTTGTTATATTTTCGTATTTTGATGAATTATATTTCGTTTCTGTGTGTTTTTCCGATTTCATACAAATTATTAAATATTAGGTTTTATAAGGTTACGGTGTTTTTATTTTTTCCCCTTTTCTACCTTATTGAAAAATATTTTTTATGTAAAACAATTACAAAGGAAAAAATTTTGCTAGCATATCAAAAAAGAAGCCTTATATATGCAAAATGCCTGTAAACAGGAAGGTCAAGGTAACTATTTTAATATATTTACCTCGTACTAATGAATATAAAAATATGTACTTATTTAAAATGTGGATCCATACGCAGTTTGTTAATATCTGCTATAAAGTTTAGACCAATGCCATTTCAATTAACACAGATTAACCCATGTACACAATAAGAAATATTTCCTGATGTAATGAAATTCCTCTTTTTTATTATAACAGGTTTTACCATATTCCGCATATACATTATCTAATTTAGCCATCGGCGTAGTTTTTCAAATAGATCTTTTCTACTTTCTTTTATGAAATTAGCTATTTTTTAACACCCAGTATTGTCACAACTTGAACTTATGCAATAACCAGAGTAATTAGCAACTCTAATAATTTACACTATCTGCACATCACTAAATAAATTTTGTGTACAATTATATATATTATTGTAATGTAATAATCGTAACGTTTCCTTCTCCTAAATGCTGCTATAACACCGTAACTCTGCAAGAGTTTGTAGACCAAGAGCATTAAGATAAAATCATTGAAGAAGTTATAGACAATTTTTTATGTTAAAGTCTAACATTTCCCGTAACCGTTCAGTCAACGCCGTAACTCACTGTACTTTTTAGTGACGATATTTACCTTTAAAAAATACCATTCATACCTTTGGTAACAACTGCATTTACAAATACTGATCTTTTTTAGGTTTTAAATCGTGCATTTATTATTTATCATACAAAATTCTACGTTTTCACAAGTACGTTTAGTAATGACAGAATTGAAGTATCAAAACAAGTTGATAAAATATGAAAACGCAATGAAAAAGCCCGCTATGTTATGTTAGTTAAACATGCTTGAAAGCCAACTATGAAACCTAAATTTTATTTTACAACAGATTTAGAACCGCGGTGAAATGGTGTTCTGATTTTCCATATCCGCAGCGGTTTAATATTATTTAATTTATTAAAATTCTGGCTAGTCTTGAGTAAAATGAAGTTTTGTTTATAGTTATAGTGACGATGATCACTGTAGGTGTTATCGAAATGTAAAAATTTTGTATAATTTATCTTAAATACACTGTAAGTAAAATGTTTTTGTGAAACGAAGCAATGAAAACAACCGTATTAAAATACTTAGCTTTTGGGTTTAAATGGTGTATTTTTATATTTATATTTATATAAATCCGTACGTTTCGATAACAATTACAACTAGATTTTTTTCTTGCCTATTGAAGTTAATGGGACAGGATATGTATATATTTCAATAACTGCACGTTGTAAATGAACATAATAAAGAGTTTGTATTGACACTATTTCCATATTATTAAATTGAATGTCATGATTTAAATTATTTAACGCATGTTTAGCTACCGCAGATTTCTCTGGTTGACCTAATCTACAAAATTTTGCTAATGTTTCAAATTTTTCCATGCGAAAATAACAGGACTAAAAGTACTACCCACTCCTACACCATCAAGCTGTTGATAGTATTGCTTTGTCCATGGTAAACTGGATGCCAGGATGTATACCATTTATAAAAATTTATGTAGTGCTTCTTCTCCGTGTATCCAAACAACAAACGTGTCATCTACACATCTATACCAAACTAAAGCTTTTTGGGTGCATTTTCTAACGCTAATGTTTCAAATTTTTCCATGTAAAAATTACCTATAACAGGACTAAGAGGGCTACTCATTGCTACACCGTTAAGCTGTTCATGGAATTTATTGTTCCACTGAAAAAAGTCGTGGTAAAACAGTGCTAAAAGAGAATTGTTATATCCTTTGGAAAAATATGATCAATATTAGCATTCGGGAGGTAATGGGTTCTATTCTCGTTACCGTCTAGCCTGTATGAGGTTTTTTCAGGGGGTTTTCCTTATTCACATGTAGCGGCATGGTCACTGCGTATACGCACACCATGTGCGGCTATTTAGGCAAATACTGGGGTAGAATTTTCCCCCTCAGAACCCTAACTCCGTTCCTTCCGATTCTCTTTCTGCCCACACCTATCCTTAATCCAACCATGCATATATACGTAATATATGCTGGGAATCCATGACTGGCGCTGAAGGAGCTTGGAAAGCTCAAGCAGCCCGCCTAATGAAATACGTGGCCTTTCCCCGTTTCCTGTTCAATATATTCAATAGTTTTGTTTAGAGGGACTATTGTAAAAAGTGAAACTACGTCAAAACTAACCATTATATCACGCTGTTGAATTTTGAAATTATGTATTTTTTCAGTGAAGTCGGCAGAATTTTTATTATAATGGGGTGTTTTACCTATACAAGGTTGTAATAAAAATATAAGATATTTTGCAAGATATGTAGAACTAATTGCACTAACAATAAGCCTTAAAGGAACA
Source organism: Vesta saturnalis (assembly GCA_036346205.1). Taxonomy (NCBI): domain Eukaryota; kingdom Metazoa; phylum Arthropoda; class Insecta; order Coleoptera; family Lampyridae; genus Vesta; species Vesta saturnalis. The sequence continues at coordinate 1,051,828 of JARFJB010000939.1, read as the reverse complement.
TTAGGTTTTGTGAATTTCCGGTAAACCATATAGTTTTAGCGAAAGAGCTTCAGAGTTAGTTTCTTTTCTATTTCTTTAAGTATAGATGATGATTTAATAAGTTCTTTAGTTTAAAAAAAAAAAAACTTTTTTATACGATGCCGCTAGATCAAAAAATTATCCGAAAATTTCTCTATGCTAAAAGAAATTTTTAATACTCGTAACAAACAAGCTAATAATATTTATAGAAGAACTGAAAATGCTCTTCTGCGTAATCAAATACATATTATTAGGAAATCATTGGATAAAACCAAGAGATCTTTTATTTGTACATTTAGAAATGTCATTTATATTAAATAGAGAGGATTAGATAAAATTGATTCATTAACATTTAAATGTATGGAAATAAATTTAGACATTTCTAGACCTCAAACAGCAAAATTTGATGAATTCTTTAAGCAACAATATAATAGACAATCTTTTGATAATAAAAAAAACCAGTTATAAACCTTTCTGATTATATTTATTCCGATCTGCTATTGAAGAGCTTTCTAAGGGCGGAAATTTTGTGATAACACCAAGAGTAACACCTTTTGAAGATATAATTTCCAATGTTGAGAATTCTATTAAATCGTTATCTTTTGATGCTGCGAATGAAGTTAGATATAAAACCGTTAACATATTAGATAAAGCAAAATCTCCAAAGAGCAACTTATCTTTTCATCAGCGCCGTGCTTTGTCTGATCTTAAACGTAATGAAAATATAATATCACAATCAGATAAAGCTAATGCAGCTGTTATATTAAATATCAACGACTATAACATAAAAGTACAACTGTTGGAACCACCAACCTATCGTGAATTAGCTTCATTGAAAAAATACATAATTTCAAACTTAAAGAGGGTGATATAATGGTCAGTTTTGATGTTGTTTCACTTCTTACAAAAGTACCTCTAAAGGAAATTGAATACATTGATCAAATTTTTCCAATGCATATAACAATTCTTTTCCTCACTGTCTTATCACGACTTATTTTTAGTGGAATAATAAATTATATGAACAGCTTGATGGTATAGCAATGGATAACCTTCTTAGTCCTGTTATAGCTAATTTTTACATGGAAGAATTTAAAATATTAGCGTTACAAAATGCACCTTTAGTTTGGTATAGATATGTAGACGACACATTTATTATTTGGAGACATTGAGAAGAAGCTCTACATGAATTTTTTATTTTTATAAATGGTATTCATCCAAGCATTCAGTATACCATGGAGAAGGAAACTAATAGAAGTTTACCACTTCGTGGCATACTAATATCTAAAACTAATAATCCAATATCTTTTAAGGTTTACCGAAAGCCGACACGCACCTTCATAAATTATCAAACCACAATCTACGTCAAGACAAACTCATTATTACGTTCGTTTTCGTCAAGCTATTGAGATATATAATCATTCTAATAACTTCAATAGACAAGAAGAAAATCACCGTTTAAACACAATTTGGCAACTTATAATTCAAAAAAACACAGTGTACGTCTTTTGTTAATGTTAGCTTAGGTGTGTCTAGGTTTATTGCTGGGTTTTTTCCTAGACCCTGAAGTAAACGCTTTAGCAAGTATATGTTAACAGTACTATAATAATTGAACATATGTAGTTAAAATTAAAATTAGAATTTAAAATTAAATATTATATTAAACGTATTACATTGTGTTTTCACTGTAAAATATCAATTATTAACAAAAAAAACTATTTCTTTGTTAGATTTGACTAGATCTTTAATTGATATGCCAAGTTTCTATTTGTGAATGCATTTATCAATTTCAAACTAAAGTTTTACACAACTTTACACTTACACCATAATTTGATTAAATTTTGTCAAATTTGCTCATTATGACATTTTTCACTATTTGCCTTCGACCGTTGGAGGCTGCATTTAATTTATTAGGGATCTAGTTATTCTTTACTACAATTATATTCCATACTTGGGTTTGTACGTTTGCCAAACTGATATATTAATAGCAGGGTTACGTTTGCGTTTGGGTCATTTCATCTCAAATCGTTCAGGCAATTAGGGCAAGGTCTTTTTTTCAAGCGAATTTTTTTTTACAGCATCTCTATCATAATCGATGAGAGACGTAATTTTTTATTTCGCTTAAATTTCAGTTGGTTCGTCGTGAGGAATTTTTGAAAAATTGATTGCAAACTCGGTTTTGCTCTATTAGCACGTATGTAAAGTTTTCCTAAAAATGCAATAACTTTGCGAAAAATTGACCAATTCTTATGTTTGTCGGTGTACTTGTAGACAGATTTTCTCTAACAGAAAAAAATTTTGAACTTGAAAAATTTTCAAAAATTTTTTTGTAATCGTAATTTTAACAAAAAAATCAAAAAATTTTTGTGTAAAAAATTTTGACATTGCATCATTTTTGATTTTCTTCAAAAAAAAATTTGTAATTACTACTATATATAAACAACATTCAGTAGCAGTCTCTATTAGCCGAAATTCGTTGTTTAGGATTTATAGTTCTGTGAAGTTAAAATGCCATTTTTCCAGTAATTCTATGCTTGAACGTAACTTTATGGGTTCTGTTTTGCACAAAAATGTTTGTAAATGCTACAGAACAATCACAAAAGATTGAATGTTACGCTAAAAAAAATTTAGTGAAATGAATAGTTGAAACAACGTGGTAAGATGAAATAGCAGCAATCTATATTGTATATCATAGGTACCTTTACATATATTTTATTTTATCAAACACCAGTCATGCTGGCAGGTTCTGGCAATGTACACTTCAGTTTTATCATCGGATCTTTCGGACCTTCAAACATGAGTAGATCTTATTCCCGGAATCGCTACAACATTGTTCCACTGGGCCTTTTTGGATGTTCGAAACTTTTGTAACTCATTAGCGTCGAGAAGTTTGATAGACACATTTGGAGTATGGTTTTGTACAACATTTACGAACGTTTCCGCATCTTGGATGCTATTGACGAGCGTAGTCGACAAATTATGCTTCGTTGCTATGTGCTTCACAAGACCACCGATGCAGTTGCAAGCCCCTTTACCATGTTCTGTTGCAGAAAAAATCCGCCAGGATATCGACAAATTTAGGTAAAGTCCAAAGTCTGCTTGATCAAATCATTCTTGGCCCAAAACGCGAATGTGATTTCATCATCTTTATTTTCTTGTGTGCATCCGAGAAATTCAAGATTGATCCCTGACGCTCCCGGGCATGTCTTGCATTCACCAAAAATGCACTTATCGCCGTCAGAACAAACGATGGCCGATAACAGCTTGCTTCGAATTTCTGAGTCATCCTTGATCTCTTGGAATGTTTGAAGATTCATGGCCGCCTTCATTAATAAATCAAATTTGGAGCAGTAAATACATAAACAAACCTCTTGAGTTGGGCAAGAAAGAACCCATTTTGGTTTGAGACTATAAAATTTAGTGAATCCCACTTTTAAGTCTGGATTACTTTCCTTGAACATTTGGTAGGTTTCTTTTATGGTCCAGGTCATGAATCTTTTTACCTTTTTAACGGAAACTCCGTTCTCAGTTATAGTTTTTACGTCCTTTTTGTTTGGACTTTGTCGGGAGCAATTCAAGTCATCATTAAGAACATATTCCATAGCCATGTGCAATGTACTTTCAGAAACTGGATGACCAGAAAGATATCCGGTGTTACGTAATGTCCTTTTTGTAACGAAAGTATTCTTGCTTGAGTAATTATGTAATTTGTGATCATAGGAAATTTGGATAAAGCATGGATTGGGGCTACCGTGCGAAGACGAATTTTTTCGGAAGTAGTTTTGCAATTCTCCAGCGATGCTTTGAATACAATGATCCATTGTTCACACATATTGCACTCCAATAATATTGGAGGCAATTTCTCTTGTGATAACATTGTGAACAATTCGACACTCGATGGAGTCAGAGATTCAGGAGAAGAATCGCCTGAAAACGAAACCCATTTTTCCGTCGATACCATACATTTTCTTTTCGGAGTTTCATAAACGGCTTTTTTATGGCGTCTTTTAAAATCGTTCCATTCTGCCTCAAGCGTTGTGAAAACAGTCTAAAAAGACGGGAAAAACCTTAGTTATAAACACAGTACATCACACAAGTAACTAAAAGCAAACTTTTTCAAACAGAAAATGTCGATGTTAGGTAATAGGGGGTGACACTTTGTAAACTTCAAAAAGTGTATTTTTCAAAATACTGTAGATATAGATTTTTATTACCTCAAATAATAAATTTACAAAATACGTGTGTTGCAGATGTTTTAAAGTGAGCAAGTGACAGTACTCAGGACTAAATTAATAACTTTGAAGTTGTTTTTTAGAAACCCTGCTTTCTTTATTCACTGCGTTGACAGCCTAAAGAGCACATTCTATATTTAAGTTCCTTGATTCTTTGTTTTTTAAATAAAAAAGGCCTGTTTAAGGTGACACTCGGAGACTCCATCTTGTCAACACAGAAAGCTATTTTCTAGCATACCCATAAACATAACTAGTTACAATATTTTCAATGAAATGTTTTGAAAAATTATGCCAAAAATATCTTTCTATATTACAAGATAAAATTAATTTGTTGCATTCTTTACAAGCTAACCAAAATAGTGGCAGGTGGGGCAAAGTGGAATGAGTTAACTTTAATATCAAAATGTTAACAGAAAAGTTTTAATGCTTGTCAATTTTTCAACTTATATTGTTAAATGCAATCAGTATTTAATCATTTTACCACTGAGATTCAATGCTACTATGTTAGTAATCATTTGTAAACCATGATTTGCAAAAAGATGCAAGTTTTCCACTTTGCCCAATGGCAGAATGTCCTAATTAAAGTAACCTTAAAAGTATATAATTGAACATTTTGAGGCTTCAAAGTCAAAACTAGTTCATTTATAGTGATTTTATTTGCGCCAAATGTCAAATGACACGTGTTTTTTATAGAATCATAATACAGTTCATATTCATGTCAGAAAGTTACTTACCTTAAATCACTTTTGAGCACAACCGGATTATCTTATTGTTAATTAGATTAGTGAATACTATCACGATACAGATGCTACTTGATCACAACGCACATAAATGCAGAATAACAGACGGTTTTAGTAGACATGTCTAACACTGCGCTGCGCCGCGCAGTTGCGCAAACTCAGTTCACTTCGACGGATGTGTTAACTCACTTCTTCAAAATGTGTTGGCACACAGCGCACGTCCGGGAAATTCGAAAGTTATTAAGGTGTTGAGTTGCCCGCAGATGTATATAAATATAAAATATAACAAATTATTAAAAATATATTACCTACTATTTTTAAAACATCTATTTAATATTACTGAATTTCGCGTTACGCTGCTCACTTGCTGCGTTCCATTTTGTTGCGCTATGGCGCAATTTTGAGTTAACAGAATGAGCCGGTGCAGTAAATTGCGCTTGAGTTACTGAGTTAACGCAAGGAATTTCGCTGAGTTACCCATGTCTAGGTTTTACCCCGATATCGGCAAAGCAGAACACTGGCAGAATACACAATGAATTCATACAATGTCAAATTACATTATTTATTATTATTATTTACCGAAAATTAACAGAATTATTGTACAGTGCATCCCATTTTGGTTGAGACAGCCAGATATCTCGGTTGTTGTTGAAGATAGAACCTTGCGGTTTTCGCGGTCCTGTGCCACTTTTTTGTGAAACTCAAGATGTCCTGAACGGATTTTTCCTAACTTCTTTCGTTCATAAGTTACAGGGCGTTTTTGAAAATTCACACTTTTTGGACCCCCTCCATATCTACGAAGTTTCTCAGCGATAATGTCAAATTGAAAACTTATCCCATAGAGAATTTTATGTAGAATTCAGTGGCGCACTCAATTTTTTTTCGGGGTATGGTTATGGAGATACGACTCAAACTTATGATTTTTTCAATGGAACACCCTGTATTTTATCACCTCATTAAATTCCTTTTTTTTCCTTCAAAATGATATATAATATATAAACATAAATTCTTCAAAAATGCTCTAAAATCACTAAAACTTTGATTTTTAATAGTAGGCTATGGATTTTTCATACAAAAAAAGTTCAAATTGAAGAAATACTACTTGTGATTTTTCCATGAAAGGAACAAGAACAATACTAACACTAATTCACTAACAAAACACAAAACGTAGGTAAATAATAGCAACAAATAAATAGTAATAAAAAGTTCAAGCAACTAATTAAATATTTACTCATACTATTTCATTTCGAAATTATTCGGTAACTTATTCATTGAATTGTTCAAATTGATGTCCATTTTCCCTAACGCACAATTGACACAATTTCTTAACACGTCTTAATGCATTTAAAATTATGAAAGGCCGATTTTGTAAATTCTGGAAAACTGCCTCTGTTGTTGCACGAAGTTCTTCAATATTATTGTGCCTCTTACCGTATATTTTATTTTTCAAAAAACCCCACAAAAAAAAAGTCCAACACTGATATATCATGTGACCTTGTAGGCCACCTAATGGGTCCATTTGTTCCAATCCAATGGTCCTGGAAAGTTTCTTCTAAAAACGGCACAATCAACCTCGAATTGTGGGCAGGGGCACCGTCTTGTTGGAAGTAAATGGCATTAAGATAGGCGAGGGGAACATTCTCCAGGAATTCTGGTATTACTTCTTCTAAAATTGCCAAGTACCTATTCGCGTTGAGAGCCCCTTCAAAAATGCGCTATTTTATTGATGTCCCCAATAAGAAACAGGCTATTTTAAAACCAAATCGACCCTGTTGTTGTTGCTCAAAAATTAGGTGTTGGTTTTCATCATACCAGTGCCTTGTATTTTGCCTGTTAAATAAACCGGCACTGCTTATATGGGCTTCGTCTGACCATATGACTTTACTCGAAAAATTATTGTCCCTTCGAGTTTGGTTCAAAAACCAATTACAGAAATTCACACGCCTCGCTGCATCACCAGGGTATAAATGCTGGACAATATTCACTTTGTAGGGTTTCAATTTGTGTTTTTTTAAAATCCTTTGTACCCGTGATCGGGGAACGCCAGTGTCATTTTCTAACTTTATACAAGAAATCTGAGGAGAGATACGGACGCTGGCTAAGACATTTATTTCATCCACTTCATTATTTTCCTTGTTATACGTCTTGGGTCGGGGTTTAGAATACGCACCATAATTTAGTAGATTATTCTTTAGTCGAAATATCGTTGCTCGACTAGGTTGACGCCTCTCTGGATATCTAACGTTTTAAAAACAGTATGTCATATAATGTCTTATTGTAAATTACTAGTTTACCTATTTAAATATAATTCTAATGCTTCGTCAACATTTTCATGGCATTGATTGAAACATTGTATGATATTATACTTTTCGTTGTTCTGAAAAAATCTTTCAGCCATTATAAAATTTCACAAATTAACAAAATCGCCACACACAAACACAATAAAACGCATCAAAATTTATCATCATGACAGCAGATGTGTTGATTTCTCCACAGTCACTTGATAAAATAATGCTGCAAATGCCAACAACAGTGTTTGTAGCATCCATGACCTACTATAAAAAATCACAAATAATAATCCCTGTAGTAAAACTTTGAAATCCATGGCACTCTATTAAAATTCAATGTTTTAGTAATTTTGGAGCATTTTTTAAAACTTCATGTTTATATATTATATATCATTTCGAAGGAAAAAAAAAGTAATTTAATGAGATACTAAAATACAGGGTGTTGCATTGAAAAAATCATAAGTTTGAGTCTTATCTCCATGATACCACGAAAAAAAAATTGAGTGCGCCCCTGGATTCTACGTAAAATTCTCTATGGGACAAGTTTTCAATTTGACATTATCGCTGAGAAACTTCTTAGATATGGAGGGGATCCAAAAAGTGTGGATTTTCAAAAACACCCTGTAATTTATAAACGAAAGAAGTTAGGCAAAATCCGTTCAGGCCATCTTGAGTTTCACAAAAAAGTGGCACAGGACCGCGGAAACCACAAGGTTCTATCTTCAACAACAACCGAGATAGCTGGTTGTCTCAACCAAAATGGGATGCACTGTACATCAACATTATTGACAAATTTTCGAAAAATGTTGAAACTTCATTTTATTTTTCTAAAGTAGACCTTGATTTATTGAAGAACAAAAATTATATATATTGATTATACCAGTTTTAACGAGATAACAGCAATCAAAATTAAAAAAAAAAAGCATAAAAATGCTGGAAAAATGGCATTTTAACTTCAAAAAATCATAAATCCCAAACAACGAATTTCGACTAATAGAGGCTGTTACTGAATGTTGTTTATATATAGTAGTAATTACAAAAAAATGTTGAAGAAAATCAAGAGGCAAAATTTTTTACTCAAAAATTTTTTGATTTTTTTGTTAAAATTACGATTACAAAAAAATTTTTGAAAATTTTTCAAGTTCAAATTTTTTTTCTGTTAGAGATCAATTTTTCAAAAATTCCTCACGACGAACCAACTGAAATTTAAGCGCAATGAAAAAATACGTGTCTCATCGATTATGATAGAGATGCTGTAGAAAAAAATTCGCGTGAAAAAAAGACCTTACTCTAATTGCCTGGACGATTTGAGATGAAATGACCCGTTTTCATCTTTTTCATAAATTGGTGTATTAAACAATTCTTAAAAGATTTTACCACGAGACGATAACTGTAATTGTTATTGAAACGCATAGATTTACATAATTCCAAATATAAAAATACACCATTTAAACCCGAAAACTAAGTATTTTAATTATATGTTATAATGGTGAAAGTTTACATTTTCATAAATGAAAAGAACCGAACACATTAGGATTAGGTATATTTTTTATAACAGCCTTGGAAGAAAAGGCAACTTTTTTTTGTCTATTAATTAAATTCATATTTTATTTATGACATGTAATGTTTTGTATAGTACTTTATTACCTTCATTGAAATTAAATAGGGTTTATCAATTTTTCACATCCATAAATGTACTAAAACATTCAAAAATAGTCAATAGATATTATTCGCGAATTTAAAAATATATGTCTAGGCATCAGTATTCCTTTCATGTCGTATCCTGTGCCTGTTCATACCTCAGCTGCAATGTATAATGAAAACCTATAAAAGAGCTCTAGCTCTTGTTCATGTGTGAGTAGTATGAATACTTCTTGTTTTACTATTTAATTTGCTAAAGTGTTAAATATTAAATATGAGTGACAAGAAAACAGATAAGTTTAGAAACAAAAAGTAAAAAAAGGCAATTTGTCATACTTGCAACAAGGAATTGCAAGGAATAGTACAATATTTAAAAAACAATATGAAATGTGAAAAAAAGGTGAATTCTGCCCTGCTGTAGGTATTTATAATTTGTAAAGTTTATTTTGATTATGGTGTCATTGAATTAATCCTAACTTCATCCATAAAGACAATTTCCGTTGAATATTTCTGTTAGGCTTATGGTTAAGTAATTCGTTAAATTTATATTCTTTAACCTTACTTCCTGGAATTCGATATTTAGTAGCATTTAATGTTTCAAATATAAATTCACAAATATTTACATAAAGATTTATTTCTCAACACGTTTCAATGCAACATGTGGCAAAATAAAATATATATGTAAAATAACAAACAGGTAATTATGGTAACAAATCATTAAGGTAAAACAGCACGCTTGATGTAAATTATAATTCTATATTTAAAATTTCTATTAAAGGTGACTCTATAAGATCAACCTGTTCGTTCATTATGTTTATAAATGTCGAATACATACAAAACATATAATTTGTCTTTTTTATTACAAAAATGTAAAAATTTAATGTTGTTTTGTGAAGTCATAAAGTGATTATTTACTATTAAATGTTTGGCATAATTTGATTTGTGTGTGTGACTATATTTGTAACATATAATGTGTTTGTATCTAATATTAAAGTTCATGGGCGTAGCCAGCGAGGGGCAGGGAGGGGCAACTGCCCCCCCCCCCCCTGGAAGAGCAAAAATAAATTAAATAATTTTTAAATTTTAATAAACAAAAAATTAAACCTAAAATATACATATTTTTCTGTTCTGCATATTTTTTTGTTATCTGTTTTATATATTTTGTTTGTTGTTGTGGTCGTTTGGTTGCTTTTATGAATATTTTAAAATTAATTAATAACCTCTAATAAATAAAATTATTCGCGTGTCCTTTGTCACTAAAATATATTTCATCAGCAAAAAACAAAGCTGTTTGAAAAACTGACATAGTGCTAAATATATATTAATAGCGTTTTCGATCTATGCATTTAATGCATTGTTGCACATCAGAATTGTCCCACACCAGAATTGGATAAAAACGAGTGTTCGATTTACTCTCAGGATACGTCAATTTTTAGTGTTCGATTCAACCACTTAACAGTCGGACATTTTTGAGAAAAATGGTAAAAAAATTGTCACTTTTTTTTGTTTTCATTTAACTACATTTTTTAATCCTATTAATTAATTAAAATAAATTTACTCAATAAGTAGTTTTAGTGTGAAATATTTTGAAACATTCAATACACAATCCTACATCAGAATCCGAAATAAATACTCTTATAACGTACGTAAGACCTGACACCAACAAGTTAAAACAAAAGTTGCCTGAACGAGACTCGGATCGTCAGTGTACGGAAAATGTCACGCCCGAGTGCAGTTCGTGCAAAACTATCAAGTGGTTAAAACACAACTTGCTCCAAATCCTAACATAAGACAATATTTTTTGCAACAACTATTTAGTTGGTGTGTAAGTGCTCTTGTTTAGCGACAGTGTCCTATTTAAAAGTGTAACGAAACGCCACTGGTTTTCTTCGAGAAAAATCGAGATACAAGTGAAGAATATACGGGAACCGGCGATGCGAATGTTCTGGCAATTTCTAGGCTTAAAAAGGGTATATAAAATTGCCTATCCGGCGCGAAGACAGACAGTACAGTACAGTACATAGTGCAGGATACGAAGTTGCATACGGCGAATAAAAAGCGAGGCGCGAGATTTAAAAGCGAAATAGTTAAAAAGTGTTGAGAAAGTGAATATTTGTGTTGTTTTGTTAACTTTATTGGTTTTAAATAAAGTTGGTGTGAATAGTTATCAGTGTTAAATTATTGCCTGAGAAACAAGAGGAAAATCCGTAACAATAGTTTTACCACAGAATAAAGAGACAGAAATCACAGAAAAGACAATATGGATATAAGAAATTGGTTACAAAAAGGTAAGTTAAATAATTTCAGTAGAAAATTAAATTTTAATTAAAACTTTAGAGTCATTCCATTAGAAATGGTCCAAAAATTTGAAAATTGGTTGCTCGACCAGCACCAAATAAAACAAAACTACCATGTAATGATAGCTTATAATGTAGATATGTTATATCCGATGTTAATTTTGTTCAAAATTATTTGTATCGCAACGTTTGGAAAAAAATTCAATTGCAGCCCTTTACAAAATTGCCAATTGCTCTTTACTCTTTGCTTGTATCTTTGTGAAACAATTTTTATTAGCTTTGGCAACAGATTCTGTGCATTATTAATATAATTTTATATATTTTCATTATTATGATGCCGACTTTTTGCCTTCAATTATAACAAAAATTACAATAATGCACCGATTTTGACAGCTGATATCTCAAATGGGACTAAATATAAAAACTTGAAATTTCACATATTAAAGATCAAACAGCACTTTATACGTGCTATTAATTTCATTTTGTGTTTTTAATCTAGAGAAAAAATATTAACATCGGATATAGTATATCCACATTATAAGCTATCATTATATGGTAGTTTTGTTTTATACTAATTTTTATGCTAGGGACTAAGAACAAGAATGATATTAGGTTATTATTTTTAGGTCAAAATCTCTAAAACGGAAAAAGTTCATGATGACAGTAGTGGAAGTGGAAGCAATGATTGTGATGAAGATGAAAATAAAATGGTCGGAACATCAAAATCGGAATCTATTTTTGAAGGAGGCTCAAGTAGTTCTTCAAATCTACATGAAGCTGTCTCTGGAACTGGGACCTCTAAACAAACTGAAGAACGCGATGGCTACCATGAAAATGACATTGTTCGTTATGTTAGTTGTGCCAATAACTTGCCTTCTGAAAAAAGAAGGAATGTTGACAAACCCTTGGGTTCCATCATCCAATTACGATTTTGCTTCTGATGCCATTCACTTGAAAAGAAAATTTAACCATCGCTGGTTAGATCAATATACTCCATGGCTGGTGTACTCAAGTCGTTTGAAAGGTGCTCTATGTTTGTATTGTGTTTTATTTCCGCCAAAATTGCTACAGTTAAAGGAGTTTTGGGGTCATTTATGGTAAGGCCTTACATGAAGTTTAAGGATATACATGAAGATTGCAGAAAGCACGTTGGCAGCCATTACCACAAATCTTCAACAGCTGCTTAGAGGAAAACAAGGAAATGAGGGAGTTTTCTTTGACCTTTTAAATTTGAGGATTGACTCTGGTGATGAGAAGCTAAAGAGCCACTTGGATAAATGTCAAAAAAACGCAGTCTATACCTCACCAACAATTCAAAATGAGATCATACAATTATGCGGTGAAGTTATCAAAGAAAAATAATCGAAGACTGTAAACGGGCAAAAGCTTATGCTGTAATGCTGATGAAACAGCAGATATCGCTGGAAAAGAGCAGCTTTCTATTGGATTAAGGTTCTATGATGAAAGCCAAAAATAATCAGGGAGGAATTTGTAGGCTACATTGAGTTAAAATGTCAAGATGCTTCTACAACGCTAGCGCAATTCAAAGTTTTTAGAAGATAATAATTTTTCCGCCGATAATTGTGTAGGATTCGGATTTGACGGGTGTTCCACGATGGCCGGCAAAGAAGGTGTACAGGCTATTCTTAAAAAAAAGTACGCTAAATCTTTATTTTTCCATTGCTCCAGCCACAGACTAAATCTTGTGGTCAATGATACTAGCAAGCTACCAGAAATAAGAAACACAATTGCAACGGTTAAAGACACAATAACCTTCTTTCGTGAATCGCCAGCCCGTAGGAAATCGGTTCCAAATCTTTCAAGGCTCTGTGAGACCAGATGATCGGAAAAATATAAGAGCATAAAAAAATTTTCAGAAAGCTTCACTGACACTGTTAAAGCACTAGAACATCTATCTGTCGAAGGAAACTATGCCACAAGAAAATCTGTCTACCAATTGCACTGTGCAGTTACTAAACCAATATTCATCTTTGGTGTAAACATAATTGCAAGATACTCTGCAATCTTGGAACCCGTTGTAAACGTTTTACAAGGTAAAAGTATGGATATGGTTATGGTGAAGAAACATATTGATGATATTCTAGATGTAATCAAAGAAGATCGACAAGATGTCGAAAATGTTTCTTATGAATTATTTAAAAAATCACTTGTTATCGCAGAGAAAGTAGGTGTTGAGTTGTCAGTACCACGAGTCACTCAAAAGCAAGCACACAGAAGTAATCCACCATCTGAGTCTGCAGTTGAATACTGGAAGCGGTCAATAATCATCCCCTATCTTGATTCTTTAACTTCGTCTTTGGATGCTAGATTCTCCAACGAAAATACACCTGCTTTTGCTTTAACTTATCTTCATCCTTCAAGCATGCTCAAAATGGCTTCAAAAGATTTCAAAAATGATGCAGAATCTTTCATGGAATTTTATAAGTTGGGTGATGTCTCTGCAGAATTAGATTTGTCTTTTGGAGAAAGCTAATGTTTTTTTCCCTGCAACAAGGCATGCACTGCTAATATTAAGTGCTTTCCCATCCACTACTGCTACCGTGGAAGATCGTTCAGTACCCTGCGAAGGGTAAAAACCTGGCTCAGGAGTACAATGGGTGATGACAGACTCACTGGGTTGTGTTTGATGAGTGTGCATCGAAAATTTTTGAAGGAAAATCAGGACTGCATAGTGAAGAAAGTTTTGGATAAATTTAGTTTAAACCCAAGAAAAATGTTATTAGTTTAATTTAAGTATAATTAAAATCTCAAAGTTTTGTTTTCATTTGCCTTTTCTTTTTATCCTAAAATTTTACATTTTGAACGACCATGGACCATGGTTTGCCCCCCCCCCCCTGTTATAAATCCTGGCTACGCCCTTGTTAAAGTTCCTAAGTGTTTGTCCAGTATAAACAGAATTAATGAATGTGCAGTTCAGTTTATAAATACGTCACTTCAAAATATCGTTAGTTAAATCTTTGGCATTAAATAAACGGTTAAGAACATTGGTATTAGTTTAGAAAGCTACTTTGTACTTTTTGTTCTTTTGTTATATTTATTCTGATATTTTTTCTAAAATACGAAATTGATATGTGTTTGTTTTCTGCCGGTTCTGTGTTAACTGGGCAAATGTTTTTGATAGAAAATTTGACCGGTGTTAAGTTAGCAGCCAATTTTCAGCAGCCAAAATATCGGTGGCGTCGGTAAACCAAAAAAAAACTAAAGCTCAGTCAGAGAAATTCGGTACCCACTTTTTAAACTTATAAAACATATTGCAAACCACGCAACAATCATCCTCAATTTATCAAATTCATTTACAAAGGGGATAATATATAAATATAAAAAATTTCATAATTTTAGTCAGAAAATCCTGCCAACATTAAACTTGTAAAATATATTATAAACCACGCAACAAAAACAAATTAGGTAATAATTAAGATTTTTTTTACAAATTTTTTTGTTTGGATAACAATAACACTTATTGCATCAGTAAATAATGACAGTTTTCAACTTATGTACTAGTTTTGGTTGCAATGTATTATGGTTTAATTAGTGAACTACCATTTTATGGGAGGTTTATACCATTAATTTGTAATGAAGATATTAGCTAAAAGTTGGTTGTAGTAATAAAATGTAATAAAACTTAGTACGAGATTATTAAACTTAAATTTGTATGTTATTGGCTATGTACTCTATTTCTAAAGGGGCGGAGGGGGTGTATGCAAATAAACTAACACAATATAAAATAAAATTTATACATATAAAAAATTTTATGATACCTGCACTTAATTTAGTAAAATTCAAGTACTAGAATAAACGGTAATCCTTAATTAAGGGATTAAGGAATTAATGAGATTTAGTTTCAAATTTTGTTTACACAGTTCACATATTCCGTTAATCACTTCGCATTTTTTTTTCAATAGGTACTTTGAAGACATTGAAGGTGTGTGGATCTGACCCAAATTCTACATTTAAAATCATCAGGTCGACCTTGCTGTCCACAATACAAACACATAGACATTATACATGCACTTTTCCTATATCCATTAATGTCTATCCAATCACTTAACTTTAACCCATTCCCAATTCTATCAAAAAAATATATTACATACACCTCATAGTTTTATGAATCGTCTTGTGTGGTATGTGGAATTATTTGAACTTTCCAGTTATTATCTACTTTTCATTTTAATAAACTCCACGATTATCTTAGAATGTGAAGGAAATTCCTCTTCATTCAATGGGTCTAAGAATGTTAGTTTTTTATCACTTAAATCTATAATAAATAGTATGAAATGTCAGCATCACTCAATGGGTATTTTGTCACTTTTAAATGTTATTCCATGTATAAATGTTTTATTAATTTAAAGAATTAAAAATCACTGTTGTTTTTTCCACAGAAAAAATGTCAATTTCACTTTTTTTTATCTAATATTTGTAAGCAGTGATCGATTACAAAACTAACCGACATTCTCTGTCGGAAAGAGTGTCAAAGTCTTCTATTAGTAGTTTTTTAAGGGGTTTATAATATTCACTATCTTTAATTAAACCATTTTCGCAAAAACCTACTGTTCTCATTGCTGTCCATCTTTTCTCTTCTGCCGTTAAATTATTCCCTGGGAAAATTACTGATTGAATAAATTCAAATAAATAGAATGCGTTAAGTGTTTCAAACATTTTTTCCCAAAATGATTTTGACCGCCGTATTTTTAATGTTCTTATATCTTTATTTGTGTGTATTACTAAATCACACCATTCACGATTTGTAATTTCTAAAATGCCTTGTATCTGATAATAATAATTGTGATTGGTTAATAAGTGACCGTTCTTGTTTAAAAAAATAACTTGGAATTCGTAAGGATCGGCATTCTTGACACAAAAGGAGCATTTAATTTCAACAACACCATATTCTACAAAAACCATCCGGAAAGACAGTAAGAAATGTATATTTGGGGTGGATTACTAACCCTACCTTTTCTACTATTTTACCGGTTATTTTAGAATAAATTACGATAAATTTAGGAAGATGTTGCGTGCTTTATAATATATTTTGCCAGTTTAAAGTTGATAGGATTTTTATGACGGGAATTATGTTTTTATGTTTTTTTTTTTATATTTGGGAATGAGTTTTTACCTATTATCCCTTTTGCAAATGAATGGGATAAATTCGAGATGTTTGTTGCGTGGTTTATAATATGTTTTACAAGTTTAAAAGTGGCAACATTTTTCTGACGGGAATTATGATTCTTTTTTTATATATGGAGGTGAGTTTTTACCGATAATCCGCTTTGCAAATGAATGGGATAAATTCGGGACGATTGTTGCGTGGTTTATAATATATTTTACAAGTTTAAAGTTGGCAGGATTTTTCTGACGGGAATTATGATTTTTTTTTTTATATTTGGGAATGAGTTTTTACCTATTATCCCCTTTGCAAATAAATGGGATAAATTCAGGATGATTGTTGCTAGTTTATAATATATTTCACAAGTTTAAAGTTGGCAGGATTTTTCTGACGGGAATTATAATTTTTTTATATTAGGGGATGAGTTTTTACCTATTATCCGCTTTACAAATGAATGGGATAAATTCGGGACGATTGTTGCGTGGTTTATAATATATTTTACAAGTTTAAAGTTGGCAGGATTTTTCTGACGGGAATTATGATTTTTTTCTATATTTGGGGATGAGTTTTTAGCTATTATCCCCTTTGCAGATGAATGGGGTACATTCAGGATTATTGTTGTGTAGTTTATAATATATTTTACAAGTTAAAAGTTGGCAGGATTTTTCTGACAAAACTTGTAAATTTTTTATACTAGGGGGTGAGTTTTTACCTATTATCCCCTTTGCAAATGAATGGGATACATTCCGGATGATTGTTGCGTAGTTTATAATATATTTTACAAGTTTAAAGTTGGCAGGATTTTTCTGACGGGAATTATGATTTTTTTTTATATTTGGGGATGAGTTTTTACCTATTATCCCCTTTGCAAATGAATGAGATAAATTCAGGATGATTGTTGCTAGTTTATAATATATTTTTTAAGTTTAAAGTTGGCAGGATTTTTCTGACGGGAATTATAATTTTTTTTATATTTGGGGATGAGTGTTTACCTATTATCCGCTTTGCAAATGAATGGGATAAATTCGGGACGATTGTTGCGTGATTTATAATATATTTTACAAGTTGAAAGTTGGCATAATTTGTCTGACGGGAATTATAATTTTTTTTTATATTTGGGGGTGAGTTTTTACCTATTATCCCTTTTGCAAATGAATGGGATAAATTCGAGATGATTGTTGCGTGGTTTATCATATATTTTACAAGTTTAAAGGTGGCAACATTTTTCTGACGGGAATTATGATTTTTTTTTTATATTTGGGGGTGAGTTTTTACCTATTATCCCCTTTGCAAATGAATGGGATAAATTCAGGATGATTGTTGCATAGTTTATAATATATTTTACAAGTTTAAAGTTGGCAGGATTTTTCTGACGGGAATTATGATTTTTTTTTATATTTGGGGTTGAGTTTTTACCTATTATCCCCTTTGCAAATGAATTGGATAAATTCAGGGTGATTGTTGCGTAGTTTATAATATATTTTACAAGTTAAAAGTTGGCAGGATTTTTCTGACAAAACTTGTAAATTTTTTATACTTGGGGGTGAGTTTTTACCTATTCTTTGCAAATGAATGGGATACATTCCGGATGATTGTTGCGTAGTTTATAATATATTTTACAAGTTTAAAGTTGGCAGGATTTTTCTGACGGGAATTATGATTTTTTTATATTTGGGGGTGAGTTTTTACCTATTATCCCCTTTGCAAATGAATGGGATAAATTCAGGATGATTGTTGCTAGTTTATAATATATTTTTCAAGTTTAAAGTTGGCAGGATTTTTCTGACGGGAATTATAATTTTTTTATATTTGGGGATGAGTGTTTACCTATTATCCGCTTTGCAAATGAATGGGATAAATTCGCGACGATTGTTGCGTGATTTATAATATATTTTACAAGTTTAAAGTTGGCAGGATTTTTCTGATGGGAATTATGATTTTTTTTTTAATATTTGGAGGTGAGTTTTTACATATGATCCCCTTTGCAAATGAATTGGATAAATTCAGGGTGATTGTTGCGTAGTTTATAATATATTTTACAAGTTAAAAGTTGGCAGGATTTTTCTGACAAAACTTGTAAATTTTTTATACTTGGGGGTGAGTTTTTACCTATTCTTTGCAAATGAATGGGATACATTCCGGGTGATTGTTGCGTAGTTTATAATATATTTTACAAGATTAAAGTTGGTAGGATTTTTCTGACGGGAATTATGATTTTTTTTTATATTTGGGGATGAGTTTTTACCTATTATCCCCTTTGCAAATGAATGGGATAAATTCAGGATGATTGTTGCTAGTTTATAATATATTTTTCAAGTTTAAAGTTGGCAGGATTTTTCTGACGGGAATTATAATTTTTTTTATATTTGGGGATGAGTGTTTACCTATTATCCGCTTTGCAAATGCATGGGTTAAATTCGGGACGATTGTTGCGTAGTTTATAATATATTTTACAGGTTTAAAGTTGGTAGGATTTTTCTGACGGGAATTATAATTTTTTTTCATATTTGGGGATGAGTTTTTACCTATTATCCGCTTTGCAAATGAATGGGATAAATTCGGGACGATTGTTGCGTAGTTTATAATATATTTTACAAATTTAAAGTTGGCAGATTTTTCTGACGGGAATTATGATTTTTTTTTATATTTGGGGGTGAGTTTTTACCTATTATACGCTTTGCAAATGAATGGGATACATTCGGGACGATTGTTGCGTGGTTTATAATATATTTTACAAGTTTAAAGTTGGCAGGATTTTTCTGACGGGAATTATGATTTTTTTTCTATGTTTGGGGATGAGTTGTTACCTATTATCCCCTTTGCAGATGAATGGGGTACATTCAGGATTATTGTTGCGTAGTTTATAATATATTTTACAAGTTTAAAGTTGGCAGGATTTTTCTGACGGGAATTATGATTTTTTTTTATATTTGGGGATGAGTTTTTACCTATTATCCCCTTTGCAAATGAATGGGATAAATTCAGGATGATTGTTGCTAGTTTATAATATATTTTTCAAGTTTAAAGTTGGCAGGATTTTTCTGACGGGAATTATAATTTTTTTATATTTGGGGATGAGTGTTTACCTATTATCCGCTTTGCAAATGAATGGGATAAATTCGCGACGATTGTTGCGTGATTTATAATATATTTTACAAGTTTAAAGTTGGCAGGATTTTTCTGATGGGAATTATGATTTTTTTTTTAATATTTGGAGGTGAGTTTTTACATATGATCCCCTTTGCAAATGAATTGGATAAATTCAGGGTGATTGTTGCGTAGTTTATAATATATTTTACAAGTTAAAAGTTGGCAGGATTTTTCTGACAAAACTTGTAAATTTTTTATACTTGGGGGTGAGTTTTTACCTATTCTTTGCAAATGAATGGGATACATTCCGGGTGATTGTTGCGTAGTTTATAATATATTTTACAAGATTAAAGTTGGTAGGATTTTTCTGACGGAATTATGATTTTTTTATATTTGGGGATGAGTTTTTACCTATTATCCCTTTGCAAATGAATGGGATAAATTCAGGATGATTGTTGCTAGTTTATAATATATTTTTCAAGTTTAAAGTTGGCAGGATTTTTCTGACGGAATTATAATTTTTTTATATTTGGGGATGAGTGTTTACCTATTATCCGCTTTGCAAATGCATGGGTTAAATTCGGGACGATTGTTGCGTAGTTTATAATATATTTTACAGGTTTAAAGTTGGTAGGATTTTTCTGACGGAATTATAATTTTTTTCATATTTGGGGATGAGTTTTACCTATTATCCGCTTTGCAAATGAATGGGATAAATTCGGGACGATTGTTGCGTAGTTTATAATATATTTTACAAATTTAAAGTTGGCAGATTTTTCTGACGGGAATTATGATTTTTTTTTATATTTGGGGGTGAGTTTTTACCTATTATACGCTTTGCAAATGAATGGGATACATTCGGGACGATTGTTGCGTGGTTTATAATATATTTTACAAGTTTAAAGTTGGCAGGATTTTTCTGACGGGAATTATGATTTTTTTTCTATGTTTGGGGATGAGTTGTTACCTATTATCCCCTTTGCAGATGAATGGGGTACATTCAGGATTATTGTTGCGTAGTTTATAATATATTTTACAAGTTTAAAGTTGGCAGGATTTTTCTGACGGGACTTATGATTTTTTTTTATATTTGGGGGTAAGTTTTTACCTATTATCCCCATTGCAAATGAATGGGATAAATTCAGGATTATTATTGCGTGGTTTTTAATATCTTTTACAAGTTTAAAGTTGGCAGAATTGTTCTGACTGAAATTATGATTTTTTTTTATATTTGGGGATGAGTTTTTACCTATTATCCCCCAAATGAATGGGATAAAGTCCGAATAGTTGCTGCGTGGTTTATAATATAAAGATGGCAAAATTTTTGTGATAGATGTCACAGTTATATTTGGGGTGAATTGTTTCCTTTTACCGCCTTTCTAAATGAATGTGATAAATTGAGGGTGATTGTTGCGTGATTTGTAATATATTTTGTAAGTTTAAAGTGGGTAGGATTTGTCTGAATAGGCTTTAAACTTTTTTTTTTTTTTGGTTTACCGACGCCACTGATGTTTTGGCTGCTGGAATGAAGGTGGCTGCTAACTTAACACCGGTGAAAATTTGTCCTCTTGATTTTTAACTAAAGTGTCGATTGTATTTGAAATGTAATCATTTGTTTGTGCAATTTGTTTTATAATCGATATTTCTTTATTGAAATTTGCTTGGTTTAATGGTAATGATATTGTTCATGTTCTAATGATCTATACGCGGTCTCATTAGAAGAGAAGCCAAGTATTTGGAACCCATGTTTTTTTTATGCTTTTTTAAATAATTGCATCTCGAAAATACTTATTTATAGTCGTAATAATTATCACTGCCAAATATCGATAAACATACAGCTATGTAACGTAAACCTTTTGCTACTTGTAATCCTACCACAGCTTCAGATCAATTTCCGTATAGGATATGAGGTCTTTTATATAATTTTTAGCTTTCACTGACGGTTAAAAAATGGTGTAATACATTTATTACGTATTATTTACAAAGTTAATAATAAGCGTTTAAGTGAACCATTGAACTGTATATTAAGTGGAAGGGAAGCCAGCTCATTGTAAATTGTGTGTCAGGGGCAGCAGAAAAAAATAGCTAACTGTTGTGGTATAACTATCCTTGTTTCTTCCATGTGAATTAACACGTTCTTTGTGTTTTTGTTATGCAATACTATTTCCTAATAATTACCTGTAATGTTTTGAAGCTGTGGAGTGCGTTTAGTTTACTAAATAGATGTGAATCTGCAAAACATAAAACCTTAAAAATAGGCGTAGAGAACTAAGTAAAGTTAAAAACATGAGCGACATAGTTTGTGTGATTTGTTTAATACTTATCATTTTACGTAGGTTTCCATTTAAACAAGCTGTGTTCTCATTGCATTAACATATTGTTATATCGAGGATTTTTTGTATTTGATCAAATTTACTGTTCACCAAATGAATCTTATAAAAGCCTTACGAGTTTTTGTAATAACGGCAGTTTATTATATGCATCCGATATTGTATATAAAATTTTAAAATTTGCTGAGAAACATTATCTAATGTTGGTAAAAATGGGATCAATGAGACCACAAAATATTAAATATTCAATCTGCAACAACACACAGGTTTTTTTATCAAATCTGCAAGAATTTAAACATACTATTTGATCAAACTAACCACGAGGATTACGTAACTCTTAAGGATGATGGAACAATAGATGCAGGATGTGTTAGTGAAGAAGAAATTCAATTTTCACTGCGTACGCTATTATCAAGGACTGAACACTACAAACCATAAGTACACAAGCTAAAAAAGTATGATGGTAAAGTAAAATCATGTGGAAAATGGTGCTATACGGACTACTAAAACCTTCAAAATAAATATGCCACAGAGGAAGCAAAGAAAAGGGTAGAGGATTTTTACTCATTGCATACACTTTCCTAAACTACCAACGATATGTTTACCATGTTTTAACGAAACACATTTGAATTTTTCTCATTTTATTTTAGCTTATAATAAGAATTTTTGAACTAATTATAAATTTTTTTTGTTCCACAAATGTTAACGAAACATATTTGAATTTTATTTTTCGTATCGTACAACCACAGCTGCGTACTACTGGTGGTACATAAAAAGACTTATTCGAAATTCGAGATGTAGAACCAATTTTACTAAAAGGACCTTGTTGCAAGATGTTGAAACCAGTTTTGAGATTCTGCCAAAAAGACCTTAGATGTAGAAAACAGATTCATGATGTTGGAACAAGATGTTAAATTCAGCCACAAGGACCTTAAGCCCACCTTAACAAGATGAGGAAATGTCAAAACGGTACGAAAAGACCAGAAGGCAGAAAGCCAAAAACACACACAGACAAGCAAGATGGCTGAAAGTCGAAAGCCACACGGAAATAATATAGTGCATTACCAAAAACGCGACGTAAACAAGATGGCGGAAAACTAAAGGAGTGCATGTAAACAATATGCTAAAAAAGTCAAACAGGTACACGAAAATAACCAGATAGAAAGTCAAAAAGGGGCACAGAAATAAGATGGCGGAGAGTCAAAAAGTACATAATAGATCTTGAAATAAGATAATGGACCAGGATTCTTAGATCAAGAACCCTGGATTTTGGAACCAGTTTTAAGAAGCTGTATCCCTTTAAGATATGTAACCCTCAGGGATCCCTAAAGATGATATAAAATAGAATAGAAGATAACAGGGGGAAAAAATAAACCTAAAGAAGATGCTGGACCAATGGATCAGTTATTAGAAAACAATTAAAAACCGATTATATGGTAAAGGAAAGCAACCTATTTCATTCCCTCACCAGGGCAGGGCAGGCTGCTCGACGTTTCAAACTCCTTCAGCCATAGCGGTGGATTCCCAGCGTACACATGTACATTATGTATATGTGTGGGATTAATTATGGATGTGATCAGGATAGGATCGGAAGGAATGGTGTTAGGGTTCTGAGGGGAAAGATACTACCTCAGCATTCGCCTAAATATCCTCACATGATGTGCATCTCGGCAGTAACCATGCCGCTATATGAGTAGGAGGAAAACCTCCTGAAAATACCTAATACAAGGTAGACGGTAACGGGGATCGAACCGATTACCTCCCGAATGTTAAATATATTGTGTTACCACAGGTCCAACTAGGTAGGGCCCATTATACGGGAGAAACGTTGATCATTAGAAATCAAATAAGGGTTATTACAAGGCAATTAAGAAATCAAAGATGGTAAGTGGTGCTGTTTCACTCATCTATTTTATGTTACACTCAAAACTTCCAGTATCAACGAATTGAAGATATCAACTTATTCGTTTAGATATTACAGATATCTCATGCACGTTTTGAAGCTTAAAAATTTATAATCAAGTTATCAATCATATTTGTATGAAAACCATTGCTAGCTGTGCAATTACAAATCTTTTTTGTTGTAATTAACATTATTTAACGGTAAAGTTAAAGCTCATCGAATAGCATATCATAATTAGCTAGTATAGGTCTCTGATTATGGAACGAATCGTATATGAAAAATGCAAAGTGATTGCGCGCAATCATTTTAATGACTAAATACAAGGGTTAATAAATCTACCTTTAATTTCAGGGTGTAAATTTCTAGTATTATAGTACTAAACCTGAAGATGCAGTTTTGCAACCCCAAACTTTTATTAAAGAATTATTTAATAGGATGTATTTTTGGGGTGGGTATTCGAAAGTATGTTGGTAACATCAAAACTAACAAGTTTACTATTTGGTGACAAATCTACGTTTCTTACATGCAATATTTTGATTTATATTTTCCTAGGAACCTTTTTGCTAAAATTTACATCTTATTTTTATGTTTGCATTCAATTTGAAGCTTGGAAACATTTATTTACATGGTGGATACATTTTTCATCTTTTTCAAAATATATGAATTTAGCTTTTTAAACCAAACTGAATGTAAATTAGTTTATTATTACTTTTTCTATCATAATATTGGAATGTATTGCTACTTTAAAATAACTTAATTAATGTTTTATTTTATATTGAGATCAGAAAAAATGTTTTTGTCATACCCATGATTATCCTACTCATCGCTGAACAGATTAAATTTGGCTTAATTTGATACGACAAAAACGAACTTTGATATATTATACCTTATTACTAATTTTCTTTTTTTAGATTAAGCAGTTTCTTTTCATGGAGGGTAACTTAAAAATTGTGCACACCTAAACGTCAGATCGTTGCTTTAAAAATTCGATAGTTTCAAGGAATATGGAAATGTTGTAGCTTTAACTGAAACATGGCTAATCTTCTTTGTCAGCGGTAATACCATACACATTGATGGTTGCTCTATAATTCATAAAGATATAAGTAGCCGAGGCGGTTGTATAGCCTTTTATATAAGGTTAGGTATAAATTATTCTTTTCTACATGATGATAACTTAGAGCAATTATGGGTTTCTATACAGCTAGGACGTTACATATACGCCTTTAGCGTTTTGTACAAACCTCCAAATTACAATTTTAACGAATTTATAAACGAATTTGATAAAACTATAACATCCTTTAATTAGATTTTAAAGATACATTTTGTTTTGGCGATTTTAATATTAATATGTTAAATAATAGTAATTTTGGTGTTAATGAGTTTTTGAGTCTAATGAAGGAGCTTTAAAATCAAAACATGAGTCTACCAAGGTGACAGGTCAAACTGCTACCCTAACCGATCTCATCATAGTTTCCAATGAAGAACTGGTAAATGACGTGGGTGGGTTTCCGGTAGATAACATGTCAGATCACAATTTGGTTTCTTGTACACTTAATCTAAGGGCTTGTGGATCGAAAGTAAAATGTAAGATATATCGTGATTTTAGTCAATTTTGTTATAATCGTTTTAATGACCATTACGCTCCATACCGTGGAAAAATATTTATGGCTTAAAATGTATTGATGATAAGGTTAACTTTTTAAATCAAAACTAACATATGTTATTAAACATACATGTACCATATGGAACAGCACGTTTTTCAAAACCTCCAACACCGTGTTTCACAGATTGGACAAATGATAAAACTCTAAGAAATCTGGTTACAGTTTCCTACAGAAGAGAAGAAAGCGTACTATACATTCAAGTTTAGAAGGCATGGTAAAAGTAAAGCTATGTGGGCTGAATTAAAACAATTGTGTTCATTCAATCGTAAAGTATACACACTAAATAAATAATTTTGTAGGTAGCCTACCGACATTTTTATCTAAAGTAGACGATATTATTGATTGCTATAGTACGCATCTGGAACCGGTACAATCCAAATTAACCTTTAATACAGTTGATGATGAATGTGTATTTCGCATTATTAACCCCATAAAAACTAAAGCTATAGGCCATGACGCAATTAATACAACGGTAATTAATTTTTCAAACCTCATGGTGGCTTGCTTATGTAATTCCAGTACCAAAAATCCCTAAGGCTGTAAATTTTGCAGACCTAAGGTCTATCAACATTCTACTTCTTCTATCGAAGGTGCTAGAAAGGATTATAGATCAACAATTCTTCTCACATCAACACCTAAATATTTTCATACCAAATTGTCAATCGGGGTTCAATCGCGGATATAGCAGTACAACTAAATAACCAACGGCATTTTCTTGGGAAAACTATCGTAAACAAAATATCAAAAGTTTACCAAAATATATTTGGTGGAAGATCGCCATTATTTAAAAATGGCGTTTGAAAACGGTACTTTCTTCGATAATTATTAACGCTCTGACTTTGGTTTTAATTTTGGTGAAAATTTTATTCTTATCTTTATTGTTCTTAAAATTCCCTTTCTAATGAATGTCTATTAAGTTGGACTCCCCACCAATAGAAAAAAAATCAGACTTCTTAAAAATGAGTGCAAATTATGTTACCGCATTCAAAATTTTGTTGCTCAAGAAGAACAGCATTAACTTATTGCTTACAAGAAAACGTACTAATGTCAGGCGGAAATTTGTTGCTAATTTGTTGCTGTAAAATAGCAATAACTAATTTGCGAGATTTGCAAAAAAGTTATGTATCCTTTTACAAATGAAAAGGATTAATTTTATGATTATGATTAATATATATACATGATTTGAGCTTCACAAAAAAGGACAGTGATAGAAAATTACTTATTAACATATCAAACATTTTAACAAAATCTAAATTAAAATTATTAAACTAGGCTTACATATTCGGCAACTGTCATCAATCACTTTAGGGTCTTTAACAATGTGCTTCAAGTTGTTTATAGTTTTCCCACCTGATCTTGGATGGCCATTGAAAAACCTTCTGTTCTGGGAAGAGTCGTCCAATCCTTAGCCACGTTCGACGCTATCTTGTCGACATTAATATGGTCATTAAAATGCCTTCCATGAAGAGGTATTACTACACCATTATTCCAGCTTATCTGAGATACTCCTTACTCTTGCACTCACTTCCACTTCTTCAATGGCCAGATTGAGGGGGGTGTAATCTTTGTTTGCTTGGCAGACTCTTTGATGTAATGGTCATGTGGTCTTTTTCTTGTAGAAGTATTTGTTAAGCAAACCAAGTTGTTTACTCCAAAGGTTTTGCATATCGGTCAACCCCCTGCCTCTCTCACTCCTAGGGAGACTGATTCTGATCGTACTGGACATTGAATGGAGCTTTCTATATTTTGTCAGTTCTAGTCGGGTCTTCCTTTCTGTGTTCTCTATGTCGGTACACGTCCATTGAATGATACCAAACGAATAAGTAAGGATAGGTATATCCCAGGTGTTAAATGCTTTAAACATATTCTTACTATTAAGGTCAGTAAGGCATGTTTTCTTTATCCTCATCATGTATTCCTTAGTAAGGGTGCCTTTAAAGTCCTTGTGATTTATATTTCTTGCCTGTGCGTATCCCAGATATTTGTACACGTGTCGTCTTCTGTCATCTCTTCAATAACTCCTCCCGTTTCTAGTTGAACTTCATTTGCCACATATTTTTCTTTTTTTAAGTTGATCAGTCTACACTTGTCCAGTCCAAACTTCATCTTAATATCGTTAGAAAATTGTTCCACCATTATTATTTGTTCTCTCAGCCTTTCTTGTGATGGAGCATACAGTTTCAGGTCATCCATGCAGAGTTAGTGAGATATTATATGATTGTTTCCACCTGTGTTCAAGTTGTATCCAATATTCGTCCTGTTTAGTAGGTTAGAGAGGAGGTTTAGGACTAAACGGAACTAGATGGGACTGAGATAATCTCCCTAAAAGATGCCTCTAGTTATTTTGATTACGGGGATGAGTTCTGGGTTCTCGTTGTGGTGTCTGCACGTGTATGGCAGTCCTCCAGGAGGTCATTAAGTTCTTGAGAAGCTGTATGATTATTTGGTGTACTTTGTAAAGTTCCAGAACTTTCACTAGCCATCATGTGGGATAGAGTCGTAGGCTTTCTGGTAATCCACATATTATTATTATTATTACTATTATTATTATTATTATTAAATATTACTGATGATATGATTACAAATACTGACAAAAGAAAATTAACTGTCCTTGTTCTTCTGATTGATTTTACATAAGCGTTTGATACTATAAATCATAAGTTGCCATTATGAATTTTAAAATGCACCGGTTTAGTTGTTCTACAATTCTTGTATTTTAGAGACACTTAGCAAACAGAAAACAAGCTCTCTGTAGTCCCGGAAGTATTCCTAAAATAGCCACTATTGAAACCAGTGTACCACAAGGGTCTATCCTTGGTCCACTTCTTTATGTGGTTTACACCTATCAGTTCTACAAATCTGTGTAGTTCTGCAAGGTCCATTTTTATGCAGTTGATTACAAATCACTTCATGCCTCCGAGGTACAAATAGCTTGTCGACAACACAATTCAGATATTGGAAGCTTAGTAGAAAAGTCTGAGAAACATTGTTTAAGCATAAATCCTCTGAATGATCATTAATATTATTTGGAAGAACTATGGATAGAAGGAAGGTACACAATATTATAAATATTGATGTTCAAAACAACAGGTTAAGTGTTAGTGAAAAAGTAAAAAATCTTGGTCTAGTACTGGATAGCAACTGAAGATTTAAGGTGCATGTCAATATAATTTTACAAAAAGCGTATACTGCTTTGAAAACTAATGTATAATGATCGTTACTTAGTGAGCCAAGAAATAAAAAAGCTGCTTTGCAGTTGTTTTGTTTTGAGTAAAGCAGATTACGATGATAGTCTGTACGGACCGTGTTTAGATTCTTCCGATGTCAGGCGACTTCAGAAACTTCAAAATAATTGCGTGCGTCTAATTTATGGAATCAAAAAATTTCAATCAATTTCGAATAAACTTCGAGATCTTAATTGACTAGATATGTCTAGTCGACGCAGACTACATCAATTGTGTACGTTTTAGACATAGTAACAAATAAGTCTCTTCCTTATTTGTATAATAAAATTGAATTTCGAAATGATGTACACTGCGTCCCATTTTGGTTGAAATTGTAGGGTGTTCTCGTTTGCCAGCAAATATTGAAAGATGCGGTTTTCGCGACCCTGTTCTACTTTTTCGTGAAACGAAAGATGCCGCAAACAGAATTGTCATTCATTTTTGAGGTTAATAATGGAAAAGAAGTGCCACAAAATATATATTTTTTTAAAGCTGAGAGTAATATCTAAACTCTAAACAAAACTTTGGTTTATTGCGAAGAAACTGACTTCTTGTGGGGACAACTATACACGCCACTAAATTCTACGGAAAATTCTGTATAAAACCCACTTTTCACCATTTCGATAAATTATAAGGCAAAGCAGTTACGAGGGGTGCTTAAAATGTGCAAATTTTGAATTTCACCCTGTATCTCAAATACTAATAGGGCTCTGACAATTCTGTTTGTGGCATCTTTCGTTTCACGAATAAGTAGAACAGGATTGCGAAAACCTATCTTTATTCGCAAACGAGATACCCTACAATTTCAACCAAAATGGGACACTGTACAGGGTGGTTCATTTTCGATGTTTTCTTATGAGAAGTACCCTTTCTATTGCAGATATACAAAAAGTAATATCGGGTCCTTGTGCTCGATTTTGGTGTTAATTAAGATCCACTAGTCATAATCAAGATATCTTTGACCGTTATTGCGCAATTAGCCAAAATTGAAAAAATGGCGATTTTGAAAAACTTGAATAACTGTTTTATTTCTAAATGTATCGACAAACTGTAAAAACATTCTTAAGGCACTTTTTTAAGTAGAATCCGTTAGTGCACTCACATTTTTAACACCCCCTTAATTTAAAAAGATATGACATAAAGTTATATTTTTTGATATGGAAACCATAGTTGGCTATGACATTTTTAAATGTCATTTCAGAAATATATAACACTTCTATGCTATTTTAATAATTTATTGATTTTTTAAGTTTGTCTTATTTACGTTTCATATTAAGAATACACAGTAGGCATAGGAGGCTGAGATTTATTTAAGTGAAAACAAATGATACTTATATGTCAAATAATAAATTAAAAATTAGAAGTGAAGGGGTTAGAAGCAAATGGGTACAAGTGCACTTTTTTGAGAAATTGAATTAAGTGCATTTTTACTTAGTATTATAATACGCTAACTTTGGAGTGGTAAAAGGATATAAGTGAATTTCAATGTATTAGGCGCCATCTGTACCGTGGTAGAATAAGCTTGTTAAAAAAATTGAAAACTTCTCAGACGCCAACGGATACAAGTGTACTTATACCGTTTTGCTTCCACAGTTTGAGAAGGTTTTAAGAAGACACAGCAGTTGTACCTATCATTCACAAGTTAGTACGTACTATTGTAAAGCAGGTTGTTTGATCTTAGTGACTATGAATAGTAATGAAATGAAATACGATATGAAGGCTGCGAAAGGTATGTGCATCCTAATTTAATCAAATCACAAAATTTACTTGTTTGAATTTTGAAAATATAGTAAAATCAGAACCTAACCTCACATTGATGTTTAATAATAATTAATTACATATACATTTATTATTATAACAGGTCCCAGTTATAAAAGCGATTCTGGTACTGAGTCGGACCCCTTCAGTACTGATGAGGACAGTGATTACGTTCCGAATGAACCACTAAATCGCGGAATTCCTTACCCCCCTAATGTTTTTGATATTGGTGAGAATCAAGAAAATGGCTAAAGACCTCAACTAATTGCAAATCTAGAAATAATGGATATTCAGAGTGCGTACCACCAAAAAACTTCTATCATGTCTTATAAGGTGTTTCAGTATATTGTCACTAAAAAAATATTCTTATCTTTTTTAGGCAAGCGTAAGAGAACGAGAAAAAGAAATATGAAAGAGAGGCCAAAACTGCAAGACTTAGTGGAGAAACTTACAAAACAGCTAAAGGAAAGGAAATTAAAACAAAAGAGTTAAAAACTTTCGAACACACTTGCAACAAAATTTCTGAGCAAGACAGGCAGACTATTTTCAAAAAATTTTATCAATTGGGCAATTATGACTTACAATCAAATTATATTGCATCCTGCATTAAAAAGAACAATCCATGCCGAGTAAAAGCAAATGCTTTGTCAAAAAAGAACTACGTTACAATACTAACACTATTGAATCTCAGGGTTTGTAAACATTTTTTTTTGAATACCCCAGCAATATCGAACAAAAGATTTACTACAGTATGCCAAAAGATATCTGCTGAAGGCTTTGTACAGACTGATAATAGAGGAAAACATACACCTTCCAACAAGATTGATGACTTTAGACGAAGTGACGTGATTGAGCGCCTAAAATAATTTCCTCGTTATCACAGTCATTATTCCAGATCTCAAAACGATAACACCAAGTACTTGCCACAATCTTTAAGCATTAAAAAGATGTATGAACTTTACTGCGAATAGTGTAATGAGAATGGAAAAATTCCGGTAAAACGGTCATATTACAGATTCATTTTCTGCACGGACTTTAATCTTAAATTTCATACACCGCATTCAGATACGTGTAATCGCTTAAATAATTTACTTAACAATACCAGAGATGACCAAGCAAAAAATAACTATAGGTTGGAACTGGATCTGCATCAAAGAAAAGTGCAAAATGTAACCGCTGCCAAGAACAGAGATTTAGAATACTGCAAAAAAAATTCAGAAACAGCAAAACTCGTTTGCTTTGACTTACAAAAAACGCTCGCAACGCCGCTTCTCACAACTAATAAAGTATATTACCTAAGACAGTAATGGACCTACAATCTATGTATACACGATATTGTTGCTGGAAAATCATTGATGTACGTATGGGATGAAACTGAAGCTTCCAGGGGATCTCAGGAGATCGGTTCCTGCTTGATAAAGGTAAACCTCAATTCACTTACATGGGACAATGTCTAATAAAGTTTTGTTTTAGTACATTCAAGAGTTGCCAGAAAAAAATACTCACCTTATCTGTTATTCAGATTCCTGCGGCGGTCAAAACAAAAATGAGAATATTGCCAAACTCCTTATGTTTCTTGTACAGTCTACTAATCTTCAAACCATTGATCACAAGTTTTTTGAGTCTGGTCATTCTTACATGGAAGGTGACAGGTCTTTTGGATTAATTGAAAGGAATGCTAAGAAAAATTATCCCTGATCACTGGGTTAATCTTATAAAAAACACGACAAAAAAATTTATAGTAACAAGAATGACTAAAAGTGATTCTGTTTCCCTTAAATATTTACATGAAATTTTAAAAGACCCAAAAAAAGATAAATTAGACAGCCCCTTAAAATGGCGTGAAATTGTTTGGTTCAGTTACAAAAAAGAGGATAATATGAGTTTTTCTTTTAAAGTAACTAGCAGCACAGAATATCCCTTTCATATCTCTGAAAACCTGGTCACAAGAAAACCTGCCAATTTTAATACAGACTGTTTAAATACTGTTTTGAACCAATCCCCTAAAAAAATACCGTACCCAAAGTGGGAAAATCTAATGACTATATTGGAGTTTATACCACCATTCTTTTTATATCAATATGTTACATGAAGAAAAAGCACCAACAAAAAAGAAAACTAAGACTAATAACAAGAAGCAGTCCAATGAAAACGAAGAAGAGTACTACGAAGACAATAATATTCTTGAATCAGACTACGAAGACGATTAAATTCAGTAATATTGTATGTATATATTTTTGTAAACTAACGTTTTTTAATAAACAATAGTGATACAACTAAATTTTTTTTTAATTTTTATTTGGAAACAAAAGGGTACAAGTGACATTTTTTCCAAAAATAAAAGCTCTTTATTTTTTTTCTTATTATATTCCTAAAAATAAAGCAGTTTACCATTAATATTTTTGTTTGTTTAACACAAAAAGTAAAGTTAAATTGTTTTATAAAATCATAAAATCTGGCATATTTTTTAAACGTTATTTTCTCTGCATTTTAAAAATGGCACTTATATCCTTATGCTTCTAAACCCTTCAAGTGTACAACAAAGTGATCCTTAGTTATTAACATGCCTAATTATACAAATTCAGAAAAATTTTGCATGTTAAAGTGTTTTATATTATCCAAAGAATGTGGCATCGGAATTATATTTACAAAATTTTCCTGAAAGGCAACAGCCAAATAAAAATATTTTTGAACGGTATAGTTAATAGAAATTAAAATTTTTGCTAGCTCGAAACAATATCTTAATTAATTTTAGGTTACAGAAAAATTTCATTGAATTCGATTCTTTTAAAAATCCCACGCCAAAAACTTACTTTAAACGAAATTCTGAAGAAAATTCAATGGTCGAAGCAGAGCCCATAGACAAATGGTTAATCTAGGCGTGTCTCGAAGCAGAGCCCTTCGAATTTTAAAGAAACACAAATACCATTGCTATAGATTTCGGAAAGAACAGTTTTTGACTATAGACGACAGAAGGCGGCGTACTGAGTTTTGTAACTGGTATATAAGTGTCAGTGCCAAAATAGACTTAATTTTTCAAACTCTATTGCATAGTCAGATGAGGCGCATAACGGTAGTGATGGTATTTTTAATAATCACAATTTACCTTCCTGGGCAGATACTAACGCTCATGTCAGTTTTGTCCGCAGGAGGCAAGGGAAATTTGGAATAAATGTGTGGCGCTGCATTAAAAACGGACGTTTTTATTATCACATGTATGAAGGAACATTAAACCCAATGAAATATCACGATATTCTACGAATTGATTTGGAGGGATTTCTAGAGAATCTTCCTTTAGCACAATATTGTAATGTCACATTTCAGCAAAATGGAGCTCCCGCACATAATTCTCGTGTAGTTAGTGACTATTTAAATTTACGTTTTCTTAATAGCTGGATGGGAACGACAGCACCAATTTTGTGGCCTGCTCGTTCATCCGATCTTTTGCCCCTAGATTTCTTTTTATGGGTTTTTTTGAAAAACATTATATTCAAAAGAACTAATAATACTGTGAACGAGTTAAAAGAAAGTGTAAGTGTGGCTTTTACACAATTAACTCCATTATCTATATATAACTCTATAAATTCAATTAGAAGACGATGCGAAGTTTGCATCCAAAAAGAGGGCGCACAGTTTGAAAAATATTTGTAGTTTTAGTGTGTTTTTTATACTGATATTTTGTGTTCATATTTTGTTCGCTTATAGAATTAGATGTTTACATACGTATAAATTTGATTTGCTGTTAGCTTTTCATAATTTCTGATGTTCTAATGTTATATTGTTTATTTTCATTTCAATTCAAGTTGCATTTGAGGTTTTTTGATAATTTTATATTCAATCTTTAGATTTAATAATTTGTTACCATTCCACAAGAACAACATTACAATTAAACTTATTTGACTTACAAAATGTCTGTAAAATATTTTACTGGAAGTGAAATTTATTTTTTGAGTAAAATATCTTCATTAAATTTCATATCTGGTTTTCTAAGCCAACTGTTATCCTTAATAAATAAACCAATTAATAAAAACTTAAAAATATCAATTAATTATTAAAATAGCATAGATGTGTTATATATTTTTAAAAAGCACAAAAAAAATGTCATATGGTTTCCATATAAAAAAATACAACTTTATGTCATATCTTTTTAAATTAAGGGGGTATTAAAAATGTGAATGCACTAACGGATTCCCTTAAGAATGTTTTTACAGTTTGTCGATACATTTAGAAATAAAAAAGTTATTCATGTTTTTCAAAATCGCCATTTTTCCAATTTTGGCTAATTGCGCAATAACTGTCGGAGATATCTTGATTATGACTATTGGATCTTAATTAACACCAAAATCGAGCACAAGGACCCCACATTACTGTTTGTCTATCTGTAATAGAAAGGGTACTTCCCATACGAAAACATCGAAACTGAACCACCCTGTACATCATTTAAATTTGAGACGAAAAAGCCTACTTTCTATGCCTTTTCATTATTATGAATTTTATAAGCGATGTTTCATTTACAATATAACCTCAATTTATAATGACACAAGTCGCATAAGGAAGCTCTCAAAGCACAAATTTAAAAACTATTGTGCCAAGCAATTAAGTAAACCCTCATGAAATGTATCTAACTAAATTTTATTTGTTACATCTATATCTTCTTTTTTTTCTTTTTATTCGTTGTGCCTCTTATATTATACTGTGTGGGTTAAGAGAGCAATCACTGGTTTTTCGAGTTACTAGCTTTCGGTCCAAATCAATTAACTCTTCTAAAAAGAATTGTACAAATGTTATAACGAAAATTAAAGATATTATTATTAATATAATTAGGCTTTTTTTAATACTACAAAATATGAAAAGACAATTCTCTTAATTTTGTTTGGTAAAATTATGAAGTACGATCTTTCTGTCAAACTTCCAAATTATCATTATGAATCATTTGAATACTCAACTTCATTAGTCTACTTCTAATGAACCAATTTCATTTTGTTTCACTCGAATGCAATAATTAATTATTTCGTTGTGTATTATTATATTTGTGAATTTACATATTACTGTATTTTGTATTATTATTATATTTGCTTGTAAATTTTGGAAAAGAGCAACATTTTACTGGTTTGTTAAGTAATTTTATTTATATATGTACAAAAATTGTTGCACAAAGTGGTGGGAAAGCGGGCGAATGGACAGACAGACGCACCCACCACGCTCAAGCGTACTGGCACGCACGCGCCCTTTGCTTCCCATTCACCCTCACGTACACACACACATGCATGCATCCAGCAGCCACCAGACCAAAATAGTTTAAACACTAAATTATAAATTTAGAACGTTTCCCTTAAACCCGACAAAAGGCAAACCTTAACTCTTATTCAAGGTTTGCGTGTCCCTTTTCCATATATTTAGAAGCTGCTTGCCTACAAACGTAAAATGGAATAAAAATCCTTTCATTACACAGTATAGAATGTTATTTTGCATAATTTAATTGTTTATATTTTAAGCTTGTTTGAAACATCACCGCCATCAAAAAATAAATATTCCAATTTCCTTGGCCTAGTCAGCATAAAAATAAATGTTATTTATTACATTTTTTTTTAATTCGTCGAAGGAAACTAAAAAGTGGACTGCAGATGTTCATAATTAAATCTCACAAGTTTAAATTGATTTATTACAACAAAGAATGCGTTTTGTTGGCTTTTTCTTCAATACTGAAGGAACCATCTTATAATATTTAATGAAAACAAATTATAAAATAAAACATTTCGTAGCAAAGATGTATTACGTTTAATCAAATCGAATAAATATGTTCGGCTGACGAATGTAATGCATACTTACAGAAGGATTGAAATCCATCACCAACACTATGAAAGATGTGTTTGTTTGGTGACATATAAGTTGTACATAAACAAAAAAAACTTGTCTATCGTAATATAATATAGCGTATAAATATATATTTTTTAATTAATTAAAATGAAAGAGCGCAATATTCCTCGGCAATTCATACTTCTCACGCAAGGGGAAAAATCAAATGCCATCTCAAAAAAAAGTTATGCCATATTAAATTTTTGTCCCTCCCTGTTATTGTACCGGGTGAGCAAATAAGAACGACCGTCGGCCATATCTTCTGATCTGATAATAGTACCGCTTTGGAAACAAAAATTTATAACAAAAGTGGCGTCGAGAAACACCTAGAAATTATTTATAGAATTGTAGGTAGGTCCACCGTTAGAGGGCGTAATTGAATACCAAAATTTTGCAAAATTTGCCTAATTAAAGGGCATTATAAATGCGATAATCAGGTTCTTCATAAATTCTGCGTACTTTTTATTAAACAAGTTTTAGTCTATCTTTTCAAATAAGAGGTGGGTGAGAGTGGGAACCTAGTTATGAAAAAACGCCTGTAGTCCGGTTCTGCTTAATCGTTCTTCGCAAACTTACTCTTGTTGAAAAGAACTCTTTTCCACCAATGTAAGTGTTATATACTCCATGCAACTTAATAAGTAACGTGCAGATTAGAGGGCGGTATTTTTTTTTTAGAAATCTAGTTCTCTTTGGAAAATATTACATGGAAGCATGCAGTTTTAACAAGGATGAAAGTAGACCAAATTAGCAACAAAATGGCGAAAACCGCATGTCGATACCTTTTTTCTATCCCGAGATATCTTAAGAAACGTGTAAACAGTGAACATTTTTTGTCAAACTTCAATTAGGCTGGTTAACTTTAATTTTAGTCTTGTTAGAAAGGCCTTACATTGGTCTATCTGCAATAGTTAAAAATGTTGTCATACTAATGTTACCGTCCTCGCTAGAGCGCGTTATCTAGAAGATAATCTTTGTTAGCTTTTCGTTTGGCGTACCTATATTTAAAAATAATTAACAATAATTTTATTGTAAACGTAAAAAAATTGCCTCTTATTATTTTCAGATGACCGCCACACCAAAAGTAAATAAAAAAAGGTAGGTATATGTAAATTTCGCTAGTCAATAATTTTTATCAAACAATATATATTAGCAAACCTGAAAACAATTTAACCAATCTAACTATCAACAATTACAACAAACAACTCTAAAAATGTGATTAGTGCCGCCCCAGATGTTCAAACTGTCGTCCATCATTTTCAATACAACTTGGTAGTCTCTGGCGAGTGGACAAGACGGAAGTTTGATAGAAGTTATCGAATAGCAACTTTAATGATACTTCAATTTTTATGTAGCGAAATTTTACCAGCCTAATTGAAGTTTGACAAAAAATGTTTACGGTTTACACGTTTCTTAAGACATCTCGGGATAGAAAAAAGGTATCGACATGCGGTTTTCACCATTTTGTTGCTAATTTGGTCCACTTTGATGATCCATTGTTAAAACTGCATGCTTCCGTTTAATATTTTCCAAAGAGAACAAGATTTCTAAAAAAAAAAAAAAATAATACCGCCCTCTAATCTACACGTTACTTATTAAGTTGCGTTGAGTATATAACACTTACATTGGTGGAAAAGAGCTTTTTTCAACAAGAGTAAGTTTGCGAAGATCGATTAAGCAGAACCGGACTTACAAGCCTGTTAACTGAAAAGACTAAAACTCGTTTAATAAAAAGTACGCAGAAGTTTCCGTAGAACCTGATTATCGTATTTATAATGCCATTTAATTAGGCAAATCGTGGTATTCAATTACGCCCTCTAGCGGTGGACCTCCAATTCTATAAATAATTTCCAGGTGTTTCTGGAGGCCACTTTTGTTATAATTTTTTTTCCCCAAAGCTGTACTATAATCTGATGTGAAAATATGGCCGACGGCCGTTCTTATTTGCTCACGTTGTACTATTTACAATCATGAGTTTAGTTTTTTGGTGTTCCTAAAAAAATATTTTGATTTTATTTGAATAGCTTATATTTTTCAAATTAAATGTGTGCGTGTTGTATGTCTTCTCGTTTGCCGGTATGCTTGCATGGGCTTCATCTAATAGACGGGGGGGGGGGGGGGCGTACGGGATATTATCAGGGGATTCTTCTATATTTTTAGGATGGTCATTAAGGAGTTGTGTTAGGCGGGAGTATGTTTGAATTTAAGTTTTTTTTCGTGGGAATGGTAAGAATCTGTGTTCTGTTTGTGATGGGTGGTACGTTTGCGTGTTGAATTGTGAGATCGTTAGGATACCTGAAAGGTAGTCTATGGATGTGAATTCGGCATTCAGAGCAGCGATAGAGAAGAGGTGATTGGGGTTTACATTTATGTATATTGGTTCTCGGAAATCCATAACAAGGCGTAGGTATGTTGTAGCGTTTTGGGGTGGCAACCTCTGACTTGACTGCGGAGGGCACGGTTTACTCAGTTTTCTATCCTGTGTAGTGCTCTTTGTAAGTCAACGAGCCAGTTTAGTGTTCGGTAAATAAGATTACTAAGTAAGTGACTTCTTGTTAGAGTGTGAGTGTTTCGTTGTTAAGGGTTGCTGTTGGCCAGGTTGAAAAATTTGTCTTCATGATAGTTAGGATATCGTAAGAGGATCGCTTGTGTTTTGGCTGGATTGACGGAGACTCTCCACCGGTTAGCTTAGTTAGATAAGTTCCGAAAGGTATAAGGCGGGAGGCCGTTCCGCTGTTCCGATGCACTGCCCAGAAGACAGTATCATCCGAAAACTGCGCGACGGCTAGATCTGCTCAAAGCAGCTTAAGAGGGAGATGGGTCTATAAGAGGAGGGTGTGGTAAGTTCGGAGTGCGGTTTGGGTAGCATGACGGTGGAAGCAGATTTCCAGTCCGTCGGCAAGTGGTATAGTATTAAATATTTGTTGCAGATGTCGGTAAGTAATCCGAGGGCTTGGTCGGGCAAGTCTCGGAGTATTTTATGGTTAAGGCCGTTTTGACCTTAGGCAGAATTGCGTCCTTTTTTTAGGTGCGCTTTACATGGTCGGGTGTGATAGAGGGGACACCCGTTGTCCAAATGGTTTTCGGAAGGTTAAGGTTACGGAATTCTCCAAGGCGACTCTCTAGGCGTACCTTGAATTGGGTGTCTAATTGAGGATTTTCGGGGGATCGGAAAATGGATTGAAGGTGATGGTCGAAGAAGTCAGCCTTCCGTTGATCGGTGGAGATTATGTTGACCTGTGTATCTGTGAGATGGAATTTGGGAGTTACTACTCAATCTATTGAACTAAGAGAGTAGACAGTTGGGTCAAGTACTTTATCACATGTGGTAAAATAACTCGACCACTTGCCTACCCCCACTACCAAAATTCTCTGCTTGACTACGTACTCGGATAAGGTTGTGAATGTTGTGCACAGTTTACTGAATATTTATCAAGAGTACCAATGTTTGTGGAATTTGAGTAGTGTACACTATAAAAATAAGAATATGCGGCCAGCTGAAGAGGAGGAAGTAGTTGGAAAGTTTAATAGAGAAGTGTTTGGAGCATACGCCCTGTGCAGTTTTTAATTCCAGATCCTTGAGGGTAGGCAACCGCAGACACGCTTAATAATGTATCTAAGATGTCTTAAAATGGTTAATTATATTGTCCTAAACTGTAACATTTGTTGTTCTTTTTCCAATAGACTACTGTAGTCTTCTATTACGCTGTTACTCTGTTCTATATATTCTATTTTTCGTTTCTTTAACGCAACTTCTTCCAACTCCCACTTACGCTTGTTTGTAGATAGTACATAAGTTCTATTTCCTTAACATAGTAGGGTTTAAGTTTGTTTGTTATATTGCTTCTTTTTTTTAAACCTGAGGCATTACATTGCTTGTTTTAACGAGCCCATTTTCCTCTACGTCAATTGCTGCCGGTACTGTAGAAAATGGAGTTGTAGATCTCGAGAAATAGGTTTCCACAACTTTAATACAACATTTTTGTGTAATGCATATATGGTCTGTATTTCTTTCTTCTTCCACAATTTCTATGTAGTTTATAGGCAGGCAATTAAATCCAAATGCAAAAATTATATAATCTATTAACTTGGATCGCTCCTTAAAATTTTCTTTTAGCTTTAATTGGAGCCCAGTCAACTTTCTTGTACTTCCGTTTCCCCAATATACAGATTGCAGCATATTGTTAAAAAGAGCAGCAACTATTTTGTAAAGTGCTGTTAGTGGTTCGACAGTGCCGTCAACCGTCAATCCTTAAAAAAATTATTTTTGCAAAATAAATTAAAATTTTTCTGCTTTATTTTGGCAATACAATCCAAAATAAAGGAATTTTGTCTTTTAAAATTTTCTTCCAAAATCGACGGTTCTTGAGAAAATTTTAAAAATAATTTGTATTCTCCAACAACTGATCCGTGCTTATTTGATAATTCATTTAGTAGTAGGCTGCGTCTTCAAGAGAAAACAAAATTAGTCAAAAATTCTTACCTACTGAAGTAAAACGTATTCCTGTTTATTATTTTATTGTTATTTATGATGGAAAGTTACTAGTATTCAGAATTAATTCATATGCATTTTGTATTTGGCGAATGTGGAGGAAATTCTCGAGCTGCAGCAAGAAGATATTTAGAAAGATTTTCAAATAGACCTCAACCGCACCATACCAATTTTGCCATTAACCGTTGTCTTTCTGAAACAGATAGTTTTTTGCAAAGGAAGCCAAATTCTGGACGTCAGCGTCACATTAGAGCCGTTCAGGTAGAAAGGCGCGTATTGTAAATTATTGAGGATAATCAAAATACAAGCACTAGACGGGTCGAATCTCAATTGAATATTTCTAAAAATGCTGTTCACCGAACACTTACTGAACAATTGTTAAAACCGTACCACATATTATTTTTTTATCTTTATTATTAATTAGATAGTAATATATTCTGAAAATTTCAACTTGATACTATGCACGGTTTTCGAGATTGAAGATAGGGCGTTGGTCTAAATTTTCACCCCCTTAGACGACAGTTCCATCACACATTTTGTTTTTATTATTAATTAGATAAGTAGTAATATATTGTGAAAATTTCAACTTGATACTATTAACGGTTTTCCAGATCGAAGATAGGGAGTTGATCTCAATTTTCGTCCCCTTAAACGGCAACTCCGTCACATATTATTTTTATATGCTTATTATTAATTAGCTAGTAATATATTCTGAAAATTTTAATTTTATACTATGCACGGTTTTCGAGATCGAAGATAGGGGGTTGGTCACGTCACATATTATTAAGTGTTTGTATTTCAGTTAATATGTTTTTTAGTTTCTTATGTATTCATACCTTGCTTTGACCGACTAATGTTACTCTTCTTCAGTGTTATCATCGAAAAAAATGGAACAAACTTAAATATCTCCGAAACTATTAGAGATAGGTATAGAACATATTTAACAGAAATGAAAGCCGACTAATAGACGAAGACAAGGCATTAAAAAAATATAGGGTGTGCCATTTAAAAAAATGAAGATATAGCATTTTCAAATTTATGTTATTGAATTAATTTTTGTGATCACCGTGTATATTGAAATCCAATTTTGACAATACATTACAGTAAGCTCAAGTATGAATAAATTCTATACCAAATATTATTTTTTTATCTTTAAAAATAACTGAGATACGCATACTTGAATTACTACATAAAAATATCAGTTTTTAGTTAACTTTGCAAATATCTCAAAAACTGTAAGATTTAGCTTGTAAGTAATTCTTATAAAAAAGATGTAAAATTATAAGGAGAATCGAAAAATAAAATAATATATAGGGCGTTCTATTTAAAAATCAATATTGTACCGTTTTTATAGTACACCCTGTAGAAACCAAACTATTTTTAGATTATGCAGCTTATAAAAATAGACAACTTTCGTATTTAAACTTATCTCCTAAGTTTGATGACTAAGGAGCTATCGACCGATTACGTACTATTGGGACACTCTGTGAGTGTGATATATATATATATATATATATATATATATATATATATATATATATATATATGCGTGTGCGTGTGTGTGTTTTTCATTGAAATACAGGGCCAAAATGTTCACTAAATACACTACATCGATTATTTCCCATCGAAATATTCGCCGTTCGTTTCATAAATGTTCAGGCTGGAATTTTGATTGTCATATTCTGTATAAATCATTCCACCCTCATTGAACTTTTTAGGTGTAAGATATATTTCCAGCTAGGGTATTGTTTTTCATTCCATCAAATAGTATAATACCACAGGTAATGTGAACCGCTGGCTAAACGCGCTGTAAAACATTTTTAATTAATTCAATGTTATGTTAGTGGCAATTAACTAATTCAAAAAATTATTGACACAACCTCTTTTACTACAACCATATGTTTGGGTTGAATATTGCTCGTCCTATAATCAATTGAAATCGCTAACATTGCCTTATTACTATCTTGCTACTTATCTAGTGACTGAAGCTACTGAAATATAATAATGTCATAATTTAGCAGATTTGTTAATTCGTCATTTGTGAATAGTTTGCCTAATCGATAGAACAAGATGCGATTAAGTTTTGCTAGCACCTCTATTTGTTAATTTTATTTCGCCTAAAGCTGTTTATGTACAGGAATAAAGAAATAGCTTAAAATGTCTCACGTATGTATGAGCCTAAGCTTAGTTATTTGTATGTATTTGTAGGATTTGTAAAGGGGAGGTTACAGACCTGGTTGACCACGGCCTTCACTCCTTAACAATTCCTTTAAGCTGTGCTATTAAAAAGCGTGTAAAATATTTTTATTATTTTCAACATTTAAATTGTGAAATCAGTATTCTATGTCGTCGCATCGACGTCGATGGGTATATATATATATATATATATATATATATATATATATATATATATATATATATATATATATATATATATATATATATATATATATATATATATATACACACACACACGAGTATAAGAAGCTTACAAAGTGTCGGATTGTTTGGCTTTTTTACAATTTTCTCATTTTAAAAAGTTTTTAACAATAAGAATTCAATTGTTACGTAAGCATTGAACTACATCCAACATTCACATGATTTTATATAAGAGTTTATTTTTATTCAACAAAATCCAAATTCTTTTACAATAGAAATATTATAAATAGTTTAATTTCCTTTACGTAATGAATGAGAGCCGTAGTAGCGAAGACTTCTGTTTTCAATTATAACTATGAAAAAACAAATTTCAACGAAGATAGTCGTCAATCTGTGCCGTGCCATATCAAGAGACCTCGTGATAACGCGAACTAAATTTATATTTAAAAATAACAATACAAAATATTTCTAATACTATTATAACTAATACTATAGTTAATACTTGAATGTGAGGGCTGTTATGGCCTGGAGAGATTCAACCCCCACAATTACAACAAATGGCTTCGCAAATACCGGTACTAACGTCCGATCAATTAAACAACTGGAACACCGTCACATAAAAGAGGTAGGAAATCCCAAAATGAAGTTGAAAAGGCATCTAATAAACAGAGTAAAGGAAACGAATACTAGCTGCACCATCCGATATTCGCTAATCGTTATTCAGCCTTAGCAAATGAAAAACACCATAATCTCCCCCAATTCTTGTAAACGGTGTAAACCATTGCACCTCTCGTGCAGCTACTCGCGAAACTGCAGTATGAAATCAAAGGCTCTTACAGATAACGAGGTCAAGGTGCAACCTAAAACAATGGATTCTCATAGAATCATTGTAAGAGCCTTGAACACTGAATTCCATACGTACAAACTAAAAGAGGAACGAAGTTACACAGTTGTATTGAAAAACATGCACTATTCCATTAACTGCGAACACATATTGTTTGGGAACCATTTTTTGTAGGTCACTGTCAAAGAACGGTGGGGTTGCTATATTCATCAGAAACAACTTATGTTTA
The DNA here is from genome assembly GCA_036346205.1 of Vesta saturnalis. Lineage (NCBI taxonomy): Eukaryota > Metazoa > Arthropoda > Insecta > Coleoptera > Lampyridae > Vesta > Vesta saturnalis. The sequence continues at coordinate 1,007,724 of JARFJB010000939.1, read as the reverse complement.
AAAGTCAACGAATTAGTTCATATAAAAAATCTTTCCAAAGAAGTCCTTCGAATGATTTTTCTGTAAATATATTAACCTTATATAGGCCACCCTCCTCCAATGTAGATGAATTTTTACACCTTCTAAATGTAGTGTTGAACAAACTGAGCTCACATAGAAAATGTGAACTCATTTTGTGCGGAGACTTTGATATTGACTATATAACTGTGAATAATACCGTAAATATATTAAACGATGTATTTATGTGTCATAATATTGTCAACTTTGTGAATGGACCAACGAGAATAGCAGGAAACTCAAGAACTAGTATAGACTATATGTGTTCAACAATGACAACCATTTATTTAAAATGTAAGGTTGATTTTAATGGTCTATCCGACCAATCAGCGCATTTATTAAATATCCCTTTACTGTCAAAAATTAACAATGTAACATCCGACTCACGACGTCGAGAGAAGTCCAAGGCATCGTCAAGAAGCTGAAGCCCAGGAAAACCCCGTGACCGGACTACATCCCGAACAAGGCTCTGACGCTCCTCCCATCGAAAGGCATTGCAAACCTCACGGCTATTTACAACGCAGCGCTGAGACTCCGACACTTCCCAATCAGATGGAAAGAAGCGGATACCGTGATGATCCCGAAGCCCGGAAAGAAACACAACCACCCTCAAAACTACCGCCCGATCAGCCTTCCGTCCTCGCCACTCGACCACACAAGAGCTCTGAGTCGTGGAACACATCGTGGGTGGATTCAACTGGAAGAAGTTCACCGGGGGGATATTTCTGGACATCTCCAAGGCTTTCGACAAGGTTTGGCACCATGGACTCCTCTTCAAGATGCTGGAACGCGGGATCTCGCTACAAATAGTGAAGATGATCCGGTCCTACCTCACCAGTTGATGCTTCAGGACGAAACTACCCCACTGTAGATCGCTTCCCAGGATAACCATCGCGGGAGTTCCTCAAGGTTCGATACTCGCCCCTATGCTTTTCAATATTTATGTTTCAGATTTGCCGAAGACCGACGGAACCACCCTAGCCACCTACGCGGACGACACCGCAGTCCTCGCCCAGTCACACAGCAACCGCCAGGCGGGCAAGACCCTACAAAGAGCAGCGGACGGCCTGGAAGGATGGTACTCCAGATGGCGCATCGGAATAAACCCCGAGAAAAGCACCGCGGCCCTGTTCACCCGAAGACACATGAAGCCCACGAGGAACATCTCCATGTTGGGCCAGGACATCTTATGGAGGGATTCCATGAAGTACCTGGGACTCCTCATGGACAGGAAGCTCCGATGGAACCAGCACGTCGCAGACAGAAGAGCCAAGGCCTACGGCATCATCAAGAAGATGTATCCGCTCATGACGCGGAACAGCGTACCAACGACCGACAACAAGATGCTGATCTACAAGTCGATCATCCGCCCGATGGTGTCCTACACCTGTGAAGCATGGGCATACGCCGCGCCCTCGACCATCAAGGGCCTACAGACCATCCAGAACAGGTGTCTCCGGATTTTTATAGTCCACGGTTCTCCAGATATTTCTAACGATTAAGTTTCGCTGAGCACCCTATATATATATATATATATATATATATATATATATATATATATATATATATATATATATATATATATAGATGTTTGGTTTGTTTCTTGGCTGTTTTAGCTAATTATTTCTGATTGGCTTGTTTGTGTTTGGGTGGTTACTTCTTTCTGTGCTTGTATGTGCTACTTTGTTAGCTGTCGCGAACGTTGGATAATTGTTAGTGCTTGGGAGTCTGTATGTTTTAATGGTTTGCATGTTTGGGTATTTGTTTGCTATCATATTTGCTTTTTGTAGTGTATTGGCAAACTTTTTTGATTTGTATGTTTGTGTTTATTGGCTTGCTTGGTTTTATGATGCCTAATTTGCTTGTTTGGGCATGTTTCTTTGAAGGTTTGTTTCTTTATTTATGTGTTTACGAGTTTTGAGTTTGGACATTTACTAGATGGCTACTCTAATTTTTAAATCGTACCAAGAGGCACTTTGAGGTTAACTACAAACGGATTGTGTAAAATGCATCATACCTATAAATTATATTATTACCTATACAATTATATTACAAGATATCCATCAGGTGTTACTTCTTTCTACAGCTATAATCAGAGTTTCTTGTTTCACCCTCTCTGTTACCTCTTTTTAGCTACGTATTCGACTGTAAGTCAATACCTTCATATTTAAAGCATTTTATAAACTGACCAAGTAACATGGTTTTCCTCACACTCTCTTTATCCATGTGTATCTGTCAGTTCTTTTATGTTCTCTGTATACTTGTTGATCTGCCTTGCCTGATTACAGATCGTCTTCTTTGTATTTATTTTCTGATCGTATTTAGCTGTATAGCCGATCCGCTTGTCCTTGCCCTTCTTAATACATTGTGCAAACTTTACTGTTGTTTTACCGTGACTTCCGACTACTTGCCTTATGCCTCTACTTCCTTCCCTTCTTGGAACACTCAACCAGTTGCAAAGATGTAAATGTTTAAAAGCTTTCGAAATTTTAAGTTCCTGAATGATCCAGTCATGTAATCCAAAATTGTATTCAAGGACAGATATTGTTTAGCTATTTATTTTTAGCTGTTAATTATATTTTTAATATTGCTTTGGTTCTTCTGATGTATTCTTTGATCAGTTTTTCTTTCATTTCATCGTTATGTCACAAGTGGTTCGATCTTCGCCCATCTCCAGCTATTTGTACGTCTTCTCTGGCTCAAGGCTCTTTATCATTATTATCAAGGTCCACTACCATATTTTCTATTTGCTTTTGATTATTATTATTATTATTATTACTATTATTATTAAGGTTATTTTAGTTATGTTCATTACTACTGTTGCTATTGTTATTATTATTTATTAATATTATTATTTTATAATGATCTCGATTTCTTTTGTATCAGATTTAACGGGATTATATCCACCGTTTCAGGATTGTATGGTAGTAAGCTGTTTTATCTGTTATTATTTTTAGGTTGTTTGCCAACCATTGATCTAGAATTTTGGCTGGCTGCATTATGATTTTCAGTGTATTGGGAATTTGCTACTAGCGTCCATCCACCAATGATGTGTTGAATTTTTTCCGTGTAAAGTAACATTTTATACATTTTGCTTTAGGATATACTTCTCCTTGTTCTGATCGCTTGGTCCTGTCTGGCTAGAAGGACACCTTCTGTATTAGGCCCCTCTTTTTAATCACTCATAGGTCAAGTCGGCGTCGATTGAGTCACTGTGGGTTATAAGGAAGTGTTGCGTATGAATAAATTTTGTACTCCAGTTATCGACATGTTGTAATATATCCTAACTGCTTTTTATATTGATTAAGTTTTGTTTAGGTGTGTGCAGTTTATATCTACTTTTACGATTGCATAGTGTAGTCCACTGTGTTGGTTGTCGATAAAGTGTTCACGTAAGTTGTATATTTGTTTGTTGCGTAACGCAACGAAGCCTCTTCCGCCTTCCTTCCTCTTTAAGTTTATCCACTGGGATTGTTCATTGTGTGTTTGGTCAGATGTGTTCTGGTGGTCCGATTTAACTCACATAGTTCAGTTTCTAACCATTTTAACTTCAAATGAGTATGTGAGAACTGGAATGGGAAATGACTTAATCGCACTGGTCATGTTCTTAGAATTAAGTTTCGTTTTTAGTACTATGTCTAGTCTGTCCTCGTAGGCCAATTTCTGTTAAATTTGATGTCATGGTGGTTCATTTGAGCATTCTGGTGGTATCCGAAATACTCATAGGTTTCTTTTTCGTCCACACCTCTTATAGTTTGCCTATCATGGGTTATAATATTCTTCTTTGATTTCCATTTTCCACGTTCTACTGCAGATTTTTACATTTTGTTAATCATAATTCCATTTTTAGGCTCCCACTAGCCATCAATATTTATTAACGAGGATATGTGGCTTTGGGTAGTCGCGTACAGTTTTAAGTCATCAACATAAAATATGTGATTGATTGTGTGCAAATTCGTGGTTTTGTCTTAATTTTATATCCATATTTTGTTTGACCAAGCATGTTTGATATTGGGTTTAAGCTTAAACAAAACCATAATGTACTCAGTGAGTCGCATTGATTTCGGGTTCTCATTATTGCTCCTTAGTTGTATGGTTGTTCTCCATGCCTTCATTATTGCATTCAGGAAATGTATAATTTTTGGATTGATTTTGTAAATGTGTAAAATTTCAGTTAGGGTGCAGAGTCAAACGCTTGTTTATAATCTATATATATATATATATATATATATATATATATATATATATATATATATATATATATATATGTAGGTGTCGTTGTTGTCTTTCTGCTTGCTTTAGGATAGTTGAATCTATTATAAGCTGTTATTTGTATCCTTGGCTTCCTTCTATTATTATTTTATTTTTTTTACGAGATGTTCCCGTGCCAGTGATGTAATTATTTTGCAAGGTAAGAAGATATGTTATTGGTCGATAGTTGTGAACATTCTGTGTGTCATTGTCTTTCAGTGTCACGTAGGTTTTCCTTTGAGTTAAGAAGAGAAGAGTCCTTTCGGGATTATTTATTACATATGAAATGCATTTCGCTAGTTGCTTATACGTGTTGCTAAACTTTGTACCAATATCTATAAATGTTGTCGCTACCGGATTGTGGGTTTTACTTAATACTTTACGGACATCTTCTTGCGCTGTATCTAAAACTGTATACGTTTCAACCTTGCTGTATCGTAGTTCTTCTTCTTCTATCCATTTTGATTTCTTACGTTGGATTGGACCGTAACGTTTTCCTAAAATTACTTACTGCGTCCAGTGATGACGTTTCGAATTTATGTGAATTTTTATTTTTCATGTTGTTGTAAAATAGTATTTGGTTGTCTCTGAAAATCTTACTTTGTCTTCTTCTTTCTTCGGACTCCTTGCTGAGTATACAGAAAGCTTTTGGTTAAAGCGGTCATATGATATTCTTAGAGTTTCATCTGTTATGTTTTCGTTATTGGCATGAGTTTTCATTTTGCTGATTATTTTTTGAGATTGGTTGCCTTTTATGTATTGTGTCATTTTACCCAAGGCTTTAATGGCTATTTTTCTCTCTAACCTTAACTGCCATTTGGGTATCTTTTTTGCGTATGGCTTTAGTTTAGTGTGATCGTGGTTTGTTTGTTGGTCTCTATTACGGCGCAGTAAATTAGTGTGTGTAAATTAATCATATCTGTTTGTTCATCAATGAAGTCCACAACAATTCATTCATGGTGTCTATAATATATGTGATTTGTTTTCTGATTATTAATTTTGGTATATAGTTTCTTCTCGACGGACCTGTACCAGTTCACTCTATTACAGCGTATCTTAACTGTGTATATTTAGTTGCGTGTTAATGGGCGTTATTGTTTCTTCAGTGTAGTGGTGTGATTGGTCAGTATCGTTATTCTGGTTTTAGAAGGTTAGAAATGTCGTCTTAATTGTTGTGCTAGGTCCATTTTGCTCATTTAGTTCAACTGTTACTCGCTGGTCGGCTGTTAGATAGTTCCTATGTGTTGTTGTGATTGCCTTGTTGTTGGCGATAATTACACGTTTTAGGTGGTGTACATTTTTTTAGAAAAAATTTCCGACAATTTATGTCAATATCCCACTTTTAGTTTCTAGCTTGTTGCGATAAAGTAGCATAGTTATTATTATTATTACTACTAATACTACTACTATTGTTATTATTATTATAATATAATAAAAAAATGTAATATAGGCATTCTTACCCTTTATATTTACCTCTAACATATAATGATAAAACACACTGCTGTTAAAGTTGATAATGACAAGGTTATGATCCCATATTTTAACTTTTATTCATCATCACATTTATGGCGCGCTATAAAAACTAATCATAAAATGATTTGAATAATGTATGTATGTGTTATCAAATTTTTGTTTGTATGATTAAATTAATTAGAGCGTACTTACGTTCTTACAACACATTAGTAAGTAATAAAACATTAAAAATGAAATCTATTTAAGTTTATATAATGAAAGATGTAATGGTATCGTAACGAGGGTGCCTACCAATTTGTACACCCTATACATACAAATACAGGATCCATCAAATCACCTAATATATGTTATCAAAGATGGCGAGTTCAGTTAAAATGATGTTTCGGTAGCTCCGGTTATTCCAGAAATATGTATTAACGTCTTTATTTTAAACAGACTTCCCTTCTCTTTCAATTTTGGTCTAATTTTATACAACATACCGTCTGGAAATACGTTAGTCCTTAACATATTCGTTGATTTAGTAAAAATTTGAGCCAGGCAACTCGATAACCTTTCACAGCCTTGATTATTTGAGTCAATTCAATAAAAAACGAGTGAATGAAAAGTAAATCATAAAATATTTTCATAGATTTATTAGATTTAACTCGAACTTAAATTATCTTCTATGTCCGTTAACCTAGGACCCCCATCTCAGTTATAGTGTATAATTAAGTGCTAATTTATTGCTAATTAATTGCGGCATTTTCAATTTTTTTTGCTGCTTCCCTTTAGCAGGAATTCGACTTTAATGGTGGGGATGCTAGGTTAACGATAAGGTAGCACCCTCACATCGGATAACTATTAAACAAACGCACTATAATTGTTTGCTAATTAACTGCTTCATTTTTACTAAAAAAGAAAAATGTTCACAATTAACCTAGTAAATAAATTTTATTTGAACAGTATGGAAGTGGACTTTTATCAGAATGAAGGATACAAGCAGATATTTGTTTAGCACAAATGTTTAAGGTCTAAATGTCTAGAACTCAGTGAAAATTGGTGACGATCGATACAGGGATTACGTCACGTCAGTATATAATTTGTTAATTTGAAATACACGTTAATTCGGTTTATTAAATTATATTAATATTTGATTTTTTTAGACCGTCTGATAACATGCATAAATTAAAACAAACTTGATTATAGTGCTTTCAGTTACGATTTAATGCAAACCATGAAAGGAATCTATGCAGTTGTCTCCTTAGCTAATGGTAATAAACCGTAGTATAAAGGTTTGAATCTGAAAAGTGAATAAACTTTTTTAATTGAATAAAGCTTTATATTTAAGAAAACTGAATATATATATATATATATATATATATATATATATATATATATATATATATATACATATAAATATATCAATAGCTTCACGTTATAAACGAACATAATAATGAGTTTGTCTTGATAATATTTCCATACTATCAAATTTAATTAAATTGTTTAAAGCATTCTCAGCTACCGCATATTTCTCTGCTTGACCTATTCTATAAACTCGTATATGTTCTTTACGTCTTGTATCAAAGCTACGTTTTGTGGTTTCAATGTATAAATTTCCATATAAGCAAGATAATTTATACATTCCAGAAGATGATAATGGATTTGAAACATCTTTAGATGACCTTAATATTCTTTAATTTTTCTTGTAGGTTTAAACGGTCCTAATGCTATGATTAATTATGATTTTTTCAATTCAATCTGTAACATTAGCTATGAGAGGAAGAAAAGCAGTACCAACTTTAAGCACCTGTTTTTCTTCATGATTATGTCTAGCAGGTGTAATAACATTATTAATATCATTAAGTGAATTGCAAGTATTTTGTTAAATATTTATATTCATCCTTCAAAAATTCAGGATCACAAATTCGTTTTGCTCGATGCGCTAAAGATTTTTTAACGTGGATAGCGTGTGTGTCGGCTTTCTGTAAACCTTAAAAGATAGTGAATTATTATTTTTAGATATTAATATGTCAAGAAATGCTAAACTTTCATCAGTTTCTTTTTCCGAGGTAAACTGGATGCTAGGATGTATACCATTTATAAAAATGAAAAATTTATGTAGTGCTTCTCCATGTATCCAAACAACAAACGTGTCATCTACATATCTATACTGTAACGGTCTTTTTGTCAGCCCTACTGTTGGGGATCATTTTGTAACGGGCGTGTTACCTGCGACTATTACTTTGCTTGCATACACCTGGCTACAAAGAATAACCTTTTTCAATCTTTTATAATTTCAAAATCATTGAGTAAAAATTGTATATTGTTTTTATGAAAATGTGTAATGATTACCTTTCAATTTTAACTACGTGGTTTTAATTTATAAAGGTAACGTTCATTAACTGAACTTTAATTTTATTGTTATCACAAATTCCTTTCTCCTTTTATCGGGACGCTCCAGCTAGCTCAATAATGTAATAAATGGTTATTGTTATCATTTATTAAAATTAACCTCAATCTGATGTTATTAATTACCTGTATTTTGTAATTAATTGAACTTGCTTCCTTCAGTATTTACATATTCAGTGTTTGTTAAGCTTTTTAAGATTTGTAACTGTCAATAATAATGAATCAAAAGTGATACCCATTTAATAAAAATCGATTCTAATTCTATGTTAATATTTCTTAATAATAACATGCAGAAACAATCCTTTATCAATGGTGAGCGAAATATATTCAGCATTGGTATTTAAATATAAATCCAAAAAGAAATAAAACGCAACAAAGCTTCTTTTATTTATACTATAAATAAACCTTATTTGTTTATAACTTCGTTCGAGCTGGTGACGTAATTCTTGCGCCTCCGACTGATAATTTGAGGCCTTGTATAGGTTGATGACGTTCTCTGTCACCAAGCTGGAACAGATCTCCTTTGTTTTCTCAATCACTTCTTATACCTTTGTTATCTATGAATACGATTCTATTTTCTTTTCCCCAAATTAGTGGTCTTCGTAAATAACTGCTTGGTATATTTATAATTTCCAGTTTTTTTACTTAATTGTATCGATCTATTACACTGGATTGATTGTCTTATTTTACGTTTATCGCTCGCTATCGAAACACCAACTTGGAGCATTCTCAATACGCACATAAAACGCGATTTTAAATTATTGCGTAATCTTTTTTATCAACATCAACTGGATAATATTAACACTTTAATTTGCTTTAATTAATAAGGAAAATATCACTTATATTGTCTTAACACAATACCAACTGAATTTTCGTTATAATTTGACAATTTTAATGGCAGCGTAACTTATGCTGCAGCAATCGCTTTCTAACCGTTTGGTTATTTTCAACCAACTGTGATCTCTTGCTTAATGCGACTGATTAAAAAATACACGTCATTATGACAGCGTCTCTGTTTGCTCCCTTTTACAAAACAGTCATGACCCGCAAATTGCCGCGTTTATTTAAAAGGTTTCTAATTTAATATGTAACGAAACAAACTCAAGCTTTTCATCTTAATATTAATTATATTTACACACAAATAACCAACAATCATTTAATGCCATATAACAGCGCGAAATTCGAATTTCTAATGCATCCATTACAATACCAAACTAAAGGTTTTTTAGGTGCGTTTTCTAACGCTAATGTTTCAAATTTTTTCATATAAAAATTACCTATAACAGGACTAAGAGGGTTACTCATTGCTACACCATCAATCTGAATTTATTATTCCACTGAAAATAAGTCGTGATCAGACTGTGCTAAAAAAGAATTGTTATATCCTTTGGAAAAATATTATCAATATATTCAATAGCTTCTTTTAGAGGGACTTTTGTAAAACGTGAAACAACATCAAAACTGACCATTATATCACCCTCTTCAATTTGGAAATGATGTATTTTTCAATGAACTCGGGAGGATTGTTAATATAATGGGGTGTTTTACCTATATGAGGTAGTAATAGAAATGTAACATATTTTGCAAGATTGTATGTAGGAGAATTGAAAATGCTCTTCTGCGTAATCAAATACACATTACTACTAAACTTATTAACAGTGGAATAATAAATTCTATTAATAGTTTGATGGTGTAGCAACGTGTAGCCCTCTTAGTCCTGTTATAGCTAATTTTTATATTGAAAATTTTTTCAAAAATTAACGTTACAAAAGGCACCTAAAAGACCTTTAGTTTGGTGTAGATATATGTAGATGATACGTTTGTTATTTGGAAACATGGAGAAGAAGCACTACATGAAATTTTAATTTTTATAAATGCTACACATCTTAGCATCCAGTTTACCATGAAACAGGAAACTAATGGGAGCTTACCATTTCTTGACATACTAATATCTAAAACTAATAATTCACTATCTTTTAAAGTTTACAGAAATCCGACACACTGATAAATATCTTCATAAATTATCAAACCACCATTTACGTCAAAAAATTGGTGTAATTAAAACTTTAGTGGTTCGAGTAAAACGAATTTGTCTTCCTACGAGCTAAGGGATATTAACTTAATGATAGACCTGCTAGACATAACCATAAAGAAAGATCAGTGCTTAATGTTGGTACTGCTTTTCTTCCTTTTATAACTAATGTTACACACAGAATTGAAAAAAATCCTAAGTAATCATTGCATTGGGACTGTTTTTAAACCTACAAGAAAAATTAAAGAGCATTTACATAAGGTTGCCCAAAGATGTTTCAAACCCATTATCATCTTCCGAAGTGTAGAAGTTATCTTGTTTATGGCGAAAAGTATACATTGGAACCACAAAACGTAGCTTTGATACAAGATGTAAAGATCAAGATTTTGTAGATTAGGTCAACCAGAGAAATCTGTGGTAGCTGAGCATGCTTCAGATAATTTCAATCCTGACATTCAATTTGATAAGACGGAGGAAATATTTTCAAGACAAACTCATTATTATGTCCATTTACAACTCGAAGCTATTGTGATATATAAACATCCTAATAACTTAAATTAGCGGCATCTTATAATTAAGAGAAGGTACAATAGTACCTCTTAATTTTAATTTTAGCTTTTGGTATGTTTAGGTTTTTGCTGTTTTTCCTAGACCTTAAAGTACATGCCTTACCAATGATATGTTAAATTACCACAGCACTATAATTTAACATATGTAGTTGAAATTAAAATTAAAAATTATATAAAACGTACTACATTGTGTGTTCAGTGTAAAATAACACTTACATTTATTAACAAAGGTATTTCGTTGATAGATTTGACTGGATTTTTAATTGATGCAAAGTTTCTATTTGTGAATGCTTAGTTATAGTAATGCATAGTTGACTTTATACTTTTATTAAACTGTTATATTAATAGCAAGCTTATGTTTCCGTTTACGGTGATTCAGCATTGAAATAGTTTGTTAATAATTTTTTGTATATTTTAGAATGTCGGATGGACGCAAAAAGTTATCTGGTGCCGAGTATAAAAGAAAAAGACTCGAAAAGCAACCATAAATTGATAAACAGGCTGGGAGTTTACTGAACTACCTTGGGACTGAGAAAAAAGAGGTTGACAACCCAGAATTGTACCAAGCTGAAGCAGACTCAAACTTAAGTTACAAGGATAATGTCGATAAGGTAACCGTAGCCGATAATGACACAAATCTAGAACAACCTAGTCCGGGAACTTCTAAAGAAAATACACAACCTGTGGTTATCTTAGATTTCGATCTTGGCCACCTAGTTTGTCAGACGCTGCTAGATGTTTTTTTAGTAAAAAAGTGACACCAGTCGAAAAATCAGAGCGCATTATTATAAAAAAACAATGAAAAACGGAAAAAAAAAACGAAAAAAAAGTACTGCGCAACCGGTTAGTCGATTTCATTATAAAAAAACTGTGTGTATTGGATTTACTGTAAATTTTTAGTTGCTCTTTCAGCTCTCTTTCCACTGAACGATTTACACGTTGGGGCACATCAGTGACATTTTGAAAGAACATGGGCCATTAAGTCACATTCAATGCCAACTGTCTTGGGTTGAATTTGGTCAACGATTACAATCATCTAAAACTATTGACAATGAGTCACAAAGGCATATTGCTGCAGAGACAAATTATCGGTAAGAGGTGCTTCTACGTATTGTGTCAACAATATAAATGCTTGGCTCCAAATTGATTGGCCATTAGGGGACCAGTGACAAACTATTGGCTCAATTTGATCCAATAATGGAAAAGCATGTTCGCAAAGAACTTAAAATACAGGAAGCTAAAGTTCACTATCTTGGAAAAGATATCCAAAATCTATTACATTCGCGTATTAAATCACATATTATTGACGAAATTTGAGCAATCCAAACACTATAACATTATTCTAGATTGTACTCCTGATCTCAGTAAGATAGAGCAAATAACATTTTCAGTTAGATATATGTCTAACGGCAAATATAACCTTAATGAGATTAGAATTAAGATTAATGAAAGCTTTTAGGTTTTCTTACAGTTGAGAGATTGACAGGACAAAAACTTTGAAATGTAATAATTGACAAATTTGCAAAATTGGGGTTAAATCTGCAGAATATGAATGCCCAGGCCTACGACAACGGGCCCAATAGGAGAGGTGATAAATCAGGGGTACAATTCAGAAAAAGGGCGATGAATCCACGTTCCCATGTAGTAGTCACTCACTAAATTTAGTCGTCAATGATATGGCAAAGGCGTCCTTAGAAGCCGCAAATTTTTTTTATATATTTCAAAAAAATTGCTTGTTTTTTGCTTCGTCAACCTTTAGATGGCCCATATTATTAAATTATGTTAAGGGACTAACTCTAAAAACATTGAGTGATACTCGTTGGGAAAGTCGAGTAGAAGCTCTAAAACCCTTAAGCGTGTCGGAACAAGAAAATGTTATTATTGTAAAATAATAGATAGAAAAGATAATTAATGGGTTTAAATATCTTGGTAATAAGTCGTAATTTGATCATCTTTTCGAGATATTTTATTTTATGTATGTTATGTAACTAAGGGCTCAAAATAAAAGAAAAACATATGTTGGGGTAGAAAACAGGTGGTCCGCTCGAAACTGCCTTTACCAACCGTGACGAATCGTTGAAAATTTCTATACAATTTTTTTATTTTCATTTTTTAAATGACGGTCTTTTTAAACTTTCATCAAAATTTGATATTTGAATTTTAATCTGAAAATATTGTTGACGCGTGGCATAATGCGTAATAGGTAAAGTTACATCTGCGCGTAATGAACACTTTCAAATCGCAATTGTTATCGCAATAGAAAAGATAATTAATGAGTTTAAATATCTTGGTAATAAGTGGTAATTTGATCATATTTTCGGGATATTGTATTTTATGTAGTTTATGTAACTACGGGTTGAAAGGAAAAAGAAAAACAGGTGTCCGCTCGAAACTGCCTTTACCGACCGTGACGAATCCTTGAAAATTTCTATACGTACATTCTTGGTATAAAAACGTCCTTAATAATTAATTACATTGGAATATCCCGCAAATCAAAAGACATCGTTTGGTACTTTGAAATTCGAGACCTAGATATAGGGTTTTCTACGGACGAGTGCATATTTTAAAAATTAATATTTGTTTTAGTAATAAATATGAAAATATTCCCATTTTTTATAACCTTTAAAAATGGGGGTGGACTTGGGAGTAAAAACAAACAGTTGCAGTAGAGTTTCGATTCAGGTCGGATCGATCTGATTGTTTAATTACAAACCCTCAATGTAAAAAATATTTTATCCTGTAAATTTTAGTAAACCTAAAACCTCGAATTTGGTTTTTTTCTTTTCTTCGTTGTTTTCGAATGTAAGTTTTTCATAAAATTAAAGTGGCCGTGCAAATAAATGTATCGCTAAATGTTCAGGTTTTAAGAAGCGGACGAGTAAACAATATATCTATAAATAATCGTTATCGTCTTGGATTTAAACGGCGTACCTTAACACTAGAAGTACGGATGCGGTCGAAATGACCGATCCCAATTTTAATTCGCTTCAAACTTTCTTTCTATCGTTCTAATTTTAACAAAATTTTATTACTTTTCCTAAAAGTGAGTAATGATATAATTTCTTAGGAATTTTTGTTTGCATTGTGCATATAATTGCTTTGGTTATCATAATTACCTTTAAGTAGGCATAACCGCACAATTATTTTCTAATCTGCATGCTTTAGACAAATTTCTAAACATTCATATTAACCGCTAATTAACATTACAATAAGTGAAATAGCTTCCAATAATGATATTTTCAATAACTACCCACTTCCTAGAAGTTTTGAAAAGTTAGTAAGTATAAATACTCGTACACATTGAATCAACAACTTTAGTTAGGTACTTTACGTTCAAGATGTCGAAATATGTTACTGAAGCCGAACTGTAATATGAAACTGATAATTTAAATTTATACAATTTCGACGGTGATAATCGTAGTGATAATAGTGTAGTGTCGTCAGAGGAGGGTACATCCTACGTTTTGCGAGATGCATTGGCGAGTAACAATATTGACGGTGACGAAGATGAGCATTTATCCAGTTTTCTACGAACATCAAATATTAGTGTAGAATATGATGCAGCTGACGGTACTAAATGGAGAATTATGAATGATTTGAGTAACGGTTGTGGACGTATACCTCTTCATAACATACTTAGAGAAGAATCTGGGCCAACCGGACATGCTAAACGAAACGATGCCAATACTTGTGTAAGTTCTTGGAGGCTTTTTATTGACAATTCCATGATGCGTAATATTAGGAAGTGTACTGAAGCTGAAGCAAGTATACAACTGGGTGGCAATCCATGGACAACTTCTTTGGAAGAATTAGTCGCATTTATATCTTGTTTGTACGCTCGTTGGATCTATTGTGCTAAAAACTTTCCAGTAGATAAATTGTGGAACAAAACATGGGGGCCTAATTTTTTTTGTGATATAATGTCCTGAGATAAATTCAACAACATAAAGCGATTTATTCGATTCGACTAAAAATCAATTCGTTGAGATCGTCAATCTGATAAGTTTGCTGCAAAAGCCCATTCACCCAATATGTCAGTAATGAACTCCATAAATTTGGTATAAAGTTTTGGATTTCAACTGACGTTGAAACAAAATATATGCTGAATGGATTTTACTTGGGCAAGGGCCAACTAATATGTTATTATCTGAACATATTGTGATGAAATTAATGGAACCCTTTTTAAAAAAAGGGAGGAATGTAACTGTGGATAACTTTTTTACATCTCTCAATTTGGCCAAACGTTTCCAAAAGGAGTCGACATAACTAGGTGGAACTGTGAACCGAAGTAGAACATTTTTACCAGCTGCTATAAAAAAATCGAGAAATGATTTGTATTCTACGAAGGTTTTTATATGTGACGATATTTCTCTGACAAGTTATCAAGCGATAAGATCGAAAAATGTGTGCATTCTCAGTAGTATCCATAAATTTCCAACGATTGATGAGGGACAGAAGAAACTACCAGAAACTGTACAATTCTACAATACTAAATATAGGGTAGATGTTTTGGACCGAATGGCAAGGAATTATACAACAAAATCATCTTTCAGGAGGTGGTCTCTACAAGTATTTTTCACCATACTGTAGGTAGCGGACCGCGAAAATTGTATTATTGCAACTAACATTTTTTAAATCGAAATTGTTATCGCGATACAAATGTTAATTAATCGGGTTTAACATATTTTATTAATTATTAAGTCGGTATTTGAGCATTGTTTTCGGGATATTTTATTTTTGTAACTGATATTTCAGTAATGGTTGAAAATAAACACATGTTAGGATAGAAACAGATGTTCGCTCGAACTGCCTTTATTGAGGTAGTGTAACGAATCTTTGAAAGTCGCTGTAGGCACATTCTTGTGGTAAAAACTTCACAAATGTAATAATAAATTGTGTCGGTACAGACCGCGATCAAAAGATATCTTTGTGGGTACGTTGAAACGTGAGACCTAAATGTAGCGCTTGTTACAGACGAATGCATATTTTTAAAGTTCAGATATCGTGCAATAATTAATATGGAACTGTTCCAACGTAAATTAATGTTTCTTGTTTTGTTTTTTACTTTTGAAAGACGGGGGTTGATTTTCGGGAGTAGACATGGTTAGTTGGAAACCAGAGGGGAGGGCAGTTGTTGTTGAAATTTGGATTGAGCCGGACGCTTTGATTTGTTTTAATTAGAAACGCCCGTTGTAAACCCTTCGGTCTATAAATATTTTTGTCGTGTACCTTTTAGCAAAACTAAAACGCTAATTAGTTCTTTTCTTTTTGTGTATGTTTTAATGTAAATTTTCCCAAAACTTAGTCTGTAATTAATCTTCGCGGCGCCGAGTTTTAAACCGCGTATCTTAACTCGTCGTGTTGGTGGTAAAGGGAATATATTCAAGTGTAAGTAGGTATTTTTACATAACTTAAGGCTGGCAGCAAATAATTTTACAAACGTATAATATAACGTATTAAAAATTGAGCATTGCCTTGCAAAGGTATCTCATTCGCACGTGGTCTCATTAAGCTGAAATCTGCTAAAATAAAAGACAGTACAGGGCTCCCTCACTCTTGTATTTGTGTAAATTAGCATTGTTGTTTGTTGTTTATATTTACATTTGTGTAGAGGTGCGGCGTGGGCGAACGGGTACAGGATACCGGTCTGGTTATTAATTGTAATGTGCAATTGCTGAGTATGTACATACTCCCGGGTCCAGATGACCATTAAACACCTCGAATTTTATTTTTGTTTTTATAGTTGTATACATGAATGTGTAACCTGAGAAAGGGGCGCTGTATTTTTCTAACGCACTCAAATTTATATATCGGTCACGATGTAATGATTTATTTACAACTTACCTTTATAATGCTTGGTTTAATGAGTTTTTGTTGTCTCAGTTTGTTAAGTATAATTGTTTGTCTGCGAACTAATTTCTCTTTATATGTAATTTATTGTAATTTTACGTATGTATTTTGTGCTTTAGTAGTCACTAAACAATTTTGTACGCGTAAATTCCTTTTCTATTTTCTTTTCTCCTTGCATTTACCTTATTATCACCTGTGCAATTTTATTGTTGTTGTATTTTATATGTACCGTAATTTGCCTTATTGTTTTATGTGCTTATTTACTTAAAGACCGGCATGATTGGTTTTACAGGGCCATTTTATTCTCAAATAATGCAACAAGAAACCAGGTAAAGGCAAAGGGAAAGCAGGTAGGCGCGTCACCAGCAATTGTAAATTAAAAATTTTAATAATAAAATTTAAAATAGTAAATAGCATATTATATGAATCGAGTAAATGAAATAGAGTTGCATAGTGTCAAGTTAAATAATTAACATACTTCACTTCCTTTGCAATATTCGTTTAATAAATAAGAAATTTAAAAAAGTTGTACTCTAAAAGTTTACTTTTTTCGATTGAATTCAAATACCTCCTTTTACTTGCAAAACAATAAAACAAGAAAGCGGGTAAATTGTAAATGTTTTTTTGTAATAAAAATTTAAACATAAAAGATTATCGTACTTTTAAGTTAAATAAGTAGCTTTATTTCGGTGCTTTCAGTTAAATACATGTCAATAAATGTTAAATGACAACTTATAAATCAATTAAATAAGGGTAAGCGTTTGAACAGGTTTTTATACCCAGCGGTTTGAATATTAATAATAAACAAAGATAATGATAATCTAACCAGTAAAAGGTTCTTGAATTGAAATAGGCGCGAAGTAACGTTTAGGATTGCTACAGTATTTACGAAAAATACGGCTCTATTAAACCCATGTGATTGTTAAAACTTTAACTTAAAAAAATTATAAAGCAAACGAAAACCTTTTGTCTAAGGAGTGGACCCGAACAGGTACCTATACATTGTTGCAGTAACGATGAATTCATAGAGAACTAATAAAATATTTGTTTAAGTATCACGGCTCGCGACAATAATAAAACTGACTTGATAAATAAATATTAAATGACATTGAAATAACTATAACTCGAAAAGCTAAAAAAAAAAAAATAAAATAAAAAAATAAATAAATAAAATAAGTAAACAAATAAAATAAATAAATAAAATAAAAATAAAAAATAAATAAATAATAATTGAATCGTTTGGTCGCTAATAAATACCAGCAAGTCTGGCGAGGGGCGCAAAACCAGGAATCGCGTATAGAGCAGTATGGTTGAAACGCGTGGTGTGATTGAAAGGTAGGTAAGAAAGAAAAACAAAATGTACATGTATATGTACATTTTTGAGATTCATACAGTAAGTATACGATCTATTATTTATATCTATCTATTATGTCGTGACAGTAGACATAACTGTCCGGTAGTAGGACGATACCGTTAGTAGGGAATGCTACATCGTCCGGGGCACGATTTGGCCAGTAACCGGTCTGCTCGCTAGGGTATTACTCAAGAAAACAATACAATTGCCTCGGATCGACCTGGCTACAAGGGGCGGTCAAGGTCGAAACAGACAGGCCCCGTTGCTGACGACTGTGCAAGGAATGAATGGCGAGTCGGTACGTGGAATGTTAGAGGATCATGGTAAAGAATTTGAAATTTCAAATGTAATGTATGAAAGACACCTTGATATTCTGTGTGTATCGGAGACAAAGCGCAAAGGAAAGGATGCTGTGGAGATGGAGGATGGCAGCCTGGCACTATGGTCAGGAGTTGAGACGGAAGTGCATGGCGCAAAAGGAGTTGGGGTGATCATAAGTGAAAGAGCGAAAAGATGTGTTAAACAGTACGAATTGGTATCTCCCCGGGTAATATGGGTTAGAATGAAAGAGGAGTTTCGAAGAATTTTTCTTATTGCATGTTATGCACCGGTGAATGGAGAAAGAGACCAGGAGGTGAGAACTTCTGAATGAAGTGGAGAACGTGTTGAACGTATGTAAGCCAAACGAAAGAGTGATTATATTGGGGATATGAACGGATGGGTGGGTGTACAGAGAGAACATAGTGAACGCGTTCTAGGAAAGTTTGGAGACCAAAGAATCAATGAGAATGGTGAACACCTGCTGAACATCTGTGTGGAGAGAAGCCTGTTTGTATCCAATACGTGGTTTAAACATAAAAATGTGCATATGTATACATGGTAAAGAGGTGAATCTAAAAGTATGATAGACTTGATAGTGTATGATGAACGGCTTAGAAACCTGGTAAAAGACAAAAGTAAAGCGCGGAGCGGAGTGTGGATCGGACCACTTTTTGGTTGTATCGAGAGTGTGTTTAGGGCAAAAGTGGGTGTGGAGAAGGAAAGCAAACGTAGTGCGAACGTCCAGAATTAGGGTTGACAAACTAGTGGATAATGGTGCGAGAATGAAATACGCAGATGCTGTGAATGAAGAGTTGAATGAGAATGAAGCAGTGTGGAACGAACAAATAAAAGACACTGACGTTGAAAGTGCATGGATAAGCTTGAAAAACTCTGTTGTCAATTGTGCCGTGCGAATATGTGGAAGAGTGATTGTAGGTAGAAAAAAAAATGTGCTTGGTGGAATGAGTCGGTAAAAAAGGCAGTAAGTAACAAAAAAGATGCGTACATGGCAATGATTGCTGCAAAAAATGAGACTGAGAAGAAAAGATTGTATGAGGTGTACAGATTAAGAAACAAAGAAGCGAAGGAGGCAGTGAGAATAAGTAAAGAGGAAGTGATGGCTGTGGAAGGAGAGAAAATGCAGAATGATTTTGAGGGAAACAAAAAACTCTTCTGGAAATGGGCCACAAATACAAAACGTGGCCCATAACAGAACGCTGCAGGAGTGATGAATACTAGAAACGAAATAGTATGGGACGATTGTGAAGTGAGGAAATGCGAGTATTTCGGAAAGCTGTATAGTAGTGAGGAACGTAAGACTGAAGGGTTAAATAAGGAGAATATAGAAGAAATGATGAATGAAACTGAGAAGGATATTGGAATAAATGAGGTAGAGAAACGGTAGGAAGGTTGAAAACGGCAAGGGAGCAGGCGTAGATGAAATCACTGGTGAAATGCCAAGTATGGTGGTGCAAAGCTTATACGAAGATTGCGTGAATTATTTAATGTATGCCTTATGTGTGGAAAAGTGCCGAGTGATTGGAAGAGCGCGATCATTGTACCATTGTATAAGGGTAAGGGGAACAAGAGTGATTGTAAGAACTACAGAGGAGTAAGCTTGCTCAGCGTACCTGGTAAAGTATTTGGAAGAATACTGATTGATAGAGTACGAGAACTACACAATCTAAGATGTGGGATGTGCAAGGTGGCTTCATGCCAGTGAGAGGATGTGTCGATCAGATGGTTGCTCTCCAGCAGGTGATCGAAAAGTGTTTAAAGGTAAAAAGAAAGTTGTACTGTGCGTTTGTAGATCTGGAGAAAGCATATGACAGAGTGAATAGAGAGAAGCTGTGGGAAATATTAAATGAATATGGCGTAAATAAAGGTCTAATAAATGGAATAAGGGCAGTATACAACGGTAGTCGGGCATGTGTTAGGGTGAGAGGAGGTGTGAGTGAATACTTTAATATTGAGCAAGGAGTGCGACAAGGCTGTGTGATGTCACCGTGGTTGTTCAATGTATACATGTGTAATGGTTGGCGACGTAAATGTACAACTCCTGGTGTATGCAGATGACACAGTCTTATTAAGTGACAGTGCGGATGAGCTGCAAACCGCTCTGCGGAAGTTTGATACAGTCTGTGAGAGCATGGACCTAAAGGTAAACGTGAACAAAACTAAGATTGTGGTGTTCAATCGGGAAGGTGGAAAGGAGAGTAGAGTATTTACTCTGCAAGATGAAATTGTGGAGCAAGTGGACGAGCTGGTATATCTCGGTAGAATGTTTACTGCAGATGGTACAATTGAGAGCGAGATTGGACGAAGGGTCAATGCTGGAAGGAAAGTGATTGGAAGTATGTGGACGATAATGAGAAATGAAAGCATGAGCCTAGCTGCGAAACGAGCAATCTATAATGGCGTATTCGTCCCATCAGTACTGTATGGAAGTGAGACATGGGTATGTCAAAAAAAGCACGAAAGAAAAATAAATGCCGTGGGTATGAGATTCTTGAGAAGCGCATGTGGTAAAACGAGAAAGGACAAGATGAAATGAATGCATAATGAGGGAGTGTGGTGAGGAAAAGACGATGATGGATAGATATAAAAGTTGTACATTACGTTGGTTTGGTCACATTGAGAGAATGAACAACACAAGATTAACGAAACAAAGGTATGTGGGTCAGGTTAGGGGAAAGGCCGGGGCTGGTAGGTCGCGTAAAACTTGGCTGAATGTAGTAGAATCTATGATAAAGGAAAGAAAGATAAGGAGTTCTAAAAACAAAAGGGCATGTCAGAGACTATGTATGAATCTTGCGGAAGCTAGGGAGATATGCGGAGATAGGAAAGCATGGCGAAAGATTGTGAATGAAAAATAAATAAGAGGCAGGGATTGTTTTGCCTACCCCGCAAGGGAATGGCGTGAAGGTTAAGTTAAGTTAAGTTAAGTTAATCAGTTTGGTATTACGATTTTTATTCTGATTATTTATGATACAATTGTGAGTTTGACTACAGGGGTTTTTTATGGTGTTTATGTGTAACTAAACGGCTTTTTATTTATTTTTCTCTTAATGTTATAATTTTGTACGCGCTTTAACCTGATTTAATGGTGTTTTGTTATATATTTAACCCTTTCATTGTTTTATTGGTGATTCTTTCCCACAATACTACATTAACGGGCTGAACCACCATTGCGCAAAGCTCGTTAATTTTAATTTTAGTAGTTTCATTGTTTACCTGCCCCACATGACCACTAGACGGCCACTTCGTTTAATCAGATTTGAGGTTTGCGAGTAATTGAATATAAGGCTTTTAAATAAATTCTAATGTTTTAATTATTGCCAGGAAAGTCAAAGTAAGGCAAGCAATTAATTTTAGCAATAGTAGTATTATTGTCGGTAAAGTCAAGATAAATAACTTAGGGATTGTTTTGTACTTGAGTTTGCATTATTGCAAATAAGTTCAAATTACACTTTTCAAGATAGGATACCTGGAGGACGCTACAATACTTGATTTAGCAGCAGTAAATTCATGGATAATTTACAATTTATCTACTAACGAAAACATAAGTCGTCGAAAACATATTTTGAAACTTGTCGGTGAACTCAGGAGTGAGTACGTACAAGAAAATCCACTACATATCAGCAAGATGGGGTCGTAATCAACAAACAAGCGAAGACAATGCCAAACTAAAAAAATGTGCCAGTAAATCAAAAGACAAGCATTTATTGGGAAGAGCTTACTAAGGATTTTCACAGGACCTCGAGTTCGAAAAAAGTTCTAGATGAAAGCGATTTTAATTTATTACATATAAACAGCCAAAGTATTGTAAATAAATTGTTAAATTTAGAAATATTATTAAACAAATTTAATAACAATTTTTCTGTATTATGTTTTCAGGAACATTGGTTGATATATATATATATATATATATATATATATATATATATATATATATATATATATATATATATATTTAAATAAGACAATTTTCTTTAAAACTTGTGTAAATAAACGTAAAAATTAATTCAACGTTTGAACGTCCTTTGTTCCCTTTGTCAAAATTTATTTGTCAAATAAATTCTTGACAAAACAAGACTTATTGAATAATTTTACGTTTATTATTTAAGAAAAATTTCTTATTACATGAATACTTTGGAAATCTAAATAGAAACATATATATATATATATATATATATATATATATATATATATATATATATATATATATATATATATATATCAAATAGACTTTGTTAACGGTAATTCACATTTGCTTCCTTTTGCTCTTACTCGACAAAAGCGCAGGCATTCTAGCGAAAAATACAACTCAATTTAGATGAAATTGGAAAGTTAAGTGTAGAAATGCATTTCGAGTGTTGTGCCGTTAAAGTAGTAATGCATGTTTGTGTCGTATCTATTTATCGCACACCTTCAGGTGACGTGACATTTTTTTAAACAATTATAAATCCCCTTAGACTATATAACATTAAAATTTTCCCACATTTTTATCTCAGGTAATTATAATATTAATATTTTACTCGATTCAAATGTAAAAACGAAATTTTCGTCAAGTTATTCTCTTATAATGTGAGATTAGATTTAACGAACCAACAAGAGTAACATCACATGCATAGATAACATCATCACAAACTTGCAGGATACGGACGCTCTTAAACGACTAAATTATGAAATTGACTTCTCAGATCATCATGCTCATATAATCTCTGTTAATAAAAGCGCCATTAGTGAAACTTACATGTCAACAAAATATTATAAACGTATTTATAATCATATCCAAGAATTTTTAAAACATTTGAAAACTCTTAACTGGACGGATGTGTTAAAGTCGACAAATAAAATAAAAATATTTTGCGATATAATAAATACAGCTCATAATAAGATATATATATATATATATATATATATATATATATATATATATATATATATATATATATATATATATATATATATATATATCATACAGGGTGACAATTTTTAACTAAGCTTCTATGGGTAACTGTTATTATAACAGCTACACAGTCGGATAAATTAGCAATATTGGGCAGAATTTCAAGACGAATCAAATGATGTTTTGAGTTTTGACCAGTGTTGCCAACTTTCGTAGTTATTTAGAAAAAACTAAAAAGGAGCCGAATTCAAACTCAAATATCTTTGAAACCGTTGCAAATAAAACTAAAATACAAAAGAAGTAATTGATAGATATTTTTACGAGCTTTAAGGTAAGCCTATTTTAAAATTTATTTTGGATTTCATTTTTGAGATATAACACAAAGTTACTTTTTTTTTTCAATGGATCGTATAGTTTATTTTAGTCCTATTAAATAGCATATTTTTTACTCATTTCAAAAATGTATAGTTTACCTTATTTATAACAAGTAGTTTTCTTAATAAAAACTGTAAAGTTAAAATCGTGTATCAGTTGGAATGAAATAAAACAAAAGAAATCTATAACACAATAATCGTCAGTTGTGAAAAACTTACGAGTACGAACTTTATTAATGCTGAAGTTTATAAAATTTCAACCAATTATAAATATTTATAAACAAAAGAAATACCTAAGTACTACATTACAACTAAATTACAACAAGATTTCAAAATGGCCACCATGGTTTTCAACACATATACGACATCTTTGTAATATATTATTTTGCACTTTTAACAAGGTATTAGGTCTAATTGCTGCAATAGCTGTTCTTATTTTATCTTTTAGATCTTCAGCATTATGTGGTTCAGTTTTATAAACGCTGTCTTTAACTGTTCCCCACAAAACGAAGTCCAGATGGGGTTAAATCTGGAGATCTAGGAGGACATGGAATAGTACCACGAGTACCGTTCCAGTTATTAAATCTGTCTGTTAAAAAGTTTGAAACAACATTTGCATTGTGAGCAGGAGCTCCATCTTGTTGAAAATAACGAAAAACCCGTATTAAATTTAATGGAACTTAGTCCATCATATTTTCAAATTCATTTCTTAAAAACATTAAGTAGCGTTCAGCATTTAAATGTTGTTAAAAAAAATGGACCAATGATTTTAGTACCTAAAATACCGCACCATACGTTTATTGAGAAAACATGTTGATGTCGTCTCTCTACAGTTAAATGAGGATTTTGTTGAGCCCAGTAAATGTGATTTTTTCTATTAAATATGCAAAATCTGTATAAAAGTAGTATGTGGGAAATGCGTTGGCATTATGACTAAAGAAATTATATGTTCAGGGTGTATTTAATTACTCATTGTGTATTAGTATGTTCAAAATCAAAAATTTTCAGAGTTTGGGTTTATTATTTTGCCTTTACAACGTAATTCTAAACTCCGGTCAATTTGACTTCGTATTTATAAGTAAATAAATTATGCCGTATTTCTAGTGTTAATCCGTTAAATATTGGTGGATAAGTGATTAATTAAAGGATTACATTTAAACGTAAGTAATTAATCTCGCAGCAAACAATTCAACAGGCCTATGTAACCTATTAAAAATCAATCATTGCCTTGCAATAAGTATCCATTTAATTACGCACGCAGGCACATTAAGTTGAAATCTGTTAAAATGAAAGGAGTCCGCTTCAGACAGTACCGTGTCCCTTCATTTCTAGTATGACTTGGCATTGCTGACCGTTGCTGCGTGGACAAAACGTGACAAGATAGACATCCGTTAATTCGTTATAAACGAGTCCGGGGTTTACAGACACAGGTCCAGATGACATTAAAAACTAAAATTCCATCTTCACTGTTAAACGAACCCGTTCTTATTGTTTTGTATAGATGAATGTGTAAGCTGAGAAAGGGATGCTGTATTTTCTAATACAGTCACTCAAACTTGCGGATAAGCTACCAGTCACTTTGTTATGATTTATTTGCACCTTACCCTTGCAAGGCTTCGTTTGAATGAGTTTTTTTGTGTCTTTGATTCAGTCGGCTTATTTAGAATTGTTTGTCTACGAATTAATTTCTCTTTGTATGTAATTTATTGTAATTGTACGTATGCATTTTGTGCTTATATTATTTACTATAAAATCGTGTGTGTAAATTCTTTGCCTATTTTTTTGTTCTTGTCTAAGTGTAGTTAACTGTTTGTTATATTTTGTATGTACCGTAATCTGCCTTATTATTTTCTTATTTACTTAAGTCCGGCATGATTGGTTGTATAGGGCCACATGTTTGGTACTACAATTTTTATTCTTATTTGTTTGACACAATTGTGGGTGTGATTTCACAGTTTATTTTTGTTTGTGTTTATGTGTAGCTAAGCTACTTTTTATTTTTTTTTTGTTACATATTGAACCCTTCCATTGGTTTTTTTGTTATTTAATTTATTAATGTACTTGTGCAATTACTTATTTATTAATAAATTTTCTTGGTGATTCTTTCCCAACTTAGTAAATTAACGTGTTGAACCATCATTGCGCAAGGCTCGTTAATTCTAATAGTAGCTTCATTGTTTACCTGTCCCACAGCATGCAGCACTTAAATTCATCAAATCCTACTTCATTTACATAACACGGCGTGGCTTACCACTGGACGGCCAATTCTTTTGATCAGATTTGAGGTTTGCGAGTAATTAAATATCATACTTGTAAATAAATTCTAATGTTTTAATTATTGGCAGGAAAGTCAATGTAAGGCAAGCAATTAATTTGAGTAATGGTAGAATTAAGGCCGCTTTACACGGTGCTAGTAGCTAAGACAAGTAACTAAAACCCAGTACTAGATTTTAGTATTATAATCGTCTAAACATACATTTCAGTACTAAAGTTTAGTACTCGATTTACCGATATTTCCAGTTTAGTAAATAGAATGCAAGTCTATTTGCTGGAACAAGCAGTTTCCCCCACTTTTTACTGTCGCGCTACTAAACCCGTGAAAACATACAATTCCAGTACTAAATTACTAAAAGACGTTTGCGCATCGTTGTTTATTACTATTGTTTTCTGTTTATACGTGGTTTATATATTAAAATGGCTGCAAACAGATGGAATGAAAACACAACAATCAAATTTGTTGAATTATGCCGTGATAGTGAATGTCTTTGGAATTATAAACTAGCTATCTACCGAAATAAACAAGCTCGCGAAGCTACCCTAATAAAAATTATTCAGCAAATGAATATCGAAAATTTTAACGCTGTTGACGCTAAGGTCAACATATGTGCAAGAACAAACGAAATTTAAAAAGTCGAAGGATTTCGGCACGGGGGCTGATGAAAATTATCAACCAAAAATGTTTTTTTATAATGCATGCCTTTCTGCAAGGAGTTGATAAAAGAAGAGAAACCCAAAGTAACTTGGTATTTTTATTTTCACATTTAAATTATTGTAAATTAATAATTATAAATGCGTATTAGAAAATTATTCTATTCTGCCATGGGACAGATCCTTCGTTCATAAAGTAATTTGTGTATCTTTCCCTTAAATTTCTTGCGAATTGAGACGAATGGTTACTCCTGGTACTAGGTTCAAGGCCGATAAATTACTGGCTTCAGATCTCCATGATCCGAGAATAACTTGACCTCGATCAATATCCTTTTCATCCACCGTTCCTCTTGGTAAATACTCATTCATAGAAGTGATTCTTAGCCAATTATGTAATGCGCAACATGTTCGTAAAATTTTGTCCACAGTCGAAAGATGACAAGCCATAGGTTTTTCGAAAATTCTAAAGCTGCTTGCCAATATTCCAAATGAGTTTTCCACGATTCTTCAAGCACGTGATAACCGGTATCGTAAAATGGGGTAACTACAGCCACTTTTGAAATTCAAAGATCTACCATTCTTAGACCCTTCAATTTGTAGATTAGAAAAATAGTGCAAAACTTGGGTCTGTGGACATACATTTAAGACTCATTTTTTAATAAAAAATTAAAAACAGGGTGGCTTTCGTTACCCTTTTGATTGGGGTAACAAATGCCCCACATGATAGACCACTGTTTGGCTTTATTTTGACAGTCTTGGTAGAACTAAAACCATAGAATAGGCAATTAAAATCATACACAGTCAATCTGGAAAAACAAAGCTTTATTATTTGACATACAGAAATGTTTTGTTCAACTATTAAAGTTATTTCAGTTTAATTCAAAAGGAAAGTGTAGCGTCCCCTGATTACTTTAGATGGTTTGACAATTGAAACAACATCAGTTATTTTAATATCCATCTCATCATCTACAATTGGGAAAACATAATCATTTCCTTTGGATTTGGAGCTTTTCCTGAAAAACTTTACTTTCACTTCATTCTTCACATAGCAAGTATCGAGTACAATTGCATAGAATTGTTTTGATGTTTCTTTTTTGGTGTGTTCATTGAAGAGAAGCTCAACAATGACGTAAACATCAGGTTTAAGTTCTTCTTTGGAGATCTCTTTTCTGTTTGGTCACTTCTTCTTGGTTTATTTCAGATTTAGTGTCACTAAAGGATTCTGGATCCATATCTGAATCACTATCTTTCAATGAATAATGATCACTTTCATTGACACTTGAGTCATCATTATTGATAGATTTCTTCTTCGATTTAACAGTCATTCCCTGGTATTACTGGAGTTTTCTTGCAAAATCGGACCATGCGCATTGGACTTTCTGGTACTTGGTTGAGCATCGTCAACTGGAATGGTGTGATCAATCCCCTTTCCTGCGGGGACGTTCAATTTCCTCTTCTTCCTCTGTTTCAGAGGTTCAATCGCTTTCTTTCTATTTTCTTCAAAGAAGGCTTTTATTGAATCAGTCCAGTTCTTGCTTGAATCAAGCTCTACATATGTTCTCTGTTGACTATTGGAGTCACTTCCAGTACCGGTACTGGAAGTTTTTTCTAATGTTTTCCTAACCTAAAGAGTAAATGTATTTTTTCAAGTCTTGGAAATCTGTCCTTTGGCACAGAGCCACGATTTACCTCTTTCCAATGTCAAAGTCTGGCGCCATTTTATTTTCAAAGCCCTCGAGAAAGCCACGTCTAATGGTTGGGTGTAGTGTGTGCTGTTAGGAGGTAACCGTACAAATTTTGTTATTTCTGTTGCATTCTTCAATAATATGGGCGGAGATGTGGCTCGAAAGATTGTCGCCTACCAAAACTTTATTTGAATTACTGTCAAATTGTTTAAAGTACGGCAAAGCTATTTTCTTAAACCAGTCTTCGAAAATTTCGAGAGTAAACCACCCACTTTTAGATTTATTACAAATAGCTCCAGTTGGGCCATTTTCAGTCCATGAGTCGTAGAGATGTGCTGCCTTATAAGTTACATAAGGGGCAATAGGGCTCCACTGGCGCTTCCAGAAAACATCACTGACGTGCTAGATTTGGAAAAATCTATTATACGCTCCGGATGTTGAGTCCCTCTCCTTACCAACAATCACTTGTTTTTCCTTGGATCATTGGTCATGTTAGTTTCATCATAATTGACGATCATGGATGGATCAACGCCCTTCAAAGTCTCTGGCAATATCTTTACTGACAGCTGCTCTACTTCTTTTAATGTTCTGACTCAACCGTTTGGAAAGCTCGTTACTATTCCTTTTAAGAAAACTGTCAATAAAATCAACCCCAGGAAGATTGTTTTTGAATCTGATCTCATTTCGTCCACTACGATCCAGGTAACCTTTGACTATTAATCTGATGTCAAACGCTGTCAGCGGAAACCCTCACTCTCCGGCCATGTTTATGCATTCAACTAATCTTTTTTGTTCTTCGACATTTAAAACAGTAGCCCTGCCATGTTTGATAGCTGTACCTTTCACGCCTGCAGTAAGAGCAAACCTCGATCTACCAAATTTTTCAGCAACCTTTCTTAAAGATGACCCCTTCTTCATTTCTTCAACAGCTAATTTTAATGCATCGTCTGAGTAATTTTTATATTTGGATACCAATTTTCTTTTTAGGATATCGAGGCATTTTCAGTCGTAAAAGAATGACAATATTATTAATTATGGAGTTTTTGCTTAATATAGTATGACAAAATAAGTACGGGGTAACAAAAACCACCTTTTTTTCAGTGGCTTTAGTTACCCCATACGTCGTACCACTGCCAAAAACAAATCATGAAAAAAAGTATACAAAGTTACAGCCTCTGATCTTTTATAGCAGTATAAAGCATGAATTGAGATTACCTTTGATGAAGGCCAAATGGTTTTGAGATTAAAAATGACTTGTTGAGAGTAGAAGTGATTTGGAGTAAAAATGTAACCAAATTTTTAGGTTAGATTTAGTAGATAATTGTACTCTTACCTTAAAATCTTTCTAAAATCCAAACAAATATTCAAAAATCACACGTGAATAACTGCTAAATGATGACTATACCAGCACCTAGACTGCCACCGCCGAAAAAATTACCTGTCAAAATGGCTTTAGTTTCTCCGCGGGCTTTAGTTGCCCCGTTTTACGTTAGTTAAATATCTTTTTTTCAAAGCTTAATGAAGATGAAGAGTATGGTTTAAGCAGGTACGGCTTCAGTGGAAATGCGTCGTGTTCCACAAGAAATCCACGATTTGGTAGTATACCATTTTCTAAAGCTGCAAACATAGAACACTGCGAAAACATTCCCCCATCAGAAACTTTTCCATTGCAACCGACATCTATATATCTTAAACAATAGTTTCCTTCAACAACTGCCATTTTGTCCTTTGTAATTAAAATATTGGCCATCAAGAGGAGCACGAATGTTCACATGCTTTCCATCTATTGAGCCGTAACAACGTGGAAAATTCCACTTTATGTTGAAATCATTTTCTATAGTTTTCCACTCTTCCTCTGTTTCCGGTACCTAAAATTATTAAATAAATTAATACAAATTTTTGTACAGGACGAAGAGGAAGAACTGCGTAATAATGACGGATTGCTATCACAAGAAGAGCACGTATCTAATGAGGGTACAAAAGAGCACTTTTCACAGGAAAGAATAAATAACGGGGATATTTCTGCAACTTCGTCAACTCCACAAAAACACCCAAAACCAGTTAAAAGAAAAATGAAGGAGGTTGCTTAGCTTGCATTAATGAGTTAAACACTTTGGCAGCATCTCTTAATTCTCCTGATCCACCTGCAGATGAGTTTCAGATTTTTGGTCGAAGTGTTGCAGTACAACTATAAAAAAGCTACCTCTCGATCAAGATATAACTGCACAAGGCGAAACTCAAGCTCTTTTAACTAGACATCGACTTATGAATCTTGGAAGAATCGAAAGCAAAATTACACAGGATCTAATAGCAGTTTTTCGACCACAATTTCGCCCCAGTGCAGCAGAGTGTTGCTTCTCCAGTGCAGTTCACTAATAATCCCCCCATAAGCACTGCTAATATTATTTCTGAATCAATTTTTGCAGCTAATGTAATCACTGAGTAATGTAGAATTAAATATAATGTAGAATTACTCGGTTAATACATAAAGCATAAACGAGTACACATTGTTATTCCTTAATAACGTTCTTCAAAATACCATAAATAGCATCATACACCTCTGGAATTAATTTTGATATAGCCGACCTTAACACACGAAATTGCTGTTCCAAATTTCGATAACTATTTTCGGTACAAAGAAACGACGAAGTTATTTCCAGTTTTATTTTGGCAGGTATAGCTTCCCTCATTGTTGTATCTGAATGGTTGAATAAAACCATATACCTTATTTAAAAGTAGTCGAGCACGGGCACCTTACGCCGTCATCTTGGATTTTGTGGGGAACCCACCATTTTTTTTAATTGCCCACGTGGGGATCGTATTCTTTCACCCCTATGGTTTCTTTCCGGAGACCTTTTTCAACCCCTTGATGGAATTTTCACCCTAATTAGGACATTTTTGGTTGTATTAAGAAACTTTTTAAAAGTTCAACCCCTGGAGGGTAGGTAAATGCATGCGAATGCAGTGTTCTAAGAATAAAAAGATTTAATCTGTTATCAATTAGGGTTGTTTTTATCAAAGGAGATTGCATAATTATTATTACATTTTTTTTAATCCCATCTACAGATTGTGACCTAATTTATTTATGCATCGGGGATTGTATTCTAATAAGGGGCCGTAGTCTTGTAAGACGGGGATCTGTTCGCGGGCTTCTTAATATGTGTGTATTATTAAACAGTTATACAACTTCATTATGAATTGGAAAGGGGCAATCAGTCGACATCGTGTTAATGTGTTTGCAAACATTTTTAAATTTTACTATCTTGGATTTTTTGTGGCCCTCGGACACCTTGGCAGCCATTTTTTATATGCCCACATGAGGATCGTATTTTGGTCTATTTTGTAAAGCTAATAAACAGTTGTATTATTTCAGATATTAAAAAATCTAATTTAGAAAAAGATAACAATTGATTTTAAATACGCTGTTAAATTCTATATAATGATAATAAAACACTTAATGGGTATTGCGTAATCATTTAATTATCTTAAAAATTATTAATTTTATTAAATACATAAATAAAAAGTTTACCTCGAGTAGGATTTGAACCTAAGACCTGTACTTTGCTAGAGTACCGCGCTAACCAACTGCGCCACCAAGGTTCAAGCCCCAATCGATGCAAACTTTGTCTTTATGTATGTAGAACTGATGTAAATTCTAAATATAATGAGATTACAATCAAATTACTTATATTAATGGAATGTGAGCCTGCAATATCGCAAGGATTCGCACATACCAAAGCAACTTGACTAATATTAAATTATTATAAGTTTTTGTTATGAACGAATAAGTTCAAAGGTAAATATGTAATTAAAAATTATTATTAATTTTATTAAATACATAAATAAAAAGTTTACCTCGAGTAGGATTTGAACCTACGGCCTGTACTTTGCTAGTACTACTCTAGCAAAGTACAGGTCGCAATTGGACGTAAACAGTAATAATAAACACTACATATTTTATGTAATGTATATATCTTGGCTTTCAGCTATCGCAGACTGGAGATGCAATGCAATTACGAAGCTGTATAATTAAATTAAATTACTAACTCAGAATAACATGTCTATCAAACTCCTCGTGTAAACCGTCAACAGTCAAACCCAAATATATATTTGCGCAAACAGGTTATTTAATATTGTGGTGTATGCAGCGAATTGCCTGTCCCCATTCTTTAAGCCACACTTCACCTCTATATTATTTTACACACATAAAAGTTCTGTTTCATCAGAAATATCTGCCAAAAAAAAACGGTTTTAGGTTTTATAATCAGGTTAAGCATGCATGTTGCCCGCTTATTAGAGTACTATTTTTTTTAATTTTCGGGTTTTACCGATAATGGGGTTATCATACCATCACATACGCCTATTTTACATACAAGCTCTGCCTTAGCAGAAATACTCCTGTCAAAAAGGAACTTAGATTTATAAACAGGCCCCTAGGGAAGATATTAGAGTGCGGTTGTAGAAACAAATAGCGTACACTATATATAAATTTACTCGAAATAGGTACATTGTACATGTTCTATAATCGACGTATTCTCGGTTATTTTTCAAACATGCGAAAAGAAACCTCAAAGTATACAGACGGATAAGGGCAAGGGCTTTATCGCGAAAGTGTCCAGCAATTCTTTAACAAACATCAAATCTAATCATATACGCAAAAATTTAGCGATGCGATGCTTTCATACAGGTAAGAATCGCACTAATGGGGTTACAGTTAATGCCAAAGTCAATAGCCTTTACGCATTATCTCTCTCAAGGCTTTATTAGCGGTAAATCCTACGATGCATCGTTTATGTAACTGATACAGGAAGACATTATCCAATGATATTCGCTGTATGGCCACAGGTATAGTTAGCACTTTTATTTCGGTCCTTGTAACAGAGTATTTTGCTGCAGTTGTTTAAGGCTTTAGCGCGCGAAATTAGAATGGATCCGCATACGTCTCACCAGTGAACTAGCGTCCATAATTCGCGTCTTGATCGTACAAATTTAACATTTATCTCAACACCACCTATGAGAAACTTTTCCTGATTAAATAAAGCCTAGTGCACGTGACCGATCATCTCAATCTGTTTGCTGGTCGCTGCAAATACTTGATGTTTCGAGAAACCGTTATTTGCATGTCTCATGTAGATAAAATTTCGCGATGCGAGGCTTTCGGCGAATACTGTTTCGGCGATCCCCACATCGACCCTCTCCGAACATAACCGAAATTGTAAGACAGGTGTAGAGCGTCGCAACTTGTTCTCGGGTCCCTTGTCGTGGGCCCCATTGGCGGAAAATTTGAATTTGTATTTGTATTTAAGTTTCTGCAGGTTATGACTGGAAATATGAATTTGTATTATAATAAGGGGTATAATGCTAACTTGTAAGACAGATGTAGGGCTTAGCAACTTAATTTCAGGCCCTCGCCCAAACATTTGAATTTGAGGGAAAATTTGAACTTGTATTATAATAATAAGGAGGCCTAATTCTAACTTATAAGACAGAGATAGGGCTTCCGGGTCTTCACCCCTGGTCCCTTGGCGGGAAATTTGGATTTGTATTTAAGTGTTTACATTCTGATTACTTATTACGAGAAATTTGAACTTGTATCCTAATAAGGGGCCTATTGCTAACTTATATGACAAACATAGGAACCTGTGTTAGGGCCTGCACACTCCTGTCGCGGCCGCTTGTTGGGAAATTTGAATTTGTGTCACTTAGTTGTGTATTGACTAATGAATATTTTCCGTAATAAAGGTGGCACCATCTAGCGTTATATTTTTAAACTAGCGAATGTTTTCTGTAATATAGACGGCGCCGCCTAGCGGTATATTTCTAGGACTAATCAGGGTTGTTTGTGGTGCCGTCTAGTGGTATCTAGGGGTATTTCTGCTAAGGCAGAGCATGTATGTAAAATAGGCTTATGTGATGGTATGACAACCCCACTATCGGTAAAACCCGAAAATTAAAATAAATAGTACTCTAATAAGCGGTCAGCATGCATGCTTAACCTGATTATAAAACCTAAACCCGTTTTTTTGTCAGTGCTATTTCTGACGAGACAGAACTTTTATGTATGTAAAATAATATAGAGGTGAAATCTAGCTTAAAGAAGAAGACTGCATACATCACAATATTAAATAACCTGTTTGCGCAAATATATATTTGGTTTTGGCTGTTGACGGTTTACACGAGGAGTTTGATAGACATTTTATTCTGAGTTAGTAATTTAATTTAATTATACAGCTTTGTAATTGCATTGCATCTCCAGTCTGTGATAGCTGAAAGCCAAGATTAGGTACATTACATAAAATATGTAGTGTTTATTATTACTGGTTACGTCCAATTGTGAAATCGTACATTCACTTTAGAATAACAACAAGTTAATTAAATAATTATGCAACACCCATTAACTGTTTTATTATCATTATATTTAAAATCAATTGTATATGTTATCTTTATCTTAATTAATTTCTTTAATATCAGAAATAATACAACAGTTTATTAGCTTTACAAAATAGACGAAAATACGATCCTCACGTGGGCATATAAAAAATAGCTGCCAAGGTGTCCCAGGGCCACAAAAAATCCAAGATAGTAAAATTTAAAAATGTTTGTAAACACATTAATTAACACGATGTCGACTGATTGCCCCCTTTCCAATTCATAATCAAGTTGTATAACTGTTTAATAATAAACACATATTAAGAAGCCCGCGAACAGATCCCCGTCTTACAAGACTAGGACCCCTTATTAGAATACAACCCCCAATGCATAAATAAATTAGGTCACAATCTGTAGATGGGATTAAAAAAAAAAATGTAATAATAATTATGCAATCTCCTTTAATAAAAACAACTCTAATTAATAACAGATTAAATCTTTTTATTCTCAGAACACTGCATGCGCACGCATTTACCTACCCTCCAGGGGTTGAACTTTTAAAAAATTTCTTAATACAGCCAAAAGGATCCTAAGTAATTAGGGTGAAAATTCCATCAAGGGGGTGAAAAAGGCCTCCAAAAAGAAACCATAGGGGTGAAAAAATACGATCCCCACGTGGGCAATTAAAAAAATATATCCAAGATGGCGGCATAAGGTGCCCGTGTTCTACTAAAAGTTCATCAAAACATGCAGGAGACATTCTCATGCAATTCCTATATTCTGAAACATCTTCAGCACTAGCTCTTTTAAAAGAGTAGTTGAAGCTCCACGAGAGTTTCTCCGAGAAAGCCACTTTCTTACACACAGTCTTTTTCTGGAACTCATTTGTTCTATTGTAAGTTCAATGAGTTCCGCACACAACATCTTCAAGTATGTATGCAGTAATTTTTTTAAAACTACTTTTTTCTACGCGCGGTTCATCTTTAATCACGTAAAATTAGTTAAAAAGTGAATTTACTACTTTCTTCCGCGTATTTACTAAAATTACGTGTAAACCGCATACGTCTGTTTTAGTTACTTGTCTTAGCTACTAGCACCGTGTAAAGCGGCCTTTATTATCAGTAAAGTCAAGATACATCCCTTAGCGATTGTTTTGTTCTTAAATTTACATTATTGCGAATAAGTTCAAACTACAATTTTAAAGTACCTTGGGACACTACAAGCTATCAATTATAAAGTATTTACGATGCTTTATAAAATATTTATTAAAAGGCATACTAATTTTATATAGATTAAACTTTTAAATTGTTCAGAGCATCATTCAAACGTACACGTTAATTGTAAAAACGTATGTGACTACGGACTATCAAATTTAATTATTTAGTTCGTGTAATCAAAAACGGTAAAACTACTGAGGCGTGCCCATGTACTTTGTAGTGAGAAACATTTTCAATTTCAACTTTAACTAGAATTTAATTATAGGTATTCACGGAATTATATAATTTAACGGTACTATCTAACAATTAAACAAATTTAATCACAAGAACAAGACCAAAAATGGTCATTTGAAGTGGATTCGCATACAATTGTAAATAAAAAATTTATATTACATTATGTAAAATAAGGTGGGATCTTGGAGATTTCTAAAATAAAAGTGAAACCGTTAAATGCCGGGTAATTTATTAAACCTATGGATTTACTTGTTAATTATATTTTGCATTCAACATAGTCAACGCCTTCAAAATGTACGCATGCACAAACCGAGCAACTAAAACTAACCAAAATGGTTCGATTAAATGCATTGATAGTGCCATTAAGTAAGCGCATAGCGTTAAAGTTACTTAGGACAGACTGTGCGTAGTCTGTAACCATAAATATTTATATAGTAGTTACTCCATCTACACAACATTACGAACTTACCAAAGCTCACTTTCAGTGAATAATATTCGATTCGGAGTGCTATTATGAGAAACGCAATGATTCGTAACGGGCTTTTTTTATAGTCATGTTTGATGTTATGGTTCGCAGGGTTCGTTGTAACGGGATTCTCTCACCCTTTCAGCAAAAATTTAAACATAACTCCCTCGTTTTTTGATTCATTTCGAATACTGCATATTGCAGAGTAACTGAAAGTGTTGCATAAACTTTCGAGTAACAGGGGTTACATAACGTATTGTGTAAAGGTAATAATAGACTTCGAAAACAATTAAATCAGAATATAATATCTTGACGTATGTCTCCTCGCTAAAATACTTAAATATTGATTCAATAGTTATAATTATATGCACAAGATGTTATTTTAAAAGATTAATTGAGAAGTGTTGTTATTCTTGCTGGGCAAAAGAGTAAATTTGCAACTTCCTATCGCAAGTACGTGCGCGAATTAAAATGAACAAAGACGGGATCCCCTCCCTCATTATTATGATTATTTACAACTTACAAACACAATTTTTTTTCGCGAACATATCTTGGATGACAATTGTATTAACGATTTTAATTCATTATTAATCCACAGAAAAATTAGTTTAAGGATATAAAAAGCATAATCCTTCTGTTTACTTTTAATTAGCAATCTTGACCTTGTAAATCAGCACTTTTTACATAAATCAGTTATTTAAATAGTTGCATAATTATAAGTAGGCATACTAAATAAAGCCCACATTAGTTTAAAACTATGCCAAGTTTTATAGAAAAAATAGTTTGATTAGTGAAAAAGAAAAAAAACTTACTGTTAAAGACTAGAAGTTTTCTTGTAGAGCCCAACCGTTTAATCGGCGATTTTGATTCTTGCTCGTTTTCATCCATCACCAATCACCGGCTTTAGAAATTCGTAATCGAGTATTCGTTAATAAAAAGCTATTTTAATATACAACTCTCACTAACATTGTTTGTTGAAAACATAGTTGTTTAACATCTTCACTTAAGCATTAGATGAATAATAAATACGTATTAATAAATTACAAGTATTACAAAGAACTACTAAAACAAACGTTAATAACGAAAACTCGCACACGAAGATACTTCGACTCTCATTTAAGTTCGTTTACTGGTTTCACTTTATTTGTGGAGTATTTTCAAACTCTTACGAATACAAGGATATCTTGTAAGCAAAGTATACACCTACATCTAACAACGTACAATTCAACTTATAACAATAGATTTCGTTTCATTTAAATTTTGCAACTTGACATATGGCGCCATCTTTTTTGTAAAGCTGAAGAGTACATGATAACATTGTACTAAATGTATAAACAATAATAATAATAATAATAAACGATGTTGCACTTGCATTCCGTGGGTGATCTGTGACTTGCACTACAAAATCAATCATGACTTACACTGGTAATTTAAAAGTTGCAAATATATTCCACAATCATTCAGAGTTTCTCATGTTTTTTAAATAACAATAACAATGATAATAATAATTTATTACTCCAAAGCTAAGGTGACTATTTATCTAATAAGGAAATACGGGCAAAGGCGCATATTTAAAACAGTCTCACACAACTGACAGCCAATTGCAGTCTACAAACATTTCATATGATAAAGAATTATCGTTAAATACAAATTCTGAAATAAACAACATAAAACCACATACTTCTGTGAATGAATCCTACGCAGTAGCAACCAAAAAAATTAAGTCGGGAAATCTTAAGGCTCAAATTAGCCATAAAAAAAACCTTGTTACTTACTCCATATACCACGATCTTTTAAAATTGTTAACCCTGCGGAGAATTCAATCTCAGTCAGCAGAGTCTATAAAACTATGCACAGTTTAGCCATAGATTGAGCAATTCTGAACCGAACGAATTAAACGATCGCATTACTAATCAATTAGGTGATAGCGTTGATGTGTTGTTATACAATAAAGTAAATCCTAAATTGGTAATTTACGGGATAGAATGTGAAGATGCTAAAGACGACAACTTACATTTAGTTAATAAAATCTTATAACAAAACAATTAAAGTAACGAAGTGGATTTAAAAGTAACTAGGAAATTTGATAGCATAAAAAAACCAATATTGTGATCTCTGTAGATCCAAATACAAGAACCAAGCTGCTCGATCTTCAAACTGAAATATAGCAATTACAGAGTGCACTCAAGCTGTTAAACAAGTGAAAAGTATCGATGCTCAAAGTAACTATGATTTCATAAACAAAAAATGCAGATAACAGTGCTAAACTTACTGTCTTACATTTAAACATAAGAAACAAAAAACTTGAAATTGAGGTATTTTTGAACAAGATTCAATACCCAGAAATTTGTCGTTTTTCTGCACATTGGTGTAATAATGATGAACTAAGTTCCTTTGTGTTACCTACCATAAATTAATTAGCCAGTCAAGAAGAAACTTTAATGGTGGAGGTGTTTCTATTTTTGCTGTTCATCATTTGGCGGTAAATAAATTAGACATAACGGTGCGTTACAGTGAAGAGAACTTCAAATGTACATGTTGTAAGCTATTAATTAATAATAACCCATATATAATTATCTGCGTTTATAGAGCACCATGTGGTGACCTATCTACTTTTATAAATTACAGATGACTCTCGAATTTCAAAGGAAGGTGATATTCTTTCGAGTTACTATAGTTCGACATATAAGTAGTTCGGGTTATGGAGGTCATTGTTTCACATAATTTGACTTATAGAGGTAACGAGATAGAGAGGTTGAAAAAAATAAAATTCGAGGTATAGAGGAAACTACATTGCTAGGTCTATACATACATATGTATGTACTAAAAAATGAAAGGACAGTTAAAAAAATTGTAACATATACATAAAGTATGTACTGTAGTAAAAAAACTGATTAGTTAAAAAAAGTCTGTAATCTTCTTGTGTTTGAGAGTTTTGACCACTCGCATGTCTATTATGTTTTCAATAGAAACGACGCTAGAACACACACTGTCGGGAATGTCACTGGATCTTTCCAAAAAGATACGTAAAGTTTGTACTGCAGCTCTTGCTTCCTTAGGAGTAACGTCTGCTGGCTCATTCATCATTTCATCATCATCTTCTTCTTCATCCAAAGGAGCATCCACTTCATTTGTTATCGATTCTACAATCTCAGCATCAGTTAACATTCCAGTGACTGCTACTCCCTCGTCAACAAGCGTAAAGTCATCAAAAGTAAGATCATTTGCTTGCAGATTCATTCTTAGTGTATCCCAATATCCATGTTGGCGGGTTCTGATTCTCCTTCATTTTCACTTAAATTTTCATCTGATGCACTTGGAAGGGAAACACCACACGACTTCAAGCAGTTATGGCCACTATTTCGTTGGTAACACTTCTCCAACTTTTGTCAGTCAACCGAATTGCCTACAAGTTGATTGTACACTCCTTTCCATTTTCAATGTCTGACAGATTTTTTTTTACCACTTCGGTTCGGTAGAGCACCTTAATGTTGTTTTATTGTATCTTGATCTAGTGGTTGTAATTTCGCTGTATTGGTCGGCAAAAACTATACATTTACCCATTTCAGAAGCGGAATAATATTGTGGGCGCTGCAGTCGTCAATGAACAAAATAATTTTGCGCTTTCCTTTCCCCATTTGTTTGTCTAGTTTAGTCAACCAAGAGGCAAACAACTCTGCATTTATCCATGCTTTCTCGTGTACTGAACAGGAAGGGACTTTACTCCAGCAAAACATCTGTCATCGTGTCTGACATGTTAGTCGCAAGCAAAGGTGTTACCCTTTCTTTGCTATGTTTACCCCCATGACATTTTTCATATTTAAACTCGTAAGTTTTATCCGGGAGACACTTGTAATACAAAACTGTTTCATCTGCAATGGAAGTATTTTTTTGGTCATAGTCTTTTATGAGGTTTGACAAGGACTCCTTCCACTCATCAAACACACTATCATCTAAGGCCCTACTTTCACCACACACTTTTTTAAACAAAATGTTGTGTCTCTTTAAAATTTTCAAGCCACCCGTTACTAGCCTTTAAATTAACATGGCCTAGAGATTTAGCAAAGTTTCCATCCTTTTCTCTCAGCATAGGACCGCCTAAAGTAATGTTTTTTTTTCTCTACATTGTTGAAACCACTTCGTCATACATTCTTCAACATCAGGAAACTCAGCTTCCCATTTCTCTTACACTTAATCTTTACCATGATCAGCCCGATTTTCGATCTCTGCTTGGTATTTCAAAATCGTTGGCAAAGTACTGCTTGGAATGTTGAACTCTGCTGCTATGTCCTTCTTCCGTATTGCTTCATTCACTAGCTTTATAATCTTCAACTTTTCACCGAGCATCAACGTTTTCACTTTTCTGCCACTGATTACTACGTAACTCGTTTAGAACACTCACTCACA
Source organism: Vesta saturnalis (assembly GCA_036346205.1). NCBI lineage: Eukaryota > Metazoa > Arthropoda > Insecta > Coleoptera > Lampyridae > Vesta > Vesta saturnalis. The sequence continues at coordinate 966,837 of JARFJB010000939.1, read as the reverse complement.
CGAAAGCACAAACAAGAATGGCTGTCAAGTCAGATGACTCACCGACAAGTCTCAACATGCTCGTGTAGGCCTATCCTATGTACTGTATGGTTTTTCGACTTACGAAGGTCCGATAAGAAAACTTGGAGTTATAGAGGTGAACTTCGACTTATAGAGAGACTTATAAAGACTTCGGCTTAAATATTGTTCTTCGAGTTATAGAGATAAAAATCGTATGACTTTGAGTTGTAGAGGTAAAATTTAAGTGAAAAATTAATTCGAGCTATCTACGGTTTTTTTTCGACTTAGCAGGTTTTCTCAAGGGAACGGGGAAAAATTCGAGCTATAAAGTAATTCGAGTTATCGAGGTTCGACTTATCGAGAGTCGACTGTAACAGATATCTTACTGTGTAAAGTCGGTATTTCTCCTAAAGTTGTAGTGTGTAATGATTTCTACTTAAACTTCCTTATCGGAAACGATGCTGTAATAAAATTGTTAAGTATTTTTAACTCTTATGGTCTGAGCAAACATATTGATCAACTCACTTGTTATGGCACATCATACGACATGTATTGACAACTTCTTTAGCAATATAAATGGGCCAAATTGTGTAATAGAAAATCCTCTCATATCAGACGACTATTTTCAATTATTCTCTTTTCATATTGAATTCAATAACTTGTTCACTACTATAAGGAATTATAATCTGTAAAGCATTAAGTATATTTTATAGAAATGTTAGTTAGTGAAGATTGGTATAACATTGAAGATAAACATGTTAATGACATCTACAATTCTTTTTATAACATCTTTAATCATTAGGTGGACATTGATTTTTCTAAGAAAAGGGTCAACGTAAATATGAACCTTCAAAACCGTGGGTTAATGGTGAAATAGGCTTATTATCAGCTAATTTAAAATACGTACCAGTTATGCAAAACTTATAAGAACGATGAACTTTTGAATCAATATCAGAGAATGAAACGTAACTACAAAGCTATGATATCTAAGACCAAAATTATATGTAATAGCACATTAATTAATTCGGCTTTTAAGAAATTGAAAGCTGCTTGGAAAATTATCAACACAGAGTGCTGTACTGATTTAATGATTACGTCAATCAACTTACGTGATAATTTACGCAACTTAATGTCATCCCGGCAGATAATAGCTGAAATGCTTGTAATCCATTTTACATCTACTAATGATACAGCCCATGACAGTAATAAATGCAACTTTAATCAAATGGTAAACAGTCGGCTAGTTTGGACACTGTTCCAGGGACTTCACTTAAGTTTGTTGCAAAAGAAATAGCTACACCTCTAGCAAATGTTGTCAATACCAGTTTTGTCTCTGGTATCTTTCGCGAGCAGTTAAAACATGCAGTTATACATATTTTCAAAAAAGGCGACAAAACAGATGTTAATAACTTTCGACCTATACGTATGTCTCTTATCTGTGCCAAGATCATAGAAAACTTAGTTTGTAACTATCTCATTGAGAATAACATTTGATGTAATGGTTAGTACGGTTTTATATTTGGTAAGTCTACTAATGATACGATTTTTAATTCTATCAACACGATCATTAATTCTTTAGATTTGGGCAAAATCACTGAGGATATGTATTTCAACTTATCCAAGGAGTTTGATTCACTCAGTCACAAAATACTTATGGATCAGTTGTACTTCTATGGTATTAGAGGAATTGTATTAGATTTTTTTTAAAAGTTATTTGACCAATCGATCTGTAAAAGTATTATTAAACACGTAGTTAATGAAGAAACTGTTTCAATTTTTTCAAATCATAAATAACTAAATGACAATTTCGATCTTCTATGTGAGTCTTAAGACAATAACCCATTATTATTATTATCATCCGAAGAGTCTGAGAGGTACCAAACACTCCTCAGTAAGGGAAAGGTGATACAGAAATTTCTTTTAAATTAGATACAAAATAATGAGTCTAATCTAAATGACATATATTATGGTTGATTATGGTAAGTTTTTAGGCGTCCCACGTCATAATGCAATAGTGTCAAAAATAAATCAATTTAATTCTGTATTTTACTTCGCCTTTTAAAACGTTACTCATTTGTATATTTTTCCATTGCACGCACCATTCGTATAATATCTGGGCGATCTTGGAGATACTTGAAAAATTCGTGGCAATTAATTTCAAAATTATGTGTTTGTCATTAAAATTCCTTTTAAAGTTCTTACAATAAGGCTAGTTTTTTCGCTCGTCACATTATATTCATATCAGAAAAATCTTTTCCAATTTTTAATATGGTTTATTGTGGCATCTCTTCACTTTTGAAGTGGTTAAAAGCTCTCTTTTATTTTTTGACTATATATATATATATATATATATATATATATATATATATATATATATATACAGGGACCGCGATAAAGTTAGACACATATATGGGAAAAATTTTTATTATTGAAATTTCTGAAAAACTCTATTGGCGGTTCGTTTCTGCATGTCTGACAACCAAAAAATCCATTGTGCCATTTGTCACGTGACTATAGATTTGGCGGGGAATTTTGAAAAACGTTAACCGTGATGCCGAAAAATGGGTCAAATTGACAAGATATCGAAAAATTGTATTAAGAAAATGTATTTAGAATGCAACAAAGACCACATATACCAATTTTCAACCAAATCAGAAAAAAAATACCATTTATTCCCCTCTGCTTTTATTACAAAACATCATAAAATCTTGTTTTACCTGGAAATAGTTTTAATAACATAAATTACATCATTTTAGGTCAAAATTAATCAAATATTTGTAAAACAGACAATTTGTAAAAGGAAAATTTAGAAAATACGATTTAGCTCGTCACTGGTTGTGTTCATGCCCTGTATATTGAAGCGCATGAGCTGATCTAATATTTTTAACCGGTAATTAAAATGTAAACGAACTAATATTTGTAATTAAAACTTAACAACACATTATTTATCCTTATTAAATTTAATATTGATTAGTACATTTGAAATTAGCCATATTTTTGAATTTAATAAGTTGGCTTTGGAAAAATCAAATATTTCGGCTTATAAGGATGAAAATTATTGCTCTTTAAAGTGCACCTCATAATTTAAAATACCTAAAATTATGTAATTTATGTTATTAAAACTATTTCCAGGTAAAACAAGATTTTATGATGTTTCGTAATAAAAGCAGAGGGGAATAAATGGTATTTTTATTTTTCTTCTGCTTTGGTTGAAAATTGGTATATGGGATCTTTGTTACATTCTAAATACATTTTCTTAGTACAATTTTTCGATATCTTGTCAATTTGACCCATTTTTTGGCATCACAGTTAAAATTTTTCAAAATCTATTTAGATCGAGTTATGGTTTCATTTACCGAAGTTACTAGCATAGTGTTAACTTGATTTGAAAAAAAGACTTCATTTTTCCGTTTTGTTGATTATTGTTTTAAATTTGATAGAACCATGTATACTTCCACCATTGAAGATTTTTCATATTCCACGCATTTAAGAAATGTAGAACCTTGTGAGTGAAGAAATTATACCCAAACTTCAAAAAAAATTATTTTTAAAACTATTAGGATTCAATGTAGGTCATTTTTCTTGAGGGAGAATGTAATTGTAACTGTTTCGAACAATTTGAATTTTCTTTCTATCAAAGGTAACAAAACTAACCATCTGGTTTTATTGTATCCCAATAGTTTGTGGTATTCAACATTAACAAACTAATAAAATTCTTTTAATTGTTCAACCCGAACAATATAAATGTAGAAATAGCCATAGATTTTTACAATAGTGGCAATTAGCAAGTAGTCTGCTGATATTTAAATACTGTTATGAAGGATATGACCAGCACAGTTCACCCCAACTAAAGGTCCTTTAAGTAAGTGATGAACTTTATGAAAGACGTTATTTTGGCCATGTCTAGCTGTTCTTCCAAAATTGCAATTTGTGTTGTCAGCGCACATTGCCACTACTTTTGTTGTTAATTCGTATTTGTCAACCGCTTTGATTCTTGATTCTTTTTGTGAAATGTTACACAATACTCACAGATTTGTACCATCATTTGCCGCTAGCTTTTGTTCTTCATTTCCAAATATATCCTAATAAAAAAGACGACACTTTGCCACTGCTAGAAGCAATTGCTTAAGCGTCCATAAGTGTTGAACAATATCCGCCTTTCCATCATGTGCAAGTGAAAACTGTGCACAACATTTTAAGCTCTTTACATCACTGTCTGAGGTTGTCTTTTTAATAAATGGATGTTCACTTTCGAAAACTCTATTAAATGTAACTTTCTTTTTGGCATTTTCTGATTTTCCGCCATCCTAGATACACACTACACTATAACGATTATTGATTTAAAAACAGGTATTTATTAACGCTTAACCTTAACTAACGAACTATTTACACTATATTTATTTACACGCACGTGTATGTTTATTTATATTTATTTTCTGTCGTAAGCAAATTCTTTTCGCGCCAGACTTGATACATAATACTGCCCCATAAGCAAGATCGCGCGCTATTTATTTAAGTCTTAAGCCTAACTTGTGATGTCATTCTATTCTGTCTTATATCTATCTTTTTCGTACTTTCTAGACTTTGATCTATTTCTTATAAACAATGAAATGTCAGAAACGGGACAAAAAAGGGCTTGTTTATAAGTACGAAACATTTACGTAATTTATTAAAATAATTACATATACGAAATTATGTTTATAACAAGGGAATGTCTCGCATAATACGGGACGAATTGTCGCTTATCCATAGCAGTGGTCGAATTGGACTTATTAACGAACCGGAACGGGCTATGTCAGATTTTACAAGCGATGTATTTTTTGCGAGCGGGTTGGGGGAGGGGTTACTAGTATCCGAAACGTGCTCATATTTAAAACATTATTTGGTCTCAGCCCTAACCCTTTAAATCTTTAAATTTAGAAAAGCTCCTTTCGCCACTTACCACACTTACTGGCAAGGTCAACGAGATTCTTAAGGCAATGCTGAGGTTACGAGGAATATCTAGTGATAACTTTTAATACCTCAATTAAATTTTGTTTTGCATTTACTAACCCTAAAGCAGATTCTATTTCATCTACTAGCTCAAGTGCATTCACATCTCCCGATTCACCGTTAGTCAATAGTATTTCCAAGTCCTTACAATATTTAATTAACTCGTTTTTAGGTAAATTTTTCAAAATCATCTATGTTGAACTAAAATCACTGTAGGTATCGTATTCATCAAATCAAATCTGGATTTTAAAGCATTAACAGCTAATTTATTGTAAACAAATTTTAATTTAGGATCTGCGACCGGATCATCGCGCGTCTCGTAAGGATAGTTAACAGTTACTTTAATGGGCCTACTCTCCCCACCACTTTCTGGACGTCATCCCCTCACCTGTGATGTCATAGGCCACACCCACTTTCAACACGTGACTCTCCTCGGGGCCACGCCCACTTCCAGATGATTGGTCGTGCGCGCACATATTGTCCCAGGCCGCGCGTTCTGATTGGAGGATCTAGGGTCAGGCCACGCTCCTAGTTTCTAACTTGTCCTCTGTATTCTGATTGGATGGTTTTGTTTGTGGCGCCATCTAGTGCTATCTTTTTAAAGCTAATGAATGTTTTCTGTAATAGAGGCTTATCGTGGCTCCACCTAGCGGTATATTTTTAAAAGTAGACGCAGGTCCCTGTAATTGTTATTGCGGGGAAATTTGGAATTTGAAATAGTATTCTAATAAGGGGGTCCGATTCTACATCATAAGACAGCTATAGGACTCCGGAACTTGTTCAAGGGTCTTTGCGTTGTCGTTTTTTCGCCCTCTTGTCGGGTCCTCTTGTTTACTATGGCGGGAAAACTTGAAATTTGAAATAGTATTCTAATAAAGGCTCCCGCATACTATCTCATAAGGCAGCTATATGCCTCCGGAACTTGTTCTCAAGTCTTCGCCCCTTGTCGGACCTCCTGATTGCTTGTGACGTCATATACTACTGTATTTTTAAAACTGATGAATGTTTTCTGTAATAAAGGTTGATCGTGGCCGCACCTATTAGTATATTTTTAAAAGTAGATTTAACTGTTATGGCGGGGAATTTGACATAGTATTCTATTAAGGGGGCCCTCATACTAACTCATTAGACACCGCTTGGGCTCCTGAAACTGTTACAGAGTCTTAGTCCCGCTGCAGTGGTCGCCTTATTTGTTTGTGGCGCTATCTAGTTACGTATTTTTGTAGATTTCTGTAATAGTGTCTGATCGTGCTTCCATCTAGCGGTATATTTTGAAAGTAATGGAAGGTGGGAGAATGTCTCGATCTAGTTGTGTATTCCGTAAAAGCTAATTGCAAATTTCTGTAATAAAGTCTTGTCGTGGTTTCATTTCTAATATCAAAGAGTATATAATACGCTTTGCTAATATCATTGGGGTTAGATATTTCATTAGACATATATCAAACTGAAAATGTCATTTGTTCTATCTTACTGAAATCAGGAGTATAATCTAGAATAATGTATAGTATTTGGATTGCTTAATTTCGTCAATAATATGTGATTTAATACGAGAATGTAAAAGATAAACCCGTTTGTTTTGGATATCTTTTCCAAGATAGTGAACTTAGGCTTCCTATATTTTAAGCACTTTGCGAACATGCTCTTCCATTATTGGATCAAATTGAGCCAAACAATTTTGAGCCAAGCATTTATATTGTTGACACAATATGTAGAAGCACCTCATACCGATAATTTGTCTCTGCAGCAATAAGCCTTTGTGAATCATTGTCAATAGTTTTAGACGATTGTAATCGTTGATCAAATTCAACTCAATACATTTACGTGATTTTTTGATGGCTCATGTTTTTTTAAAGTGTCACTGATTTGCATCCAACGTGTAAATCCTTTAGTCGAAAGAGAACTAAAAAGTTTACAGCAAAAACAATACACACCGTTTTCTATAATTTCTATAACCTGTTGCGCAGTATTTTTTCTCCGTTTTTCAATGTTTTCGTATAATAATACTGTATTTTCTACCGGTGTTATCAGCTGGCTACTTATAATCCTTTAATGGTTTGGGTGGTTATTTTTTCACTAAAAACATCTTTCAGCGTCTGACAAACTAGGTGGCCAAGACCCTGAATCGGTATATAAGATAAACCACAGGTTGTGTATTTTCTTTAGAAGTTCGCGGAGTAGGTTCTAGATTTGTGTCACTATCGGTTACGGTTAACTATCTACAGTATCCTTGTAATTTAAGTTTGAGTCTGCTTCAACTTGGAACAACTCTGTGTTGTCATCTCTTTTTGCCTGTTTATCAATTTGTGATTACTTATCGAGCCTTACTTTTGTACTGAGCACCAGATAGCTTTTTGCGTCATTCTAAATATACAAAAAATTATTAACAAAGTATTTTAATGCTGAATCACCGTACATACTATTAAACTCACTAGCTAAGTTATGTGTTACTGTTACTTCATTTCATACAAAAGATAAAAGAGTACGGTTTCAATAATGTAGAATGAGTACATGAACCATAAAGAAAAATACTGATACTTTACACTATATACTTGATTTTTGTGGAACTCCAACCTCTAGGAGATAATGTTTTCATTTCAGGTGATTATTTATTTCTTATAAGCTTAAAAGTGGAGGGGCAAATACATTTTGAATATTTTTTGAAATACAAAAAATTGATAGTAGTCGTGATATTACGTGTGCGCGGAGGTAACTTCACCTGTTAACGAATTCTGTTACGCGTCAATATATTTTCAGGTCAAAATTCACATTACAAATTAAAAATTTGCCATATCCGTAAACAATGAATTTGCTACCTAAAGTTTCAAGTTTTGATGAAAGTTTAGAAGTCATTTAAAAGATAGAAAAATGTACTTCATCCACAAAAATTGATTGATTGAAAAAAACTACATATAAAATAATTATAGTAACTTACCTTAAAATTAATCGAACTTTTAATGAACATAGTAACTGCATTAATAAAGTAAATAAGTCTTCATCTTTGTTTTTATAATAGGGATATGAAAAACATGTCAAAACAGGTAAAATCCTGCATGCGCGATAATCTTTATTTGCCCCAATTACGTTTAAAAGTGGTTTCAAATCATCTTCTCTTCCTCCACTCATTTTGTAGTACCTAAAACCACGGATTATCTGTGCATAATTTAAATGGAGTTGATTGCACATATCTCACTTATTTATCTTCACGAAGGATTTCTACTTCGCCATCGTTTGATCTTGGTCAATTTTTGGCTCAAGAACTTAACACTCGCTAGTTAATTTGTATAATGCTTTCATTTTCAATTTGACTTCTTGCATCACGAACACCGTGAGAAGAGGAAGTGGTTATCACACGCTTCCTCAAGTTATTGGTGTATTTACGGGTACCAATTTACCTTCGTAAAGTTGTATACCTTTGTATTTATTTTCTGAAATAGAGTCCAGATTGAGTAGCCATCGAGCCGAAAGCCCAACTGTCGTTCTTATGGCGTTGCAAGCTTCAGCAAAAGTGATGTTTCGTCGCTGTAATATTTCTGACAAATTCTCCATTTCGTCAAGGACGTCAGACATGGCGTGTAAATTTTTAGTCATAATGTTCAGCAAACCCTTGTATTTTTTTCTTTCTCTTTAACATTTCGTCAAATCTGCAGAAACTGCATCAAAATTATCACAAAGTACATTTCGTACATTTTAGTTATATAATTTTTGCTGCCTTTTTAACTCATTTTAATTTTTGGGCGACTAATGGTATAAGCTGTAAAATTTATCTATAAATATTTTGAAATTGTTGATACCACTAACTTCCTATTCGCAGTCATTCACAGCAACCTCTAATCTGTAATTAGAGCAGTGTCACACTAACAAATTTGGGAATATTGTTTGCAGCCTTGTTGCTACTTGGGAGTTTTTTCCAAGCATAAGCCCCGAAGCTCCATCACAGACAAATGCTATGAGGCACTCTTCCATAAATGTTTGATCGAAGCCATATTTATTTATACATGTTCAAGTTGAAGTTCAACAAAGTTTATTAGAATTTTTATAGTACATAACATTATATAGTATTTACAATACGTATTACAAGATATAATAAAATAAGTAATATTGTATTGTGTATTGTTGGTGGTGCGCTGCTCAGAATTATTCATCCTCTTCAGCGCGTGGGTTGCTTGGTCGTTGGGATTCGTGATTGTGTGGTATGCTTGTTGACATCATTGTGTTGAGATTTGTGGTATTTAAAAAAAAAGCGTTGTAGTGGTTGGTGATGCTGTTGGTGGTGTGGTTGTTGTGTGGACTGTCCTGTTGTCGCTCGGTTGTGGCTGATGCTGTTGGTGCTCTGATTATCTGAAATAAATAGAAATATGTGTGAATACATTATCGGTGCTAACAGAACAGAATTAATAAATTGTCGATACTGTATACTTAGCTAGGGCTTCAGTCTTCGCTCCGGACCCTTGTATGATTACCCGAACAGGACACCCACCTCTGAACCGTGCGTGAGGATCACTCCCCACAGGTCCATCGCAGTTTGCGCCTGAACGATCGCCGCTGCCACCTTACTGATAAAAGGCAGGGCCTTCTCCATATCGAGACCTCCGAGGAGGCCCAATATGGTGTCGTTCTCGGTACTTCCGCCTTTTCAACTTTGCCTGCTGTCGCTTGGGTTTAACTAACGCCGGTCCGGGTTGAAGAAGGGGCCGCCGTCGGCGGTGTCCTCTTCGGTCGCTGTGGTACTTGCGTCTTCTTCCGTTGTGGAGGCCGAGGGAACTTCGGGCAGCCCCTGTAGCTAGCGGGGTGGTCCCTACCACAGTTAACACACTTAGCCCGGTCTGTACGGGGTTTCGTGCATTCACTGGAGTGGTGATCTCCGGCGCACTTTACACAGCGTGCTGCCGCCCTGCAGCAACGCTGTGCGTGACGGAAACCTTGACACCAGTGACACTGCCCGATGCTAGATTTCCGCCGCAAATGCTCTACAGTCACGCGGAGGCGGGCGACGTGCTTCGCCTCCCGGATCTTCTTGTTGTCTTCCTTGGTTGGCAGCTCTAGCATCACGAGGGGGATCGGGCGTCCTTGCTGCTTCATCCTGTAAACAGAAAGTACATTAATGTTTTGTATTTTTAGATCTGAGCTAACGTCAACCTCGGTTAGTTCTACGGGCACGACACGTATCACCACCTTAGTCAATTGTTCGCTCTTTGCCTGATAAGTGTGGTACGGAGTACCACACTTATCCATATACCTTATCAGCCTATCTCTGGCCTGGAGTGAGACAGGCTGAATCCGGATTCCCCCGCTGAAGGCCTTGGCTCTCGTGAAGGCGATCCGTTGTCGGCCCATTTCTCAAACGCGACCCAGTTCTCCTTCTGACGAAGGATTACTGGAGGCACTTTCTCCCTGGTGTCCTCTTGTGTCGTCTGCTCTATCGCTGCAGGGCTGTCAGTGAAGGGTTCCAGGGCCTGGAATCCGTTGTCCGTGGGCGGCGGCGTAGACGGGCGAACCTTCGGGGTCTTCTTCGGCTTCTTCTTTTGCAACACGAAGTCGTCGGGGCTGGTAGATCCGGGGCGGGCCTCTTCTTCGGTGTTGTCGGTTGCGGCTGCGGCGGCGGAGGTGGCCGGCGTGTCTTCTAGGGGGTGATGCCTTCTAACGGTGGCGGTCGCGTCTTCTTTTGCCGCCTCCTCTTCTGTGCGGTGGCGGCAGGTGGCGCGTCGCTGCTCGCTCTCTCGAACGGTAGATCGAGCAGTGACGGTATCGCTGGCGGTATCCGGAACTCCTGGGACGTCGTCGGTGACAGCTCTCCCTGAGCTGCCCGCTCCTCTAGGAACTGCTGGTAGCAGCGCCTGTTGTAGCCCGGCTCCAACATCGTGAAAACGACGTTATCTTTTTTCAAATAGACTGGCTAGTCTTATATAAAGTTGACCTTTTCGGATCGAGATCTCAAATTCGAATGTATTTATACATGCCAAAAGGTCCTGTGTGATATTTTCGGCAGTCGTATCGTTCAGCTCAAGTAAGTCAAAATTAAAGAGATAGATTTCTCTAAATTTGAAGAGTAATCTTTGAAATATGTCCTTATTACTACAACCAAAGTAGTTTTTTTGCTTAGGGTTGTTGATTCGTCTAAGACTGAAAGTTTTTTTATTATCAATCATATCTTTGCATATAGTGTTTTTCATTTCAAATGCAATATGAATGGCAATACCAGAATACATTTTGTCGAAATGTAAAATGTTACCCTAGATAGTCCATTTGAAATTTGTAGATCTATATTAATAGGTAGATCAGTAAATGGCCTTTGATTTTTCGCAACTTTGTAAACAGTTCTGGACACTCGTTCGGTGTTTATATTTATGCTTCATTCAATTTCTTAAGGCCGCCTTAAATGTCTCGTACTGTCTGACAGTCCAACAAGCAGGTACGTTTTTCATAATATTACTATTATTCTCGTCAAACTTGCTCATACTACCTGTGCTGGGAATATTGTGATCACGTTTTTCCAGCATTGTTTTCTTGTTGTTGACCGAACTAGGCTCATCGGTCCGCGTGGCCTCTTTTTAAGTCAATTTTTTAGTGGGTTGCTCATTTGAAATACTTAAGCGACCCTCACTCGACTGAGAACGATAGTGTATATGCATGAAAACTATTGTTAGAATGCATGCACTGTACACTAGATTTTATGTATTATTAAGATGACCATGTATGTAAAAATAAAATACAGAACATGGACGCATCATCCGAAGAGTCTGAGGGAAGGAGGAAGAGAAATTTCTTTTAAATTAGATACAAAATTATGTACTCTAAGTGGCTTATGTCGTGGTTGTTTATGATAAGTTTTTAGGCGTTTCATGCCATAATGCAATAGTGTCAAAAAAATAAAATTAAAATCTCTTTAATTCTGTATCTTGCTTCGGTTTTTAAAAAATACATATTCAATAAAATGGCGACCTAAACATTACTCATTTGTATATTTTTTCATTGAATACACCATTCGTAAAATATTTGGGCGATCCTGGGGATACTTGAAAAACCATTTCAAAACTATGTTTTGTCATTAAAAGCCCTTTTAAAGTTCTTACAGCAAGGCTAGTTTTTTCGCTAGTCCAAATTTTATTCATTTCATATCACAAAAAATATCCTTTCCTTGGCGGCGTTGTATCCCGGTAAACACATTCACATGTCAACGATTTTTAGTATGTCGTTGTGTGGTACATCCTCACTCTTGAAGTGGTTAAAAAGCTCGACCTATTGTTTGTCAATAGAAACAGAAACTTACTTCCACTCTTTTATTTTTAGACTGGTTGTATATACAATTTCATCAAAAAGTTGCAAAAAAGACGACACTTTGCTACTACTAGAAGCAGCAATATCTGCTTTTTTATGCTTAAGTGTCGATATATGTTGAACAATATCCGTCTTTACACCCTGTGCAAGTGAAAACTGTGCACAACATTTTAAGCACTTTACATTACTATCTGACGTCTTTTTAATACAAGGATATTCACTTTCCAAATCTCTATTAAATGTAAACTTTCTTTTTGGCATTTTCTGATTTTCTACCGTCCTAGATACACATTACACCATAAGGATTATTTCTTTAAAAAAAGTTATTTATTAACACTTAACCTTAACTAACGAACTATTTACGCTATATTTTTTTTTACACGCACCGGTATATTTATTTTCCACATGTACACGACACCGTCTATCGTAAGCAATTCTTTCCGCGCTAGTCTTTATAATTAATACGCGCCATTAGTGGTGACGTCACGTTTATCGTGTAGCAAGGCTTATTATCCAAACAATAAATTCTCTTATGGCATTTAACATTGCACTGATTTTATATATTTATTTGTGCTTTGTGTAACGATATTTAAAGAGTGGTAAGTGTCGATCCATATTCTTGCGTGCATTATCTCAAAGCTAATATATAATATATGACCATAATCACTACCAGTTTTAAATTTATACGTATTTATTGAGAACGGGCGAACCACTTTTTTGTGAGGTTATGGTAATTTTGTTTAATAAAATCATCTTATTCTAATATTATTAATAAATACGTTTCATTTTAGTGACAATGTGCATTTAATTTACAGTTATTTTATTTCATTTTTATATAATCGGTTTCTTGGTTTGCATTATTTTGTTGAAATATACCTATTTAACAAAACATAATTTTTAGGTTACAATGCAAATCATTTAATAAAAATAAAATTATTTCTGGAAACAATTCTGCTGTAGATGTAGATGGCAGTGGTTCGTCAATTAAATGCCTTTTTCTAGTTTTCTTGTTCTCGGGGCTATTAAATCTTTGTGATTCATTGTGAACAAATATTTGAGGACCATTTTCTCGTTTTCCATCTCGAAAATGGCAACTACACAAAAATGCTCCTGGTCCAGGTTCAATATCCCTTCTGTAAAAGAATATTATAACAAAATGAATTTTTCTTCCAACGGTATCTTTCCGTTGTTTCTTTCGGAAACTTGTAAAATGTACATTTCTCTCTCTCTCTGATTATAATGTTTGCAGTCTGGTGCCCAACACATAACCATGGTATCTATAATCATAATCATGGAATTACAATATTCATCATGTTGGATGCAAAATGAAAAATGTTTATCCTATTTTCTGACAAACTTTGATAATATTTTAATGTGTATGAATTTATAATGTTTGCTTTAATTGTTATACAAGTTTGTTAATAATTCTTTGAAACATCTTGTCCTTCAAGCTTTTTCAAAGCGAAACGTCGATAATGAAGGAGTTGAAAGAGATGAATATGTGAGCTATTAAATTAGATATAATAGGAGTATTTATTATATGTAATGTCTGGCTATTTTAATTTTTCGAAGAATAACTTGACTTTTAGTGGGGTTATGGTAATTTTGTAACTGTACATTAAACGCACATTGTCGCTAAAATCAAACGTATTTGTTAATAATATTAAAATACGATGATTTTATTTAACAAAATTACGATAACCTCACAAAAAAGTGGTTCGCCCGTTCTCAATAAATACGTATAAATTTAAAACTGGTAGTGATTATGGTCATGTATTATATACCAGCATTTAGATAATGAACGCAAAAATTCGAATCGACACTTATCACACGTTAAATATCCTTACACAACGCACAAATAAGTATATAAAATCAGTACAATGTTAAATGCCATAAGAGAATTTACTCTTTAGATAGTAAGCCGTACTTACACCAAACAAAAAATGACGCCCTGACGTCACACTAAACACGCGTATACTGCCTCATAAGCGGCATAGCGCGGTATTTATTTAAGTTGATAAAATGCTAGAAGTCTCGTAAATTGTAGAACTTGTGACGTCACCCTATTGTGTCTTATCTGAAGGTCGCGCTATCTTTTTGGTACTTTCTAGACCTTGATTAATTCCTTCTAAACAATGAAACGTCAGAAACGGGACAAAAAAGGGACCTCTTTATATACGAAACATTTTCGTATATAAATAATTACATAATATACGAAAACATGTGTTTAAAAAAGGAACTGTCCCGTATAATACGGGACGAATGGTCGCCTTATATATTATACAGTATCGGACTGTCACTCTTTTAATTAAAACTTACTAAGCCTATCTACCAACATAACAAGAAGAAAAAAAAAGCACAGCTAGAGGCTTAGAATATAAGGCTAGAAGTATTTGAAAAGATATGCACTTTAAAACGTTTTGCTCTACGAACTCGGCTACGGAACGCTCGACCACAGACCACTCTGGGGACGTACACATGCATACATCGTCCTCGCACAACGTGGAGAACTGTCGCGAATTCGTGATGAGGGCAGCCGTGCGAGACGGGTTAGCCGAGCTGAGGCGAACGGACACGAGGGATAATAATAGTATATTGAAAAACAAGTTTCATAAGACCAGCCTTGAAGCACGGATTCAAGTTTAAACAAACGAGTGGCGTGGCCACGAGTTTTTTAAAGAATGAGTGCTTCAAGGTCTTACGAAACACTTTTTATGCTATTTTTTGTAATTTGCCCTTTTTATGCGGTTTTTTAACAAAAAATTTTACTTTCGTCTTCCGACTTTTTATGCTATTTTTTTGTAATTTACCCTTTTTATACCGTTTTTAAACAAAAAATTTTACTTTCGTTGATCATTATGTTCACTTTTTTTACAAGATCTATAAGTTGATTATAAAATACCGCTCCGACGTAATGATAGAATGTCTTTACAATATTGACATTAAGAACATAACTTAAACGTTTTAATGTAAAACGTTTGAATGCAATTTTCTTACAAACAAGGGAAATATGATCTTTCCAGTTGATTTAAAAGTTGTCACGGTTGAAGTATTATTAGGAGTTTTCACGTAAGCACTTGCAATATATTGCGAATATCTGTTATAGAACTGCATTAGACGTGCTTTATCTGCGTTTAACATTAAATTGTTCAAATTAAAGTACTTTTTTAAAATTGTAATTCACGTATAAAGGAGTTTTAGTGCAGTGTCATTATCAGTAGTACAAGAAAGTATTCTTAAGTATGACTGTATTTATATATTTATCAATATCACTGACAAAAAGTAGATAAAATAAGGGGATTAAAACACTTCCTCAAGGTAATAATAATCCAAATAGCTTACGTATTGGTTTCTATTACTTAACGATGAATAAATTAGTTTTGAACATAATTTAGGCCTAATCCAGAATTATTCATTTTATCTACTAATATTTTATGGTTAACTAAGTCAAAAGCTTTTTACCTTGTGTGGGGTGGGTGTGGGTGAATACGTGGGTTTGTGCTTAGGCGGGTGCGGGTGCTGGTGTGGGTTCGGGAGTGGGTGCGTGTGCGCGCGCGTGCGTGTGTGAGTGAGTGCGTGCGCCCGTGCGTGTGTGTGTATGTGTGCGTGCTTGGATGTGTATGCGTGTGAGTAGTAATTAGGGCCGGTTCTCGCTCAGTTCAAGATCACTCGATCTCTGGTGGTGGCTTTGAAAACTCCTTTGAAGGACAGGTAGTTGTCTATGCTAAAAAGTAGGTCAAGGTTAAATGAGTCTTGTATTGGCTAAAATTAGCCCAATATGAAGGTTTACGCCCTAGATGTAAAATCAGAACACAAACGCTTGTGGTGTAAACTAAATATGGGTCATTTATTTTTCAAGGTTACATGCTTACCCACATGTTTTTTCAAGGTTAGTGGTTTTGATTGATAATAAAAGGCTTGCTTAGGTGCGCTTAATAGCGTGAATGATAAATTTTTATTAACAAACATGACAAAAGTAGTGCGCATGACACGACGTGAAATTAAAGAAAAAATATGAAGTACAGAAGAGAGCAGGAAAAGGATGGAGGAATTAGTAAAAAAATTAAAGAATTGAAACTGGATTTAGAGTTGTTCGAAATGAATAGGAAAATGAAAAAGTGTCAGGTTAGGGCATCCAAGACAACAATAATAAAATACGTGTAATTTGTAATCTCTAGTGTTTAGTTTTTTACAAGTTTTATGTATAAATAATGAACAAGGAAGCCTTTATTTTTAAAATGAGTTGTATAGCAAGGTACTGCATATTTACAAAAGATGTAGTAAAAGGATTTATGAATTGAAGCTTGATTTAGAAGTGTTTGAAATGAATGAAAAATGAAGAAGCTGTATGTTAGTATTGACATTAATATAATTGTTAACGTGACATGTACTTACCAAATAAGTGTCGAGGAGAAAAAAATGTAACAAAGAAGTGAAATGTAAATTTAGCGGAATCAATCAAGCTTGTAATGTTAAAATGCATTGTCCATAGAGTTATGTAGATGAAAGATAAGTGCTAAAATTGACGCTCTCATGAATTTTGAACTTCGTCCTTAGTTCCCAATCGAAATTAAAATTTTTGAAAACGTGATTGCGTTTTACAAGTGGCACTTTATCCCTTACATTTATTTTACAAAAAAAAAATGAAAACTGTTCCCTAAATTGACCCATTCAAATTTGAAATACACTACTTTTTATTCTACTTACGTATGCTCGCAAAAAACAATTTGCTGATGCAGTCAAATTTTAAAAATTGAATAGGAATATAGACATTTCCAAATTTCAACACGCGTACTTTAATGAAACTGCAACGAGAATTTAAAGCGTACATCAATAAAATGGTTATAGCGAATTTATTATTGAAATTATGTAAAGAGTTTGACTTTTAATATCGAGAAGTAAATCATGATTAAAATTAAATTCGCTCAAAATTTTCAATTTATATGTACTTATTATAATAAAAAAGTTCTTTAAAATTTTCGTTTTATATTAATGTATCAGTCTTAAAAATTTTATTAACAATTATGTAAAATTAGATTTGTAATTCAACATGCAGAAACTGGATTTATATGAAATTAAATCTGATCACATTTACAAAGTTTGTGTATCATTAAAAACAATAAAATTCGGTTGATTGAACATAAAGCATTGAAATCGCCTTTCATTCATTTTAAGTACAGCTGCATAGACACATGTCTAATTTCGTGTTTTCATATTTAACTTCCGCTGCAATTCGTATAATTCCAACCCCCATTATAACTTTTGAATAATTTTTCCCGTATAAGTTTTTGAAAAGTTATCCCATTTGCCGGTACCTACCGTCCGTTCTATTTCTGGAGCGTTTGTAAGTAGTTATAGATAATATTGCGATAAGTATCATTACATCTTTCATTTCTAGTGCACACTAAACTTCTCGAATTAGTGTCCATTTGTAATTGCACTTTCTTTCTAAAGAGCATAATGTTGTTTCATTATTTGAAAATTTAAAACGTAAAATTAGATTTGGTGTAACATGCAAATCTCGTTAAATAAAGTAAAGTTAAAAATCATTATAGAACAAGACTGCGCGTTTAGTTTAAAGACATGCATAATGATTTTTATGTACTTTTTGGAACTATTTTCTCAATATTGAATTAATAACAATATATTTGATCGAACTGCATCATATATATTAAAAGTCAAACTTATGAGAATTATTATTTATAATTATGTATAAAGAGACTGTACTTCACTGCTTCTTACTTTTAATTTTGTCAAATAGAATTTTCATTAATAATATGTTTGAAGTAATTGTTTTTAATTATTAACTTAGAAATTGAATTTCAGATCAACTGCTGTGTAACTCGCACTTCCACATATTGCGAATTATTTCCTTAACGCTTCAACTTTTTTTGCATTTTTAACTGTACTTTAGCGTATCTTCACACTTTTCTTAATATATGTGATAGGGATATTTTACGATTAATAATAAAGCATAAATAAATTGAAACATTTATTTATCTTTAAGAGACTAATAAACTTGTCACTATTACTGTCAATTTCGATAGTTTAAGTTGCCTTTTGTTTGTGTATTTCAGATTACATACGCCTTGCGCCATTATTCATTTTAACTTAATAATGAGACTGATGTTGAAACTAATAATGGGATAGGACCATGTGATTTTTATAGAAAATTTCAGATAGAAATAATCTGTCAGAATGTCGCACACCTATGATCAGTCATCACTCCGAAGGAGATTTATTTGAGGCTTGAAGATAAAATAGTATATTGCGTTCGACGTGTAAGTTGATCAATATTTCGCAGTCTCAGCTCAATAATGATCAACTTACACGTCTTACATAATAATCTACTATTATTTTACTATGAAATTAAAAAAACAAAGTTACAAGTAAAACTCTCATTTAACTTTCTTTTAACACTTTTAGGTAGCTGTATCAAGTTACACTTTTTATATGGGGTACCACATTTAAATATTGGTTTATTTAATAATACTAAACAACGTGATACACTAAACGAAAATACGAACAAAACTACTACTTATTATAATTACACTTAAACCTACTTTAAACATAAAATACTATATTAGAACTACCCTAAACATCTAAATTGTCCATATTACGTAACACGTTCTGTGTGTCACGTATATTTTTTTGAATTTTTTCTAAATTGTTTATACATTCCGCCAATTCAATTGCCAATTGTTCAACACGAGCCACTTCCGTCACTTCACTTTGAAGATCCACAATTTCTCGTAACCACCTGACACTTTTTTTTTTAATTTTTGCATTGCACAAGGATCCTATTGAGTGCAATCGGTTTTTAATTGTCCAAGCAAAGTTACCTTTTAAGAAATGTGATAACACACATGCAAACAAGGGCGTCGCCAGCTAGGGGCAGAGGGGGGCAACCCCCTAAAATCTCAGCTGCCCTTCTCTCTTTGAGGTTTGACAAATAATGGAGGTCTCTGATGGACACGAATTTTTCGGGAACAGAATACTAAAATACTTCTTTATTTCGCTTCCGTGTATCCCGACAAGCACCTCGATATATGTATTGACCCATTTTCATAAATAAGAGTTTCTCGATCAACAAAGACTGGCCCGGATGAAAATATCGCGTACAGATTTCGGAATGTTCATGGCGAGACTCGTGCCGCGCTCTATGTGCGAAGACGCTGACGCAGCAACATGCTGCTACAGAGAATACGCAATAAGTAACAAGTTACGGCTACAGCTGTTTCCTTAACAATGCATGCTGCATATGTGAACTGAAGACAACATTGCCAAAAGTGTTTTGTGCGTTGAAAGAATTCCGTAAACATGGACATAAGAAAATTTTGTGGTAAGTACTGTACCTGATCTAATATGTTACATGCACTCGAGAGCCGAGCCGAAATGTATAAAATTACTTCCATGTATTATGATTCCAGAATTGAAAATTGGTCTATTTCGTCTGGAATCATAATCAATGACGTCTCTTTACGGACATAGAAATTATCTTCTTTCATATATATTTACTTTACTAGATTTGACTCACAGCTCCGCTACTTTCGAGTTGCGGTTTCAAAATAGCGGCCTCTTCAGATCGTTTTCGTAACACGAAAAATATCAATTTTGCCCCGGTTTTTGAAAATATCTCATTAAGAATTGACTTTCATAAAATTTTAATTGTTTATAATCTGTCGTACTCATTAATCAAGCTTTACAACTTTTATAAACTCTACAGCAGGCGCGTGATTTCTACCAACGCGAGTAGGCGCGCCAGTTTCACAGACAGATTTCAACGCGAGTAGGCGCGCCAATTTCACAGTCCGATTTGTTAACATAGCCACTTTTGCGGTTATAATCCTTTGAAAGAAACAAATACGCATATTGGGAATTTTCGATTTATTATGAAGCACAAGTCGGTAACCTATTATAAATAAATACACATTCAGAAACCAACACATTCTTGAATAATAACGATAATTTCCACATGAGTAGTATCTTCGGTCAAACAATCGCCACAGAGTACATTGATATGATGAACTTGTTTATTTGGCGTCGGTCTGAAAGACCGCACACGCCCACTCTAGGGTTAAAATAATGGTTAAACTACTTTTTTCAAAAAG
The DNA here is from genome assembly GCA_036346205.1 of Vesta saturnalis. NCBI lineage: Eukaryota > Metazoa > Arthropoda > Insecta > Coleoptera > Lampyridae > Vesta > Vesta saturnalis. The sequence goes on along the minus strand of JARFJB010000939.1, from coordinate 946,459 downwards.
TTTACAAATTACAACTTCTAATTATTTTGAATTCAAAAAATAATTATTCACATTGAATTATTGCTTTACTGTAAATTTGAAGAAAAGAAAGGTTGAAAGAAGAGGAAGTGATATCGAGGAGCAAGACAATAAAGGCGTTGGAAGTAACGCAGAAAGAAGCAATAAAGAAGAAGCAGCTTTAACAGATCTTCACTTGTAGAAACTAAAGTTGCGACACTGATGAAGATTGTGCGTGTGCAAGTGCTGGCCCTTCTTGTGCAACCATGCAATAATACAAGTCGTCCGTTAACCTTGTTCAATGTACAGGGTGGCCAACCAATAATGAAAGGTACTGTATCTGGGAAACTATCCATCGTAGAGACTTGCGCAAAAAAAAAGTTATTACTAAAACGGCCAATACAAAAAACTGGAAAATATTTTCATGTTTCTGAAATGGCCGCTAGGGGGCGTAACTGCGATCTTGAATCTAAAAAAGTGATGTTTCTGTGAATTCTGCTATATTAACCTAATAAAAAAATAAAAAAATAACTGATCAAGTGGTGGGGGGTATTCAAAGCTTTCCTTAAATCACCCCCCCCCCCGTATCTTCAAAACGGCTAATCCGATTTTAACAAACTTGGGCGCGTTGAAAAGAGCTTTTCTTGGGCTACAAATGTTAAAATAATTGAAGTTTTGTTAGTTTCACATGTCCCTTAAATTTTTATTTTTCAACAAAAATTGCTCAAAGTAACGCGAAAGTATTGACAACTATTGACAATTTGAGGATTATGTATGTTTTGTTTAGGTATCTGTTTCCATTGCCTGCTTCTATTAATTGTATTTTTCGTATATATCCATAGTGAATATGCATTTAAACAAACAAAAAATAGTCCTTTCGTATAACTTTTAGCATTGCTTACTTGCCCGTAGTAATTTCAATAAGGGTGATTTTATTCTGGTGTATAAATTTACAAACATTTAAAATCGCAATTTCTAGTAATTTCAAAAAGGGTGATTTTATTTTGGTGAATAAATTTACAAACATTTAAAATCGCAATTTCTAGGTAACCTATTCAGAGCCGAAATGGAAGCTGCAGTTTTGTCTACCCATAAGAGGCCTCAGCAATGCACAGAGTGATGGTCAGCATTTCGAGCATTTACGGGGGCATGAAAACCTTCCTCCTTTAAATCGGTCCTTTTTAGGGTCACAACTTACATAATAGAAACAATTCCAGAAAAATATAGTTAAAAAAAAAAAAAATTTAAGGGATTTTCGTATAGTTTTCTTTGGCCGATATTTTAGGTTAGGAACAAGATATCGAGATGCCGTTTTCGCGAGCTTGTTTAGGCATCATTTAGCTACTTGTTCATGAAAAAAAGTCATACCAATGCATTTAATTTTTTTGCGAAAATTAACCGTGCCAAACAAAAAAAGTTCAGATTATCCTCGACTTTATTAGGTTAATATAGCAGAATTCACAGAAACATCACTTTTTAGATTCAAGATTGCAGTTACGCCCCCTAGCGGCCATTTCAGAAACATGAAAATATTTTCCAGGTTTTTGTCTTGGCCGTTTTAGTAATAACTTTTTTTTCCGCAAGCCTCTACGATGTATAGTTTCCCAGATACAGTACCTCGCACTCTTAGTTGGCCACCCCGTACAGACCTCATCAGGAATGAAATTGTTTTTTTTTCTCAGTATGATGAACATCACGAAATCAGCTGAATTAGTTTAAATCGTATTTAAACTAATCCAGCTGATATGTTTTTTTATCAACTATTCCGCGATAAATGTATAAATATGTATATATGAGTATGTAGCTTGAAGAAAAACTCGTTTATATGATTCAAAGTTTATATTGGTTATTATTGAGCTCAAGGTTTGCACTCGAGATAATAGCTCATCAATCATTGACATTTTTTATAGTTTCAGAAGATAACGTCCTATAAAAATTAAGTTAAACTATAGGGAAGTGGTTCTTAATATTCTTCGCAACAAAAAACGTTTAAGAGATAATAATGGCGCTATTATAGCTGCAGATCAAACGCCCATGCAAAGAGATTATTTAAAAAACTTGAAATTAGAATTGGTAAAGCTAATTGATAGCGGGATGTGCAACAAGACTATCAGGTATGTTAAGGGTGTTCCAAAAATTGTAGATGTTTTGTCAAAAAATTAAATACTGCTTCTGAATTATCGATTTATTACCAAAACGTCCGTGGTATGCGTACAAAATTAACAGATTTTTATTTAGCAAATTTATGTGAAACTTACGATATTATTGTCTTAACAGAATCGTGGCTAAATAACAGTATTGATAATCAAGAGTTTATTGATAGTAGATATATTATTTACCGAAAAGACAGATCTAGCGACACAAGTGAAAAACTATTAGGCGGAGGTGTTTTAATTGCCGTAAAAAAGCATATAATGCGTCTGTATTAAAATATAGCCCTAAAAACAGAGAAGAAATGTGGATACGTATTGAGACTGGCTCAAAAAATTTGGTATTGTGTGTCGTGTATTTCCCGCCAGGAAGTCCTCTACATCAATTTGTAGATCATACTGTTACTGTGGAACTTTGTGCAAATGAATATCACGAAGATGTTATTATGGTAGTAGGTGATTACAATCTTAGGAATATTCAGTGGTCTCTGGAGGAAGATTTGGATGGTCTCTCCGATAGTAGTATACATAGTGAAACTGAACATCTTATTTGTGATACGTATTCTTATTGTGGACTTCGTCAGTTCAATCACATAAAAAATGTAAATAATGTTATTGCTGGCCAAAATTAATGTGGCGTCAAATCAAGTGCTCGAAGAAAACAGGTACGATTTTAACTTTAAGTATGCTCAATATGATAGAATTAAAATGTACCTGTCAACGATTAACTGGAACATACTGTTCCACAAAAAAGACATTGTGTCCTGCATCAGCATATTTTATGAAATTTTGTATGAATGTTTTAATGCATACGTACCTAAAAAAAGCCACAAGATTAGTTGTTGGCCAATATGGTTACACCTGTTCTGAAAAATTTGGTTAATCAAAAGAAAATCGCGCATAAATTATTTAAAAAATCGAATTCAAATGAAGATTATGTGAAATTTTGTCGCCTACGAAATTTGTGCAAAAAAACTACTAAAACGGCCTATGAAAGTTATATTAGAAATATTGAAACAAATATTACTAATAACATCAAACTATTTTGGCGGTATGTTAAAAGCAAAAATAACGACAGATCATTTCCATCGAAAATGTTTCACGATAATAAAACCGCATCTGACGGTTCTGCCATAGCTAATTTATGGGTCTAGGACGTTTCGCCGTGGCCGATTCGCCGCTGCCGTTTCGCTGCGGCCGTTTCGTCGCCAGGCCGTTCCGCCACCAGCCGTTTCGCCGCCGGGCCAGTTCGCCGCCAGAACAATTTTAATATTTGGGATAACATATACACCCATTACGAAGCGTTCTCTGTGCGTATTGAAAAAAATTGCAAGAATCCATCAACCTACGTTGATGTCTTGTTTACTAAAAGATATTAGAAAACGGAATTAACGTAGCTAATTCAAAAATTATTACCTAGACAACTAGGAATTTACATAGGCTATAATGGATGGTACCTAGTATTACTTTACTATTACTGTTCATACAGTGTAATATAACAAATAAAAATATATTACTAGTACATAAATTCTTATTTGGAAACATCGGCGTTAAAAACACATTTTCTAGAAGTATAAAAAATCAGCGTTGCCATATTAATTTTCTAAAAGTACAAAATAAGCGTTAAAAAATATCTTTCTAAAAGGATTAAAAATTGATGTAAGAAGCAACATGTTTTTTAATACGCACAGAGAAAGCTTCGTAATGGGTGTATATGCTATTCTAAATATTAAAATTGTTCTGGCGGCGAACTGACCCGGCGGCGAAATGGCCTGACGGAGAAACGGCCACGGCGAACCGGCGGCAGCAAATCGGCGGCGGCGAATCGACCGCGGCGAAACGTCCCATACCGCTAATTTATTTAGCGAATATTTTAAATCTGTGTATTCCACTTTAAAAACACTTAATTATTATAACATTGATGAACTGGTGATTTTGTTTAACAAGTCACTTGATAGTGGCACAGTATCTCAGATTTGGAAGACTTCCTATGTTGTCCCAATCTTTAAGAATGGAAACCGAAGTGACGTAAGCAATTACATGCCTATCAGCATACAATCTATTGTGCCGAAGCTATTATTGAAATTAGTGAGTAAGCTGTTCCAGAGAATTTTTAAACATAATATAATAGATGAGCAAAATGGTTTTTATATCGGAAGGAATACTACTACTAATCTATTTCCATATGTAACTTTCGTTAGTAATAACCTGGAAGAGGGATATGAAGTTGATGCAGTTTACACAGACTTTAGTAAAGCCTTCGATAAGGTAAATCACAATTTGCTGTTTAAAAAGTTGTCAAACTTTGGAGTTCGGGGAATCTATTACAGTGGATAATTTCGTTTGTTTCAAATAGACACCAAATAGTTAAAGTCAATGGTTTTAAATCTAACGAGTTTGTTAAAACGTCTGGCGTTCCGCAAGGATCGCATTTAAGTTCGATATTGTTCTCTATATTTATAAATGACATTAAATCCTATTTAAATTATAAATTCCTCCTATATGCGAATGATTAAAGATATATACCTACTGAAGTTATATCAACAACTAATTGCTTAGCTCTACAGAATGATCTCGATAATTTATATAAGTGGTATGTTGCGAGTGATATGCATCTTCATACTAAAAAATGTAATAGCATCAGATTTAGTAGAAAATGTGTTGTTGGTTCTTTTTCATATTTCATTGGCGGTGAAAAGATTGCATTGACGTTCCGGTATCATCTAGACTTTATAGTTAGCAAATCCATGCGTATGTCAGGTTTTATAAGAAGATCAACTGCAGATTTTACAGATGTAAAATGCCTAATGATACTTTATTTATCACTTGTTCGTTCCATTCTAGATTACAACTGTATAATTTGGTCTCCTGTGTTTAAAACACATGCTGAAAGGTTAGAAAAAGTACAAAAAAAGATAGTTAAAACATTATGTTACAAGTGTAATGTTACATTTGTTGAAGAGAAATATTTTCAGTTATTGCAATTATTTAGATTTCATACGCTGTCTACAAGGAGAACATTTTTAGAAATTTGTTTTGCGTTCAAGGTATTAAATGGAATAATCACTTGCCCAAACATATTATCCCAAGTTATGATTCACGTTCCTCAAGTACAATTAAGAAATTGTCACGTATTACACCAATGCTACCATAGAACCAGTTATGGAAAAAATAATCCTTTAAGCAGAGTGGTTGTCACTGTTAACAGTTTAAATCAAATTGATCTTTTTGGTTGCTCATTTTCAGTTTTTGTTCGAAATGTAAAACCGATTCTTGGTATGTAACTTATAAACATAAAGCTAAGTTAAAGTAGTCTTATTCTGAGAGATAAAAAATTTCTTTCTCTCTTTTTTTATTTGTATATTCAACTCATGCTTTATATTTTTCACTTTTTATTATCTTGTATGTATATAACTCTAAACGTTTTTATGAGTTTGTAAAGGGTAAAAGGTAATTAACCGTCTAATAAAGATTATTATTATTATACTATTATTAGAATAATTGTAACAAGAATGACATCCGTCAATTTGTTGGACGAACAACGACCTTATCAACGCATCAGATAAAGGATTTGGTTGAAAACTGCCAGAAAGGAAATTTAATTACGGGTGGCTGGAAAAGTATTCCCCATGGCTCACTTAATCTCGACACCAGAAAGGTGCGTTCTGTAAATATTGCACATTGTTTCCACTAGCGATGTGCACTGTTAGAGGCGTATTGGGGTCATTTGTCATCAAACCATTTTGTAAATATAAAGATACTCACGAGTATTGCGGAAACCATATGGAAACCAATAGCCATAAAATAGCACTGGAAGCTGCACGATCGTCCCTTCAATCGGTGCCAGTAGATTTACAAGTAAATCAATACTCTCAGAAACAATTGAGAACGAAAAGATTATAAGATCTATTACGTGCAGCATTGCGTTTTGTGGATGCTATGATTTGGCTGTAAGAGGTAAGCGTTCTGGTGACGGAATTCTAGATGGATTATACAAGCTGAGAATTGACGCAGGAGACACTGGTCTACAAAAACATCCGGAATATGGAATGAAAATGCTAGCTATCGATCCGTTGACACACAAAATCAAATAATCAGCAATTTCGGGAACGTCTTCAAAAGAAATATTATCAATAATGTAAATAAGGCCGTAGTCTATAGTATACTGGCTGATCAGACAGCCGACATTTCAAGAACAGAACAACCATCCATTGGAATTAGATACCTTAACGAGGAAATCAACAAATTCGTTGAATTTGTTGAACTGAAAGTTCTGGATGCAAAATCAATCGCACAAACCATTGAAGAATTGATTACGCAACAAGGACTTGAAGCAGAACAATGTGTTGGTCTGGAAAAGAAGGTGGAGTACAAGCACTTTTAAGTAAGCGTTCTTATTTCATTGTTAGACACATAAACTGAATTTGGTCATCAATAAATTGAACGCTCTTCCTGAAATTCGAAACGCTGTGGGAACCATCAAAGGTATAAGTACGTTCTTCCGTGAATCAGTGTTAAGGTGAAAGTTGATAACCAACATCACAAAGCTTTGCGAGACTAGATGGAGTGTAAAGTATAAAAGCGTCCGATTTTTTAAAGAATACTTCGTTGAGACTCTCTAAGCGCTCGAAACCCTGTCCAAGGAGGGAAATGCTGCAACACAGGAGGAAATGCTGCAACACGAAAGAATGCTTTTCAGCTTCATGCTCCGCTTCTACATTCCAGTATATTCTCTGTCTTTGTATTATCGCAAAGTATTCCGCTATCTTGGAGCAAATCGTCAACATATTGCAATTTATTACTCTGGACACGGTCAAGGCATCACAGCACATCAAGCGCATTTTGTAACTTCTACAAAATCATCGTACATATCCTGAGATAGTGACGGAGGAAATAATGAAGGGTGCTACATTGATCACTGAACAGCTTGCTTTTGAGGAGGAAATAAAACTTTTGTTAAGAACAGTCGGAAGACAAATACACAGAAGCAACCACCTAGCAGAAAGTACGTCAGAATATTGGAGAAGATCTCTTGTAGTTCCCTATTTGGATTCTATTATCAGCTCTATAAAATTGCGTTTTGCTCTCTCGAAGCTGCATTCCACACACATGCTGAATATGTCTTCAGATGAATTCTATGAGCCCTGCAAAACTTTCGCCGATTTCTACGAATTAAGTAACCTGAAGGGAGAGTTAGAAATTTGGCGTATTGTTTGGAAAGATAAATCGAGCATATCGCAAGAGTGTTGTGGAAGTATTGAAAGAAGCTGATACCTTTTTCCCAGAGAAAAGAAAAGCGTTGCATATTCTAGTCACATTGCCTTGTACAACATGTATAGAGGAGCGATCCTTCAGCTGTCTAAGGAGGATAAAGACCTGGTTGAAAAGCACAATGGGTGAATCCCGCCTAAACGGCTTGGCAATAATGTGCGTACACAGAAAAATGATTTTTGACAACTTTGAACTTTTCATTGAAGACGGTTATGTTTCAATTGATTATTATGTAGTATACGTTCTTACTCCATAAATTTCATTTCAACCAAAATAAATATTGGTTATTTGGTTTGGCATTATAATTATTGCATTTAAACTCGATGTTAGAACCATATATCCAAATTCTTAAATCTCGCCCCTTTTTCTGGAATAAAATCTGGCGACGTCCTTGCATGCGAATATACAGTCTGATAAAAGTAGCGGCTAGTGAACATGAAACAAAATTACAATTTCTATCAATCTAAATGTAAACGCATCTGGAGTTGAAAGATTTTGTAAAACATTGAAAACATAAGTGTTGCGACATTTCACCTACAAACATTCTTACAAGTGTATTGATGATTGACACCTAAAACTAATGAGCGCTTGCAACAACAGCTCTCATTCAACTATTCAAATGGCGTGGATGTACACGAAAGGGTTGTTCATAGTTCGTCAATCTGAATGATATGATGTGAAACAAGTTAAAGTGAGAAAGTTTTTAGAATTAGTGAAGCGATAAAAAGAAGATCTCCGGTTTACCGAATTTTCGTGGGGCTGCCCGCGGTTGCGTCGAATGGCGACTGACAGTCATATTTTTGCGTTTGTGTCAATCGCTCGTTCAGTTCTGCGCTTTATACTCATCGAACAAATTACAATTAATTATGGACAACGATTTTTTAGCCTTGTTATTATTAGAGGAAGAAATGGAAAGTGAAATTATCATGCAGCTTGCCAACAAATAAAAAAGCGGTTTTGTTTGAAAAAAGGAAAGACGAGAGATTTTTTCAATTTGCTAATCTGTATTGCTTCAGTAATTAAGTTCTCGTCTTGTAAAGATATATAAAACCAATACTATCCAGATACATTGGCAGCAGTGCCTGGCGTCCATCAGCCGCCGTCGGACGCGACCGCCGGCAGCTCCAGCGAAACCGTACGTTTATTGAGTAATAGCTCCGAGACGTATTTTCCTAGTAATATGACGTTAAGTTTTATTACGTAACTGGCAAAATGGGTAAAGGCGGGTATCGACAATGCGCGGCTGCTTGCATCGAGCATGTCTCGCCACATCCGCCTCAGACTGAGGCAGTCATTGTTCCATTCTACTAACCTCTAATGCTCAATGCGAGCGGACGAACCACCAGAAGCGACGCATGGATTGAAACTAGTAGCATTGAGTATAATATACTCAATGCTAGTAGTTAACATGGCGCGACGAAATGTACAAATTGGTGCCCTGCTTATATTGTGATGGAGAATGTGAAAACAACATTTCGACCATTTAGTTCGTTTCATAGAGCCCGCAGTAAAAATTGATGGTTATATGCGAAATGCTATTACTGTCAAGGAAAGGTTAGCTCTTACACTGACATTCTTAGCTACTGGGGATTTGTTTACCAGCCTGCAATATCTATTTCGTATATTCAAACAACGAATATCAGTGGTTGTTCCAGAAATATGCGATGCATTAATTGAAGGACTGAAGGACTATATAAAGGTACGTAAACACCATTTTATAGAAAAACTTGTAGTTTTTAGACAAATAAACCGAAACTAGGTATTGAGTGATATAGTTATAGGTATATTGTAATGTAAAACAAGTAGGTACACATTATGTTTACATGGCATGTTAAAATTCTTCAGGATTTGCGTTATTTAAATAGCTTAGTATGTTTTCTCCATGTAGAGGATGGTTTGAAGCATCTGCTAAGACTATGTAAGAAGAAGTGGGAGTAGGAGTCGGAGGGTGACTGCTATGATGAGAAGAAGTCGATGAATCGGAGGTTGAGTAGTATCCACCTTGTTATTATGGACGTTATGAGTAGGGGTGAATTCTCCAATATGTGCCCGAAACAATATATCTAACATGGCTCTTTTCACATGTGGTAGGGTTTGACTATCATATTTTCGTAGTTCACTAACTACATGGTTTCCAAACGTTTCATAATGATCAGAAGAAGTTACCGATGTTCTTTTTTAAAATGGAATACGCTTCAAGTAGCATTTAATTTTTGCTTTATCGTTAGGAGCACAATTGCGATTGTGACACAGAAGTTGCCGTTTACATAGTAGTTTGCGCTGATAAGTCACCTTGATGTGAAGTCGTTGGTGTGGATTCTTCAGTAATCGGTTCATCATTAGTTGATTCTTTTCGTTTCTTCAGAACCACATTGCATAACATCCTGTAAAACAATATGTATAATTAATATTACGCTATTATATTGTTATTGTTTTAGTTTAGGTACCCTCTTCAAATGAAGAATGGTTAGCTGTAGCAAACGAATTTGAAGAGAAGTGGGCCTTTCCTCATGTAGTAGGGGTCATGGGTAGGAAACACGTGCAGCAACAAGCACCATGTAGCAACCGCCTTGAATATTACAATTACATGAGTTTTATAGTATTGTGTTGTTTGGTTTAGTTGATACAAATTACAGTTTTTTATACGTCGATGTTGGCTACTCTGGCAGATTTCCGGATGCGGGAAATACGCAGTTATATAGAAAATTAGAGAACAAGGGTGTGAATATACCAGACCCAAAAGCACCACAAATTCTTTACAGTATTGAGGTTCCCTACACTATATAAGGAGACCAAGCATTTGAGTTAAATGATTATACTGTGACACCATTTGAGGTACTCCACTAGTTGATTCTGTTGAAATAATTTTTAATTATCGCTTGTCCTGAATGCTTTCGGAGTAGCTAATTCGGTATTTCCGAAAAAAAAACAATACTACTACAACCGGAAAAAGCTAAGAAGGTAGTTTTAACCGTTATGTATTTACATAACTTTTTGCGAAAATTATCTGCATCAAATCTTCTTTACACACCGAGTGGATTAATTGATAGAGAAGAAAATGGGCAATTTATTCCGGGAAGATGGAGATATGATCAAGAATCCGGTGGCCTGCTACCATTTGGACACACACCAAGAAGAATGCGCCTCACATCCAAAAACATACAATCACATCTGGCTCAACACTTTGCCACAAACGGCGGAATTCCATGGTAAAATAACTAAAATTAATGCATTTCTCCGTCTTTTGGTTGTATAGGTGTCTTGAAAGGGACAGTTTTAACCCCTTTGCATTATTAACCATCTAAAGATAATAAATTGTTGATACCAAAAAAACTACTATAATATCGATATCTTTTAAGGTTTTTATAATAAGAAATACTTTGTCTGATACAAAATAATTTATGAGAAATAAATTCTTATTTCTTATTAAAATAAGGAATACTTTGTCAGATGAAAACTTATTTGTTTGAATTGGATTTTTGCACGACGCATTCTTCTCTTACCTGTGTCCTCTTAAAATGTGAATGTATTATATTGCTTAAATAGTTAGTGCCCGGCCATGATTCTCAATCACCAAAGGATTGAGTACATTAGTATTAATTAGTTTATAGGCTTTTAATGATACAACAGTATTCTGTAATGCTATGTACTTACATTGTCCATTGTATCTACCGTGTCGTTTGCAATGCTCTTATCAGAAAGAACTGAAATCGTGTGAACGCAAACCATTTTGATTTATACACATCACCTTCACCTGTAAAATTAAAAACCATTCGTCAATTTAACAAAACATTAGTACCTAACCTAATTATAATGACTTCAGCTATCTGTAAAAATATTTAGGATGCATTATTAACAGTTAATAAATACATACCTGATCCAGTAACCTGACTTTTATTTTCCCTCGACTTTTCCCGTCTGTACAGATGTAAGAGATGTCATCTTTTTTTTATCAACTCTTTAACAGGAGCATTTACTGCAATAGATATATCGCGCCACAGATCTTCTCTTTTGTTTTTATTGTAGTAACCAGGATGTTTATAATCCCACAATAAACGATGTCGTTCATATAGTTTAATAATTTGGTGAATTGGAAAAACCGAGGATCAATGAGGCAACAAACACATGTATCCACGAATCAAACAGCTCGCAGTGAGGCGCCCTTGAGCGCCACCGTTTTACAGACAAGCTCATGGCTCGAGTCACACAGTGCGGTGCGAGCCATCCAGATATCGCATCCCGAGCATGGGTCCTGAGGCATTCGAAGCGAACCGCCGCCCAGTGTGGACACTAGCCTTAAGGTTAAGACGTTCATGGGTTGCAGATAGATCAAAAATTTAGTACCCTTGTTCATTTGCCGAAGAGAGGCGGACAAATTAAATTTAACGAGTCACCTAACGGAGAAGTGGATGTGCTAGAAGCAATATTAAAAAGACTGCAGCGTATTTTTAACACGACAGCGAAAAAATCTGCTATATTGAAGATAGATAATATCTGTAAAGTTTCGCTTCGGCGACTTAACAATTACCAGCGAGATAAATAATCACGACCTGATAGACAGATTGTGAATGCCCGAATATCACAATCTGAATAAACGCGTTACTACGAAATTAAGAACATCGGTTACACTATTCGAATTCTCACAACGTTTAGCCTTTAAGTTGGGTTATCTGCCGTATCAAAACGTAACCATAGAACCCAAAACTACTACACCTGTCAGTATATGGATAGGGTATAACTAACGCAAATTTTTCTTGAACCACAAATTTTGGGGGATGTTTTATTACTACTTACGCGTAATATAAGCATTATATCAGAAAAATATGGTTACGGGAGTTAACACGTAGTTTCTTCGTCAGCACACTACATACCCGTGATCGAGAATTTAAAAACGTTGATAATACAAAGACGTATACGGGTGTTGTGATACCAGTCGAGTTCGGTAAGTCGCGTTAGAAACTACAGTGACGGAGCTCTCGAGCCTTAAAATACGGTGTATACCAGATAATAATCAGTCGCTAAGAAGAAATCTATTTACGACGATATATTTTTAAAATAACCAGTGCTGAGTGATACCGCCTCATTAGAATTTGTTGTTGGAACTGGCGTAACTTGATGTTGGTGATTAAACCAATATTGAAATATTTTTATTATTATGTTACCCATTAATTTTCGAATTTGTAACTTTAACTGCGCCCTAGACACCTCTGGCAACTTTGTAACTATTTTTGCCATTGAAGCAAAAAATAACTCGGTTTTATCTTGCTCTTGCGAAGGTATGGATTGCTTCCTTTGCCTTTCAGCAATTGCTTTAAAAGTGGATACACTCCTCAGAATGTTTAGCCCTCAGAGATAAATATTTTTGTTTAAGAGATGGAGTAATATCCCCTAAATTTTTGTCGACGTGGTTCTAAGTGAACAGCTGCGATTCCTCTGATTTTCACATTTTTAATTTTCTGTCTGTTCTGTGAAAAATATTTTGAAGCTGACGCCTATAGTATCAGGACTGCTGACATTGGTAATAGTCCTAATAACTATATCTAAATACTTCGATACATGCCTTTACCTTGGTGTAGTTGGACGGAAATTGTCTATAAATGACAACAGCTCGTTTCCCTTTTTTGCGCTTCCCCAGAGGAGCTAGTAGTAGGCTTTTTCCATTCGTCTAATGTAACAATCCTTTATATAGCTCCCTTTTTTCGCTACGGTTGTTATTTACATTAAAAAGTAAAACAATTATGCCGTAACTAGAGTAAACTGTATAATCATATTATACTGTCTACAGGCTCGTATGAGACGAACAACAGAACATTCCTTTGGTATTCCATGTGCGTACTTTAGCATTTTTTTCAGCCCATGGAAACAACACCAGAAACTACACATAATTTAATTAGATGTGCGTGTATTTTGCACTATATCTGTCGAGATGCAAAGGTTTCGCATCCCAAGCAAGGTAATGATCACTTTCCACTGCCAAATGACAGCTTACTTGCTTTAATTCAAAATAATGTACGAGCACCAAGCACACCAATTCAATTTCGTGAGATACTCAAATTATATTTTAATGGACCAGGTGCTTTAGAATAGCAGGATACAGAGGATACAGCAAGAAAAATTAAATACAAATTTAGGTAAATTAAAATATACCTGTTTTTTGTAGTATTTCGCCTAACTGTGGAGCCTAGAAAGCATGTGATGACGTGATGGCTATTTATACAAGCGCACTGTCTGCTATGCGGGTGGTTGAAAAGCACATCGTGCTAAGGATATATGTGCACACCGCGTCTACAGTAGAATGACTAGGAGGAGCCTGTTCCACTTTACAGTGTTGCAATATCTCAAGTAGATGTTTACACCAAACACATAGCCGTTTGATATACTGTTGAGTATAAAATAAATCATTAGATAAACGGAAAACTGCTGGAGGAAAGTAGGTGCGTTTGCTATATATATATATATATATATATATATATATATATATATATATATATATATATATATATATATATATATATATATATATATATATATATATATATATATATATATATATATATATATATATATATATATATATATATATATATATATATATATATATGTATATATGCGTCTGTTTGTAACCACTAACCGGCCACACCGTTCGACCGATCGAGCTCATAATTGGAACGTAGGTTGGTCTTGGCCGACATTGGGTTTATGGATATTGACCATTTCAATATAAGATGTTGGTGGCCAAATATATGAAAAATGTCAATTTACGGCCCGATTAAGTTCATATTCGGAATATATCTTAATTAGGAGATAAATTATCGCAGAAGACCTGTTTTATTGGTAAGTATAGAAATCTCAATTACAGGACAAGGTCTGCGGATCGCCTAGTTGGTTTATAAAATTTTTATTTACAAAACACGTAAGTATGTTTATTACAGTAAGATTCATACAAAGTTAGACACCAAATACAGTTCTTTATTTCTGCTTGATGTATGCTTAAACTTATCTAACCTAATTTTAACTTTATTATTTAAATCTTTAGCGGAATTTTCTATTTCTTTATCGAGCCAGAATTTACATATGTAGAAAGACTGCACACCTAAATTGCAGTATATAATGAATTTTGCTCGTGTGTGTAATAATCTGAAAGGCTTTAATAATCTCTTACCTTAACTTGTCATTTTGTCTCTTGCATCGAAATATTGCTAAACTGTTCCATTTGCTTTTGCATAAAATTGACATTTTGCATATATTTTCACGCGTTTGTGAGTAACTCCATCTTAGCAAACAAGTACCCATTGTAAGTTGTTACACCATTTGTTATTATGTATTAGAATGTATCCTTCTTTTAAATTTTTTCATTTTTGTCAAAAGCACTTATAAATACATTTTTGTGGTAACCATTTACAATGTGTATGTCATCCCATCGTTCTCATTACAAGGTATCTAAAATTTCCTCTATTGTTTACGGTAAATTCGGAAACATTGTACACGCTTGCTGTATCCAAATTCTTTCAGTGTGTTTTCAAGTGGATTATTAACCTGTCTTTAAATCCTGTCAGCTCGTTTTGATTCGCTACAAGGTACATCTACTCCCCCATAAGAGCTCTGATTTTTTCTAAATATTATTTGAATTTACTTCTTCTAGTTCTAGCATTCGTTTTTTAGCTGATAATACATATACAATAAAGACATTAGTTCTATTTCTTTTACTGCGTGTGGTACAAGTCTGTTGGTTTTGTTATCTCTATTTCGTAAAACTTGAGGAATAATAACTAAGTAATATAATCCTTCTCAACAGTGTTGTCAGTGTCTACAATTACATTACAGTTATGCTCATATTCTCATGTTTTAATTTTTCAACTTTGACAAAATTGTTTACAACAATTTTAACAGATATTACTACTGACGAAGATAACTGTAAGTGTTATCGAAACGTTTAGATTGTATAACTTTAAATACACCATTAAAAAATCCAAAAAACACAAGTATTTTAAAATAGTATTTCATTTATATTTCTTCCATCTAACTCTACCCACTTAACCTAGGCTCTTAATGTGACATTTTTCTTGTTCAATGGAGAAACATTTTTAAAAAATGGAAAGCGGTGCTGGGTCAAAATGTTGAACGGTTTCAAAGTATATGTTTTCTTATTTATTAAATGACCTGTTAAAGGTTATTGAGCCTAACGCTGCAAATAATATACAATCGGAATATGCATAAAAATAAATTTGTGCTGTTCTCGAGGTATGTGTATGTAAGAGTACCGCATAGACCTCTTAGTGGCAGGAGCACGGGCAAATATTTGCTAGCTTGCAAAGTAGTCTCGTCTGGATCGGGATCCTAATCTGTATGGAATTACGTTGGGTACGTCTGGGGTAACCGGAAAGGTAGCCGCGTTTCTGCAAGTAGGTTAACTTATGGCAACAACCGGTCTATCTACTATTTATGGTACTCACTAAGCCAGTATGATTGTCTCAGATATATCTGGCTACGTGTATGAGAAAGAGTATAAAAAATTGAATGTAATGAAAAAAAGGCATTCTGTATGTATCGGAGACAAAATGCAAAGGTAATGCACGGTGCAAAATGAAGGGAGTAATTGTAAGTGATAGTGCGAAAAGGTGTTTTAAACAGTATAATTGGTATCTCCCTAGGTAATGTGGATTAAAATGAAAGTACAATTTCGAAAAATCGTTTTTATTGCATGTTACGCACAAAGAGTGAATAGAACGGCCAAGAATCTGATGTGGAGAACGTATAGTCGAACGTATAGCCAAGTGAAAAAACAATTTTATTGAGAGATATGAATGGGTGGGTCAGGGTACCTACAGATAGAACCCGTTCTAGGTGCTTACATGTATACATGACACTGAATTTAAATGGGCGATTCACTTAATCTTTTGTGATGAACGATTTAGAACCCTGGTTGGGGGTACAAAGGCAATTTTTGGTTGTATCTAAAATGTGCTTAGGAAAAAGTGGATATAGAGAAAGAACGTGAACCTAGTGGGAACGTTCAGAGTTAATGAAGAATAACTGGTAGCTGACTATGTGATAATGAGGTATACAGAAGCTTTGAGCGAAGATTTGAATGTGAATCAAATAATATGGAAAGAGCAAATGAAGGGCGGTGATATTTAAAATGCGTGGACGTGCTTGAAAGACACTGCTGTAAATTGTGCTGCACAGATATGTGTAAGAACGACTGCGGGTAAGTAGAAAAGACCGCTTGGTCGAGTTAATCTGTAATAAAAGGCAGCGTGTAAGAGAAAAGACGAGTACATGGCAATGATTGCTGCGAAAAATAAGACAGAGGAAAAGCGGTTATATGAAGTGTACGGATTGAGAAAGAAAGCACCGTACGAAGCAGTAAGAATGTGTAAACAGGACTTTAGGGTGGCAGAAGGTGACAACATTCAGAACCATTATAGAGAAATAAGAAACTTTTCTGGAAGTGGGTAAGAAACACAAAACAAGGAGCAAAGCATGATTCAATAGGATTACTGAATAGTACAAACGAAATAAGTACGGATTGAGAATATTTTCAAAAGTTGTATGGAAGTGAGAGTAAACTGACTGAAAAGTTAAACAAGGAGAATGTGAAGGAGACAGGGAATGAAACTGAGAATGATATTGAGTTAAATAAGGTAAAGAAAGCCGTACAGACGTTGAAAAATGGAAAAGCTGCAGGAGCGGATAGAATTACTGATGAAATGCTGAAATATGGATCTGTAAAACTTAAGCAAAGATTGTATGAATTATTTCACTTATGTTTTAACCTGGATTGCATAAGTGCGGTTATAGCATTTGTTTTAAGCAGGATTGGATGAGTGCGATTATTGTTCCGCTGTATAAGAGTAAGTTATTGTAAAAACAACAGGGGGATCAGTTTGTTGAGTGCGCCTGGTTGTAAGAGTTTTGACTGATATGCCTGAGTGAATACTTCTAAATAGAGTAAAGAGTTAGACAAGATTGCGTGATGTCACCATGGCTGTTTAACGTATTCATGGATAAATGTACTAGGCAAGTATGTACTGATGTAAATGGTTTAATGGTTAGCAGCATGCATGTGCGAGTTCTAGGGTATGCTGATGATACATTTTTACTTAGCGAAAATGCGAGCGAACTACAAGCAATGCTGACCAAGCTTGAAGAAGTGTGGAAATATTACTTCTTAACTATTAATGTAGAGACGTATTTCCGTGAAACTGTTGAACCAATACTTTCTTACTGAGCACAATCATGATACGTTCTAATTTCAAAAATGCTCTGATGTATACAAGTAAGACTTGGGTATGTCAGAAAAAATACGAAAATAAAATAAATCATGGTAAGAGATGTTTGCGGAGCGTACGCGGCAAAACGAGAAGGGATAGAGTGAGGAATGAGTGGATAACGAATGAGTGTGACGTGGAGAAGACGATAGTTGATTTGTATGAAAGAAGCATACTTCGATGGTTTGGTCATGTTGAAAGAAATTTCAACAATTTTTATACTAGAAAGAAAAGACGACTAAATTTTGTATATTTAGGTACTGAGCATTGTTTACGTTGAAGAGTAACAGTAATAATAGTACCTCCTATAAGTACTAGAAACAATGAGCGAGTACCTAACGTATCTATTAAAGAACGCTAAATATACCAAACAAACTACGTATAATAATACAATTCAAAACCGCGTAAAAAAACTAAAAGTGCTGTAGGTGTTCATCAAATCAAATCTGGGTTCTAAAGCATTAGTAGCTTGATCTATTATGAAAAAAAAACTATTTTAAATTTTAATTTGGGATCTGCGCCCGAATCATCGTGACGCGGTTGTGTTAACTCGAAAGCAGTTGGGATGTTAATAGCGTCGACGAGTTCCTTTGCATCACAGATCGTTTTATTAAAAGCCTCATCCGAACAAAGATCCTTGAAAAAATTGTACAACTTTTTACTAGTTCGATAGCAGATGATAAATCATAGTCTTGTTGATTGGATTATATACAAAATTACAAAGGAGCATTAAAAATTAAATTGTTTAGTACAGTCCAACAGGCCAGAAGATTCACAACTTATAGAAGTGTCAATTTCAGTATCGTCATAAATACTTAATAAAGCATCACGAATACTTGCTAATTGATACCTTAAGAGTTTTATCAACTGTCAGATTGGCTCCGTTGTCGTAAGCCTGACCTTTCATATCCTGCAAATTTAACACCATTTTTGCAAGTTTTTCAGTTATTAGAAACACCCATACCAATAATTAGTTTTGCAGTTATTAGAATCACTTCACACCAATAATCCGTTTCTGCAGCAATAAGTCTTTGTGACTCATTGTCAATAGTTTTAGAAGATTGCAATCGCTGACCAAATTCAAGATATTTGGCATTGAATGTGATTTTTTGATGACTCATGTTCTTTCAAAGTGTCACTGACCAACGTGTAAACCGTTTAGTTTACAGTAAAAACGATACACACAAGTTTTTTTTATAATGGAGTAGACTAACCAGTTGCGTAGTACTTTTTCTTCGTTTTTTCAATGTTTTCGTATAATAATGTGCACTGAAATTTCGACTGGTGTTACCAACTGGATACTTACAGTATAGTTTAGGTGGCCCCTCTTTTACTAAAAAACATCTTTCAGCGTCTAACAAACTAGGTGGTTTAGGTCATAGATTAAAATCTAAGATCACCACAGGTTGTGTACTTCCTTTAGAAGCTCCAGGTTCTTCTAGATTTGTGTCATTATCGGTTACGGTTACCTGATCTGATCTACAGTATCATTGTAATTTAAGTTTGAGTCTGCTTCAGCTTGGGACAACTCTGAGTTGTCAACCTCTTTTTTCTTAGTTTCTAGGTAGTTCAGTAAACTTCCAGCCTGTTTATCAATTTGTGATTGTTTTTCGAGCCGTTTTCTTTTGTACTGAGCACCAGATAACTTTCTGCGTCTATCTGACATTCTAACATATAGAAAAATTATTCACAAAGTATTTTTATGCTTAATCACAGTAAATGGTTTAAAGTCAGTAGCTAAATTATGTGTAACTGTTACTTCATTTCGCACTCTAAACACAAAAGACAAGAGTGCGGTTTCAATTGCAGAATGAGTAGGTGAATCATAAAGAAAAACACTGATAGTTTACACCGTATCTTTGCTTTTTATTGAAATCCCACCTATAGAAGATTTTTTCATTTGAGGTGATTATTTACTTCTTTACAAGCTTAAAAGTGGAGGAGGAAATACATTTTGAATATTTTTTGAAATAAAAAAATTAATAATAGTCGCGTTATTACGTGCACGGATGTAACTTTACCTGTTACGAATTCTGTCACGCGTCATTAATATTTTCAGATCAAAATTCACTATACACATTACAAATAAAAAATTTCCTACATCCGTAAACAAAGAATTTACTACCTAAAATTTTAAATATTGATGAAGCTTAAAAAAATCATCATTTAAAAAATAGAAAAATGGACTTCATCCAGAAAAATTAAAAGAAGAAAAATATGAAGAATGTGGCTTAGTCATTAATTGGAAATTTAGAGCCACTCTTAAGATGGCATGAATTGATTCGAAAAAATACATATGAAATCATTATAGTAACGTACCCTAAAAATTAATCGCAATTTTCTAGAACACAGTAACTGCATAAATAAAGCAAATAAGTCTTCATCGTATAATAGGGGTATGAAAAACATGTCGAAACAGATAAAATCCTGCGCGCGTGATAATGATAATGAAATGAAATTTTAATTTGGACCTACAATATAACCTTTGTAAATGCCTTTTATTTTGCTTTTTTTTATTATACTGGACAAAAAATGTCTGACGTATCAAGCATTCTATACAAATCAGTTATTTTTCAACTGCCATGTATCCAAAGTATACCTATATATTTTTTTAAGCTTAAGAAAATTTGTGAGCACGCGCTTTTTTTTACATAAAGTAAATAAAACATGTCTCAACAAATATGCATTCTGACAGTAAAATGCCGCCCCTAAAATTTGCCGCCCGGTGCAGGGGCACCGGTTGCATTGTCTTATCGCCGGCCCTGGGTCCGAAATTGTGCCTATTCACCCCGTTTTACGGAACTTTTGAACAACATCCCCTGTATACGATTGGACATTTAATTAATGTGTTGAGTTTAAAGAAATGCAAACATATTTTTGTCTGGCGGGTATTCCATTATCACTTCTTTAATTGTATTTACAATGTGTCGATTTTTAATTATAAGCATTCATTTATTATTAAATCAGTGTATGTTTTAAGGCTAAGTTATTTAATGTGAGACTCGAGAATTATTTTAAACTGATGATCGATGATGTTAAGTTATTTGTTGATAGAATCGTCATATTTATGCTCTATAAATAACTTAAAATAATCATTACAAAAGGTGCAATGAAAGAAAAAAATTTCTATCCGTTTAAATAAGCTTTAATAAAAAAATCATAGTTTAAAATTGGCGCGGGCTGATAGCGGTCGATTTAGTAGAAAATTATCTTGGCTATGGTAGAAAAAGAAGACTAATATAACCATTCTTTTCTTTGACGTTCTACAGTGTGTATTTTACTAGCATTAAAGATATTCCAAACCAAAGTTAAAGAAAGCTTAATAGTCTGAAGATCTTAATTTGTCTTTTAAAGTGGAATGCATAAAACAGTTTCGTTTTATAAATCGGCGAAATTCTTTAGGAAATGACAGATTGTTAATAAATTGGTAAGTATTTAATTGTAGATAGCATATTCGTTTAAATACTTATTAATTATTTTAAGTCCATTTTATTAATAAACATAATTAAGGTTTTTTGTTTTTTTTTAGGTTTGTATTTAAAAAAATGGATGAAGAAAACGTAAGTGAAATATTTGTAATAATTTTATTGACCAAACAAGTAGGTTAGGTCTGAAAATGATATTTTCATATCAACACAGTTTCTATAACATAAAACACTTTTCGTAATTAATATTATAAATATAATTTTTTTTCTAGAAGGAAGATGCAAATGAACCTAAACGTCCACGCACTAGTGAAGACTTCTATTTATTTTGTACTTACGTATTGGAATACGAAAATTATGATGCACAGAAAACTGAGGTTACTTTTCATTAAATATGGTTATAGATGCTAACATCACAATTTACAGGAATTACGAAGTAATGTTAACCATAGTCCACCGTTAGATAGTTCGGGTAGTAGTGTAAATTCCGAGTCAAATTCAGAGACTGCTAGTTCGAGTCAAGAATATAAACCTAGTGAAGATGAAACAGATGAAGGTAGTGATTCACATGATTTAGTTACATGTTATTGTGGAAAACCATTTGCGGGAAGACCTATGATTGAATGTTCACGTTGCCTCACATGGATTCATTTATCATGTGCACGAATTAAGAAAACTAATATACCTGATGTAAGTTATTAATTTTATTTTATACATAATTATTTCATAAGTGTGAAAAATTTTAAAATTGCATATTTTGGCCCAATTTTATCTTCCTATATAATAAGGGGGTTGTTATTTTATACCACATGTGTTTGTTTATTTTGTGAATGAGATAATTTATTCATAGTTTATTTAATTTTATCTTGCTTTTTAAGTCATTGATTAAAAATGATAATTTCAAATTAACCAATTATCTTAATAAGTTTATCATTGTATATACTGTATTATTTTTCTGTGGGAAAATAATCAATATGTCATTTTAGGAGCTTATTAGTTTTGAAAGTTTCGATAGGTATTTTTCAAGAATGTCTTACGAAGATTTGTGTGACAACTGTGTGTGGAAACAAACTTGGCTCTCCAGTTCACATAATACACGATTCACATCTGAATTACACTAAATGTTTATGTATAATGTGTGAATCATTTGCAGTAACTTTTACAGTTGTGGTTATCTTAGAGAAATCAATATTGTACATTCTTTTGGTTATGGATAATGCACTTCTGTAAGTGCAGTGGATGTCTAGCAGTAACATTTTGTTTAAACCCTTTCATACTTATAGCTATTATTTTTGATTATGAATATTTTGCGATTCTGTACATACTAAGAGGAAGAGCTAATCTACAAACTATGTGAAGTAAAGGATCTATTCAGTCCATATATGTATTGACATTTCTTGATTTTACTAGGAAAATCAAATTATATGCCCTAAAATATTTTTGTGAATGTCTGGAAAACAATAAATTTTAGAGTAAAATGTGCAGAGACCTTTTGTAAGGATAATTTAATTTTTAAATAAATTTTCTTTAAGAAAGTTTTTTGTAGGATAACAATAAGGCCAAAAAAATGTACCGTATGTGGTACCTGAAAGTACCTTTTATGAATATCTGTAAAACACTATTAATTTTAGAGAGAAAAGTGTCAAGACCTTTTGTTACATATTCAATTTATAAAAGATTATAGTGCCTTTTGTGATTATATTGAAAACTAGTAATTTTAAAACAAAAATTTATGAACCATTTTTTAAAGGTAATTAATTTTTTTTCAAGTTTCATTTATAACAGTTTTTTTTTTTATACAAACCTTAAAGCAATTTTGTGAATATTTGAAAAACTATTCACTATAGGGCAAAAAGTAAAGAGGTGATAAATCAATTTGACAAGTTTTGTTTATAAAAGTTGTTCATAGGGAAATACAAAAATTCTATAATTCTTTCTATGGATGTATTTTGTGTGCAAACACGTTTGCAACCCAGATAATTCAGTTTTAGCAAAATTTTCTTAATGACCTAAACCGATGCATAAATAGTTCTTTAAGTAATTTTTGTGAATGTTTTAAAAATTATCAACTTTGTAGGAGAAGTTGACATCTTTGTTTAGGGACAATTCAATTTTTTAATTTCTTAATTACAGGTTTTGTAGGGTAATAAATCCTAAACATATACTTTGAAAGAGTCTCTAAAGTACCTTTTGTGAATATATCGAAAATTATTGCCTATAAAGCAGTAGCCGTTTTCGAAGATAATTCAATTGTGAGGCCTTCTCTACAAATAATTTAATTTTAGATCATTTTTGTTTATGAAAACTATTAATTTTAGAGAGCAAAGTTTAGATACTCTTCTTACATTTAAAAGTTTTCATAGAGTACTATATAGCCCTTTTTTATATGAGCCTTAAAATAATTTTAGTGTTTATTTGGGGTATATGTACTTCAAAAGGAGTTTCTTTAGTGCCTTTTATAATTATATGGAAAACTCTGAACGTTTAAGCAAAAATTTAGACCTTTTTAAATATAATTCAATGTCAGACAAGTTTTGCTTATAACTCTTTTTCTTGGCGTAATAAATAAATCCCAAACGACTACATTATATAAGCCTTAAAGCAATTTCTGAAGAATATTTGGGAAACTATTCACTTTAAAGTAAAAAGTGTAAAGTATATTTTAACGATAATTCAATTTTCGATAAGTTTTCTTTATAATAAAATTTGCTTATAGGATAAAATAAAAGGTAAACACCGTCTTATAATACTTTTTGCCAAGGTTTCAAAAATTATCAACTTTGGGGCAAAATGTGTAAATA
Source organism: Vesta saturnalis (assembly GCA_036346205.1). Lineage (NCBI taxonomy): Eukaryota > Metazoa > Arthropoda > Insecta > Coleoptera > Lampyridae > Vesta > Vesta saturnalis. The sequence goes on along the minus strand of JARFJB010000939.1, from coordinate 922,544 downwards.
CCTTTTGTAAAGATAATTCAATGTTAGACAAATTTTCGTAATGAAACTTTTTTGTATAATACGTAAGCATTAAACCGATCATCTAAAGGTTTCCTATAATGCCTTTTGTGATTATATCGTAAACTATGAACTTTGAAGCAAACATTTGGAGACCGTTTTTAAAAATAGTTCATTTTTGCACAAGTTTTATTTATGACAGTTTTTCATGGAGAGGTACATGTACTTCAAAAGGAGTTTCTTTAGTGCCTTTTGTGATTATATCAAAAACTCTGCACTTTTAAACAAAAATTTAGACCTTTTTACGTATAATTCAATATTACACAAGTTTTGTTTATAACTCTTTTTCTTGGTGTAAGTCCCAAAAGACTACCTTATATAAGCCTTAAAGAAATTGTTGAATATTTGGGAAACTATTCACTTTAAAGTAAAAAGTGTCAAGTATACTTTTAACGATAATTCAATTTTCGACAAGTTTTCTTTATGATAAAAGTTGCTTATAGGATAAAATAAACATAAACACCGCCCTATAATACTTTTTGCCAAGGTTTCAAAAATTATCAACTTTGGGGCAAAATGTGTAAATACCTTTTTTAAAGATTATATTAGACAAATTTTCTTAATGAAATTTTTTTGTATGATCATACGTAAGTTGTAAACCGATCATCTATAAGGTTCCTATTTTGCCTTTTGTGATTATATCGTAAACTATAAACTTTGAAGCAAACGTTTGGAGACCGTTTTTAAAGATAATTCATTTTTGCACAAGTTTTATTTATGACAGTTTTTCATGGAGGAGTACATGTACTTCAGAAGGAGTTTTTTTAGTGCCTTTTGTGATTATATCAAAAACTCTGCACTTTTAACAAAAATTTAGACTTTTTTAAGTATAATTCAATGTTAGACAAGTTTTGTTTATAATTCTTTTTCTTGGTGTAGTAAATAAGTCCCAAAAGACTACCTTATATAAGCCTTAAAGAAATTGTTGAATATTTGAGAAACTATTCGCTTTAAAGTAAAAAGTGTCAAGTATACTTTAACGATAATTCAATTTTCGACAAGTTTTCTTTATAATAAAAGTTGCTTATAGGATAAAATAAAAAGTAAACACCATCGTATAATACTTTTTGCCAAGGTTTCAAAAATTATCAACTTTGGGGCAAAATGTGTAAATACCTTTTTTAAAGATAATTGAATTTTAGACAAATTTTCTTAACGAAACTTTTTTGTATGATAATACGTAAGCATTAAACCGATCATCTAAAAGGTTCCTATAGTGCCTTTTGTGATTATATCGTCAACTATAAACTTTGAACCAAACATTTGGAGACCGTTTTTAAAGTTAATTCATTTTTGCACAAGTTTTATTTATGACAGTTGTTCATGGAGGGGTACATGTACTTCAGAAGGAGTTTCTTTAGTGCCTTTTGTGATTATATCAAAAACTCTGCACTTTTAAACAAAAATTTAGACCTTTTAGACCTTTAAGTATAACTCTTTTTCTTGGTGTAATAAATAAGTCCCAAAAGACTACCTTATATAAGCCTTAAAGAAATTGTTAAATATTTGAGAAACTATTCGCTTTAAAGTAAAAAGTGTCAAGTATACTTTAACGATAATTCAATTTTCGACAAGTTTTCTTTATAATAGAAGTTGCTTATAGGATAAAATAAAAAGTAAACACCATCGTATAATACTTTTTGCCAAGGTTTCAAAAATTATCAACTTTGGGGCAAAATGTGTAAATACCTTTTTTAAAGATAATTGAATTTTAGACAAATTTTCTTAACGAAACTTTTTTGTATGATAATACGTAAGCATTAAACCGATCATCTAAAAGGTTCCTATAGTACCTTTTGTGATTATATCGTAAGCTATAAACTTTGAAGCAAACATTTGGAGACCGTTTTAAAGTTAATTCATTTTTGCACAAGTTTTATTTATTACAGTTTTTCATGGAGGGGTACATGTACTTCAAAAGGAGTTTCTTTAGTGCATTTTGTTATTAGAAGCTACTTTATATAATCCTTAAAGCAATTTTTAATAAATATTTAGGAGACTATTTAATTTAAATCAAACAGTATAGAGTGTTTTAAAGATAATTCAATTTTGGACAAGTTTTCCTTATAATAAACGTTGTTTATAGGATAACACAAAAGGTAAACAGGGTCTTATACTTTTTGTCGAGGTTTTAAAACTTATTAACTTTGGAGTAAAATATGAAAATTCCTTTTTCAAAGATAATTCAATTTTAGACAGGTGTTCTTAATGAAATTGTTTTTGTAGGATAGTACATTAGCCCTAAACCGATGCACTAGCAGTCCCTAAAGTACTTTTTTGTGAATATTTTGAAAACTACCAACTTTGTATCGGGTGGGCCTTAACTGTTATGGCGTTTTGTTTCGTTTATAAATCAAAAACCTGCAGAGGTACACAGACGTGGGGGGTGTCTTTAAAGGCACCATTTCGTGGAATTGTTAGTCGCCATGGATTCGTTCTCCGGAGCGCAACGTGCGTTTTGTGTTAGTGCGTATTATGCAAACAAGAGTTCTTGGTCCCAGCTCTTCAAGAATTTCAAGGCTACAATTCCAGGACCTGGTTGCAGCAGGATGGAGTCACTTGCTATACTACCACAGCCTCAATAGACCTGTTGAAAGAGATGTTTCCTGGAAAACTCATCTCACGAAGAGGAGACATTCAATGGCCCCCAAGGAGTCCAGATCTGACTTCGAATGGTTATTTTTTGTGGGGATACCTAAAATCAAGAGTGTAAGAAGATAATTTGACAACTGTAGAGCAATTAAAGCAAAAAATTGTGCGGGAAATCAACGCTATTTCTAGAGCAACTTGTCAACGAGTTTTTCAAAATCTGCGAGTCCGACAAGAATGTCAACAAACTGGAGGCGGTCATTTAGATAACATAATCTTTAAAAATTAGATGTTATTTAAATTTCCATTTTTTGTAGTTTTTAAATATATAAATTAAAAATTCCTATAATAAAATACTTATCTTTTTTTGGGTATTTTTAATGGTGTATTTTAAATTATACAATCTAAACGTTTCGATAACACTTACAGTTATCTTCGTCAGTAGTAATATTTGTTAAAAATTGTTAAAGATGTTGTAAACAATTTTATCAAAGTTGAAAAATTAAAACAAACATCAGCCATCAGTTTAAATTGTATAATTTAAAATACACTATTAAAAAAATCCAAAAAAGATAAGTATTTTATTATGAGTGATAATGGTGAAAGTTTAAATTTTCATAGTATCATATTATGTATGTTTAAAAAGGCAATGTAATTTCCGATGCAAGAAAAGGAGTCTAAAATTGAATTATATTTAAAAAGGTCTCTAAATGTTTGCTTCAAAGTTCATAGTTATTTTTTTTTATTGCATATTGAAACTACGCATACAGTTAAGGCCCACCCGATATAAAAAGTTGAGCAATCTTTCTTTAAAAATAATTTTGTTTTTTAATTTCTTATAATTTTTTGTAGGGCAATAAGCCTAAAACATACTATAATGATTTTCTAAAGTACATTTGATGAATATGTCGAAAACTACCAACTTTAAAGCCCTTTTTTAAAATCATTTAATTGTAAACGGTGTAGAGATATTTCCTACAAATAATTGATTTCTAGATCGTGTTTGTTTACGACAATTTTTGTAGAGATAAGTCCCAATAGCCTGATTTGTACAGGGCAGTAAAGTAAACTAGTGCTTTATGGGCAACCTTTGTCACTAAAATGTGTTTATCATATTATATGACTAGTAAATGTGCGAGTTTTAAAATTACTCCTGCGTATTACAGAGTGTTTAAAAAAAGCTGGACAAGACAAAGTTAGTATTTCTAATGGAACAACCTGTATATCATTCGATTTTTGGATTCTACGTGCAATTATAAAACTTTATATAGGTGCATTGACGATTAACCAAGAATAGACCTATTTGTTTACGATTGTATATGTCCCAATATAATGACAAACTGCCAGAAGATGGCTGCCACCATAGTTGATAACATCTTATTCTACTGATTATTATTGCAGTGTTTTTTCGAAGGTTGAGAAACTTGCACCGTTATTATTTGTTGTTTATAGTGATAATAAGCATAACTTAAGTTTTATACTGGTGACACAGTGCGTAGTATGTATAAAAATGAACTATTTAAATCGTAATCTTACATTCATCGGTAAGTAAATAAACCATAGACGTAACATTAATTATTTGCAAAGACCCCTAGTAAGCAAGAATTAGAAAATTCATATTTTGTCTGCTTATTAGCCGCGCAAATACTGTTCCTCATTTTACTACAACTTTTTAATAAAAAAAATACGTGATATAAGCGTTGTTTTTAATTGTTTATTGTTTGGTTACATTAACGTTAGCAATAACCATAGTCCCTCCAGAAATGTACGCCTATGTCGCTTTCAGAAAGCTATGTTATGTTGGAGCAAAACAATTCCTTACAAAACGATAAGGAATACTGGGTCTATTCTTGGTTAATCGTCATTGTATAGGTGCCATGCAAGTAAAATTTACGGTTTTTGAAATAATTCGATCCAAAAAATCGCATTTACAGTTATAACTTTATGGTTATGTACCATCCTGTGTTTTGTTAGGAAAACTTTTATATTTGGATCAAGGAAAGACCAAGCTTAAGCCTATGTTCTATAGAAGAAATATTAGAGATAAATGCTACATACTTCAAACGATTTTCTAAAGTACCTTTTCTGAATATATCGAAAACTATCAACTTTAAACCGAAATGTGTAGCCCTTTTTTAAAGATAATTTAATTGTAAACGGTGTAGAGATCTTTCCTGCAGATAATTTAATTCTAGATCGTTTTTGTTTATGACAATTTTTTTAGCGTAATAAATAAATGCCAATAGCCTATTTTACACAAGCGCTAAAGTACTTCTGTGAATATGTGAAAATGAATAAATTTTAAAGTAAAACGCGTAGAGACCGTTTATAGGGATTCTTCTCTTTATGAAGGTTTTTGTAGGATTAGAATAAGTCTCGAAAAAGCTACATAATATGAGACCCGAACGTACTTCTGGTGAGTATCTTATATAACGTATATATACTTCAAAAGAGTCCCTATAGTACCTTTTGTGATTACGTATATCGAAAACTAGTAACTTTGAAACAAACATTTAGAACCCTTTTTAAAGATAATTAAAGTTTAATAACATTTTTTTTGTATGATAATACATAAGCCCTAAACCGATCATCTAAAGAGTCATTGTAATGTCTTTTGTGATTATATCATAAACTATGAACTTTGAAGCAAACATTTAGAGACCTTTTTGAATATAATTCAATTTTAGACTCCTTTTCTTGCATCGGAAATTACATTTAATATTAATAGCAGCCTGATTTATGTTTTAATTTTTCAACTTTGACAAAATTGTTTACATCTTTAACAGTTTTTAACAAATATTACTACTGACGAAGATAACTGTAAGTGTTATCGAAACGTTTAAATTGTATAATTTAAAATACACCATTTAAAAAACCCAAAAATGATAAGTATTTTATTATAATATGATACTGTTATTTTTTGCAAAATTTTAACGCAAATCGTTGTGCGGGATGATCAAAAAATGAGTAAGTGGCTTAGATTATTGTATTTTACTAAACGGACATTCTAGATTACTTTAAGGTGGAAACTGAGGATATTTTTAATAGATTAGAATAGTAGTGGGTTTATCAAATTAGTTTTATTATAATCTTAGGAGAGAACTACTCGCGCCGGATCTAGACGATAAGTAGTTCAAAAATTTTCAAGATTTTAATATGTGTAATAATGGTGAAAGTTTACATTTTCATATAAAAGATTATTCTGGAATAACACAAATACAGGGATATTTCTATAAAGTTAAAGAACATTTCACTTCTTGTAGGTATATTTTGTTTTGCTGTCTTTTGAGCAAAGATGACATGTAAGCTGAGCACGGTGTGTCAGATGGTATTCGGTTAACGCCAAAACCAAATTGTTTATTATTCCGGGCTTGCATTGTTCGAAACAAGGATAACGCTCTATCCCTAAGACAGTATGGTTGTATCTTCTCGAAAACCAAATTGTTGAATGAAGTGGACGAGCTTTTGTGTTCACGAACTCAGCAGGAAGTTCTCTTTTACCCTTATTGTCGTGTATGTAGGTTCTTTTCAATAATTATACTCAGATGCACTCGATAAATGTATATTTTTGTAACACCTAAATGAATAATAATATACCATTCATAATAATCATTAGAGAGAGAAATGAAAGTACCAACCTTACATATCTAACACACATTTACGGTTCCCACTAGTGTTAAATTGTGATTTTTTTTTAAGTTTTGAAATAAGAGGAAATGCGGTGAACTAATGATCGCAGGTCACGTTTTGCCCAGTTCCTGATATGGGGCGCTACTGGCATTATTTTCAAAACGATAAGAGCATGGTTATTTCCCAACACACACCTCCAAGTTTTGTGTCTACATTGTTCTAACATCCAGTAAAGAGAGTATTTTCACTACATATTTACTGGGCTTGCTTGGTATATATTATTTGAAAGCACAACGTCCCCTGAGAGCCTCAAAATTTTCGTCAATTCCACTGTATAACATTTTTTTACAATTTTCAACAAATATATTCGTAACTGGGGCCAATTTATCAATTACTCTACGTTGCTCTCTTGTCCTTGTCATCGAACCGGATCTAAATCAAACAGAAACCTCACCTTGGACATCTTTAACCAGAATCTTTCAACATCAGTTCCGTTTGTAGGCAACACTTTATCAACATTTAGGTGACTTCTTTTGAAGCAGCCAGACAAATATAAGAGGCCTAACAGAGCCTTCATTTCAACAAAATGCGTAAGTTTTGCGTCTCTAGTTCTAGAAAAATCTTGAACAACTAAGCTGATCATTCTGTTTGCATATTCCACGAGTAATTCCGATATTTCTGTAAAAAAAAGGACCCCAACATTTATAGCTGTCCTTGCATTCGTACAATGCGGTACTAGAAAGATCAGTCACAATGTTAGAACGTTGGATTTCTGTTGGGAACAGGCTTCCTCCAAACCGTTTTTCTGTCTACTACGATAAAAGAAGGTACTCGAGTCGTTCATTTTCTTTACTATCAGACGAATCTGCGTCTTGCTCCGTGCCACTATTTTACAAGTTGAACTTCAACGCTATCTTCCTCAAATTCCGATTCCTCACCAATCGGATCTTCATTAGTTTCTACTTCTTTAAAGAGGCGCGCTAAGAGTGCCTGTTCTTTTTCATAATCTCCCATTTCCAGTTTTGCATTTTAAAGTACGCTTGTTAACCAATTCAAATATTAAATTATGAAAATTTACTTACTCTTCCAAAAATAAATGAAAGTTAAACATTCAGAAAAGCAACAGTTACAAAACGTCAACACTCCCACCGGGTCTGGCAGATTTTATCACCAAATAATATAAAAACTATCATACGTTTTATCCTGATACTTGGTAAGCTGATACTAGATACAAATGCATAAAGCTAATCAAAGCCGCAACGCTACGCACAACCCTCGCCCTTTAAAAATTACACCCAATCAGGCCAATCAGGCGCCGGGCCTGGTAGACTTAGCGCGAGTGCTAGAAAGTTATAGATTTTTGAAAATATGAAAAACAGTCCTAATTAAAAATTGACCAAACATTGAAATTGTGCTATAAACAGCAATTATTATAATATGCCCTTTTGTTTATTGTTACAAAATGAACTCAAATTAAACTGATAAGCACACTGATATACATAAAATAATAATAATAATATTTATTTATACCATTTATAAAATAAAATTTATTTGATAACGTCAAGTATGATACAAACAATAATCAAAGACTGCAATAAATATGATAAAACAAACAGAAGCATGTACTCATCAACAGTATAAAAGCAATGATCTAATAGATACTTTTTTATTGTAATTTTAAATTTATGTCACGACTTAATTTATTATGATTTAAATTGTTAGAATTATTTTGCTAACAGAATGCCTATTTCATGAGAGATTCGGCACATCGCAACACGTATGGCTGCCCACCTGTCACAGTTTTAAAGTTCGCATTGTGTAGGTACTATTTTGGACAAAAGTAATGTCCCGGCATGTGGTAGGCAACACACATTCCACCTTTCCGATTCCACTCGAAAATATTTAGATGGAGAAGGGATACAGTCATTCAATAATGTGTAAAGGTAGCGTGTTAACTGCAAAGATTGCCGCAAAGCGCGCTTTCACGTATTACCTGTTCAGCTTATACAAGTGGTAACCTCTTTTAGTAGGTATACAAAAATTGGAAAAATATCACAATTTGTTTGAATTCAAACACGCAAATAACTAATACGATTTTAAATTTGCTTTTCTACCAAAATAATATTCAAATACTCCAAATGGTTGAAAATTCTAACTTTCATTCTTAAAACCTTCATATCTTTATGTAATCTACTTTTTTGCGCGACTATGCTCTATCTGGTTGTTTACCTCGTCTGTTTCCACGACTGTAAGTTTTGTTTACTAGTTGCTAAGAATTAGTACAACGGTAAGTATTTTAGCGTTCTAGAACGGTAAGTAAATTTATTCAATTTTAAACAAGTCCCTAGCATCAAAACTAAGCGAGTTATGACGAAAATAAAGTTGGTTGCTATTTTTTCGGTGATAAATGTGAAAATCACCCCTATAATTACCACCCCAATTGAAAATAATCGTTACCACTTTAAAATTCACTTTATTTATACTTGTAATATGCTCTAGAAGTTTGACCTGTTTAAAGTGCTTAGTTTTGAAAAAAATTGAGCTTGAAGCGTAAAGAACATTTTTGTAATTTTGCAAAAATTGCCTTTTCTTCAAAATAACTCAAAAACTATGAGTACAAAATTGTAGGTTTTGCTTTTCTGAAACTTGTTGTTTTTTTTTCTGAAGGATAAAAATTGATCGTTTAAAGTTTGCATATATTAGTAAATAGTAACTTGTTGTATTTAACTTGTAATTAGTAACTTGTATGTAAGCATTTTAAACCGGTCAAACTTGTAGAGCATATTACAAGTTACATAAATTAAATAAAGTGAATTTTAAAGTGGTAACGATTATTTTCAATTGGAGTGGTAATTACGGTTTTTTTTCACATTTTTTTTGTCGCCGAAAAAATAGGGACCAACCTTATTTTCGTCATAACTCGCTTAGTTTTGATGCTATGGACGTTTATAAAAAAACAATAATAAAGGTTTTTTTCAAGCACTTTAAAAAATGTTCCTTAAGTTTTCCCCGAAAAATGCATTTTGGTTATTTCACGTTGAAACTTTCAATTTTAGCGTTTGAGGATTAAGAACCAACCTTCAACCTCCGTTTGTTTGGGTTAATCCACCATTCTTTTTGTTTTTTTATAAGCTACATTTTAAATAAGTGTAATTTTTTTTACAAAATAGTTACTTTTTGAGTTATTTGCGAAAAACCGCCTGAAAACGTTTTTTTTTTTTTGGTTGAAAAATTGACACCTTTACTCACGAATAAGTCGAAAAGTATGACTTTCAGGAAAAACTTTATAACAAAACTTGCCTAGAATTAGTCAATCTATCCATTCCCGGATTATTTTCAATGAAACATTTTTCATTCCCGAGAAGGGGTGGCATCTACCCCCCAGGGTAAAAGCAACCTCCGGTACAGGGTCAACTTTCAAGTAGAGGGTAAGCAGAACCTAAATCCAAATCGGTGGTGTTTGGCAAAATTCTACAGTATCACCGTATTCTACCTGCAATGACTAGACTATACCTGACTACGAAATTGTCAAACAGGGAAACGCGTGACTGGTCGCATTGATCGAGATGCTAGTAACAAAATAGCAATACGCATCATATAAGGTATCCTGTTTAAATATTATGTATTTTGAAATTACATAAAAATAAATAGACTACATATTCAATTAAGGTAATATGTATTCTAAATCCATTAGTATAATTAACTGATAGTGATCGATATAGTAATATCTCGATACAGATGTTTGCGAGATAACGAGGTAAGGATACATTGCCAAATACTAATTAGTTCATTGTGAATTACTCGTTGGAGTGATCACGTTTAATTTTTATCCAGTTGTGTTCAATTTGTGACATGCCAAGGCGTCCGGGGCAAATCGATCTACTTTAGAAATAAGGGGGATGATAACTGAATTATGGGAGGTTGGAGTTCCCATTTCCCAAATAGTCGAACGAGTTGATTTATCGATGAGTTAATTTCAATAAACACAGTGTCGTTAAAAGTAACCATTGGAGGGGTTTGAATCAGATTGGTTTTAAACCAAAGTTGTTCAATTCTACGTTGTTTAGTTGTAACAAACCCTTTTGTGGTATTAAGAAAGTTTCTGTGCGCGAAAGATATAAGTACTCGTTTTTCAGGCTTACCGCACCATACCTTGAAAGCTAAATAAAAGCAAAACCACCCGATCAAATCGCATCAAATTTTATTCTAAATTGTTAGTCTAAATTTGTTTTTTGTAAATGCTAGGGTAGACACATTTTCTTCACTGCGACTTTTACGTATCCTATTTTTTGACGCGACAGGTTGAACATTGCCGGTTTCTCGCAATATTTCTGCCAATGTTTTCAATACTTTCTTTTTCTACTCATCGTGCTAGACATGTTTGCTGAATTTCCCATACAAATTCACGTAGGGTTTAAAAAACGTAACAGAATGGATTTCAAAACTATTCTCATTATGTTACTTATTTTACACCGAACACAATTATGAAAATCAAATGCTCGTGCGACCTTCCATTCCGAAAAATTCATTGTGTTACAAAATTCAGTTAATTATTCTAATGGATTTATAATACATATTACCTTAATTGAATATGTAGTCTATTTATCTTTATGTAATTTCAAAATACCTAATATTTAAGCAGGATACCTTATATGATGCGACCAATCGCCCGTTTCCTTGTTTGACAATATCGTAGCCAGGTATAGTCCAGTCATTGAAGGTACAATAAATTGAAAGTTCAACGTAAAATAACCAAAAAACAAGCCATTTTTCGGGGAAAACTTAAGGAACATTTTTTAAAGTGCTTAAAAAAGCCTTCATTTTTTTTATAAAAGTCCATACCATCGAAACTAAGCGAGTTATAACGAAAATAAAGTTGGACCCTATTTTTTCCGGCGACAAAAAAACCCTAATTACCACCCCAATTGAAAATAATCGTTACCACTTTAAAATTCACTTTATTTATGTAACTTATAATATGCGCTAGAAGTTTGACCGGTTTAAAGTGCTTACATACAACAAGTTACTAGTTACAAATTAAATACAACAAATTACTATTCCGAATATATACTTTAAACGGTCAATTTTTATCCTACAGAAAAAAAAAAAAGTTTCAGAAAAGCAAAACCTACAATTTTGTACTCCACAAAATTTTGCGTATCATTAATAGTTTTTGAGTTATTTTGAAGAAAAGGTAATTTTTGCAAAATTACAAAAATGCTCTTTTCACTTCAAGCTCAATTTTTTTCAAAACTAAGCACTTTAAACCGGTCAAACTTCTAAAGCATATTACAAGCATAAATAAAGTGAATTCTAAAGTGGTAACGTTTATTTTCAATTGGGGTAGTAATTAGGGGGTGATTTTCATATTTTTTATCGCCGAAAAAAATAGGGACCAATTTTATTTTCGTCATAACTCGTTTATTTTTGATACTAGGGAGTTTTCTAAAAAAAAACAAAAATAAAGGTTTTTTCAAGCACTTTAGAAAAGGTTCCATAAGTTTTCCCCGAAAAATGCATTGTTTTTTAGTTATTTCACGTTGAAACTTTCAATTTTGGGGTTTGACTAATAAGAACCAACCTTCACCAAGCTATTACTTGTTTGTATTGGGTCTATAGACACCATAACTAACCTACCATTCTTTTTATTTTTTATAAGCTACATTTTTAATAAGAATGATTTTTTGGATAAAATACTTACTTTTCGAGGTATTGACGAAAAACCGCCTGAAAACGTGTTTTTTTTTGGTTGAAAGATTTTACTCTTTCACTCGCGAATAAGTCGAAAAGTATTGACTTTCAGAGAAAAACCTTATAGAACAAAAGTTGCTTAGAATTAGTCCATCTATCCATTATTGGCAAGTTATACGGGAAACGGTCATTGGCTGGACTAGTATAAAAATCTTAACGTCTACGGTATAATAGGAAAAGAAACATAAACAAAACTACTGTAACCTAACAAAAATAGATTACATAAACGAAACTACTGTAACATAGCAGAAAAAAAATTGCATGAGCCGGGAATCGAACCTGCGCAACCGCGTGTCAGGCGACTACTGTACCGCTATACCAATCCGCGGTTCTCCATTTTGACGTTGAAACTGTTATTTAAACCATTTATTAGAACGCATCAATTCCCGTAGCTCTAATTTAATTCTATTACTACAATATACATAATTAAAACTGTTAGTATTAAAAATTAGTATTTCAAATATTCCATCTCGTTATTTCTTAAAGATATGGAGGTTTTAAGAATAAAAGTTAGAATTTTTAACAATTTGGAGTATTTGAGTATTATTTTGGTAGAAAAGCAAGTTTAAAATGGTATTAATTATTTGCATGTTTGAATTCAAACAAATTGTGATTATATTTTTCCAATTTTTGTATACCTACTAAAAGAGATTACCACTTGTGTAAGCTGAACAGGTAATACGTGAAAGCACGTTCTGCGGCAATCTTTGCAGTTAACACGCTACCTTTACACATTATTAAATGACTGTATCCCTTCTCCATCTAAATATTTTCGAGTGGAATCGGAAAAGTGGAATGTGTGTTGCCTACCACATGCCTATTTTACAGTGTAAAATTAAACAAAATAACAAAAACGTAGAGCAACATTTAAACTAAAACTTAAAATAATATTTGCCGTGTAAGTTAGCATAGTACCATTCAATAAAAAAAAATAAATAACTGTTACACTGGTCCAACTAACCTCCCCACTCAAGGATAGTTGGATCGCCTTGGGCAGGAGAGTCGAACCTGCGCCTTGACGGCTAGATTGTTACTTTTTATTCTCGATGGTCGTTCGGCAGGTTTGACGAAGTGATTCGTAACTCGTACATCTTTCATGCAGCCAACTAACCTCCCCACTGAAGGATAGTTGGATCGCCTTGAGTAGGAGAGTCGAACCTGCGCCTTGATGGCCAGATTGTTACTTTTTCTGCAGGATGGTCGTTCCGCAGGTTTGGCGAAGTGATTCGTAACTCATACATCTTTCATGCAGCCATTAATACACATTGAAGCCAGTCCTATTTCATCTCGGTTTTTCGGTAGCCCTTGCCACATTAATTGTTCTTCGTCCTCTTCAGAATCATTGAGAACCATTTCTTCAGATTCTTAACGATTCGGATAGCCCTCTACTTCGCTTTGCTGAGTTTTGTTTATTTGGTCTTTTGTCGGCTTCTTTCTTCCTAGGGAGTTTTCTTTTAATGGTGATGTATTTTTCTATAGAAAGAACATCAGTTATTTGTCGGCGAACCTTATTCACCGCACAAGTAACAACTGGCACTGGGGAAAATACATCTAACGCTTTTCCAGGGGTAATCTCTGTCATCGTGATTCATTTTTCAAGAGTGCTATTCTGTTCAATCTGATGTCCAGGGGTGCCAGGTTACGATGATTCTGCTCGTGGCTCAGGTACTAATTGTTGGGTATCTGATACAACGGGTTTGACCGTATATGGCATCAAGAAAGCGTGTTCAGGAATAGCACTTATATTAAAGAGCATTAACCTGGTCGACCTAAAGCCTGACACTGCGTTATGCACTGTTGCAGACTTCTCTCATGCGTCGCCCAACAGCTTTCCAAAATTCAACCTACTCAGTTTCCGATCTGCCTGATTTTTATGAACAACCAACAGACTTCCTAATTGTGACTCTTTCAAGATTTAAAAAAAAACATCGACCTAAATGTTCTACAAAGTGTGTGGTGTGTGGCTGTAAACAGAAAAGTATTATTTCGTGTTCTTCTGCAAAATGCAGGACTCGATATTCGTAGTGTGAGATGAGTGTCAATCTAAAATTAATAACACAGTTCCAGGCGGTTACTGTGAAAAAATGGGTTTTCAATCACTCGAATAATATTTCCTCCTTTTATCCAGGACCGGTTTCGTCACAGTTCAATATATTCCCAGGTATGTCAAATAACGAATGTTCGTTTAAAGTGTTGTCAGGTGCCTCAAAATACTTTTGTACGATTTCCCTAAATATTTCTCAGACACCCGTGACTAAAACATTTTCAGCTTTTCGCACTGCAATATCAGATCTTCCGAGAAAGGAATCCACCCATTTTTCCGGCTTTACCTAAACATTAATAGCATTATAATTTGTAAAAGACAGTATTTATTTTTTTATTTACCTTCATTATTATTAAACGCCTTTGTTTATTCCTATACTCACAGCCGGTTTAGATGCCATTTGTCTAACTTCTTCCCTTGTAGGCGAGAAACCATTCTTTTGGAATTTTTTTATGATTTGCCAGTTTGCGCCGAACATTGAATCTGGGCCTAGACTACTGCTCTTCTTCGTGCTGTTGCTTTTTAATCCACCTACCTATATTGTCGACTAACCGCAATTTGAAATTCTGATGGAGTTTTTACACCCCATCTCGCTGGTTACGGGTTAAATTAGACAAGTAAATGTTAACAAAAATGCGTGCTAAACTCATTGTCCTTTAAAAGAACTAACAAATATATTTTATAACTTTAATTAGGTAAATGGTGAATTAATGTGGTGTACAATTAATTGGTTGTAACTGGAAGTTCAGAAGATTTGCTTAAATTTTTGTAAGCATAGAACTTAAATGAATAATAAGATGAATATTAAACGCTTTAAGTATATGCATGTTCAATTGGGACAGTATTACGAAATAATGAAGCTCAAATATACTTAAAGCTTTCCTCTACGTGTAAGCGAAGACTGGGGTTTAAAGGTTCGTGTAAAAAACATTGTGTGACTTCATTACTGAAAGGGAAATATTTTGGCTTGTGAAACAAAAATCAAAGTTCAAACAGAATATTATTACACCATACCTACCTTGACATATATTATAGTGCTTGTGTATATCGTGAAGGAGATGCCTGATATTCAATTTTTTGAGAGACTTTATCTTTTTTTATATAATATTGAAATAAGTCGTTGGTCGCGTGCTGATAATAGATTTAATTTTTAAAATTCATTAAAATTACTGATAAGAGTAAATAAATTGTGTCGGAACTCGACCATTGAAAATATATTGTACATAGTATTAGCACTAGATTGCAGGGCCGATAGGACTATAAGAGATTTCAATATATATGTCTATGGCATCATACAATAAATTTGTTACAATTGTACTTAATGTTTAATTTGAATTTGGGTAGTCAGATTTTATCCTGGTGTGTATTTATTCTATTTATTACAGATCAATTATATTAAGTTAGAACATGAACTAACTTAATATATAATAGGGTATAAAATTTCCACTTACATTTAAATTAATTTTGACATAGATATTCTATATTTCTGACCGTTAATTCACAAGAAATTAATATAAATATAAATTTTTCAATTTCTCAATTATTTTATTTTTAAGTGCTGAATGGTATAATTTAACATTAAAATTTGTCATTGTCGCTTAAGTAGAGGAAACGTTCAGAACACTAGTATATTATTAACTCAGTTAACAAATCAATTAGAATATAAATTAATATTTATGACTACAGGTCAGAGATTGTTTTAATTAAATTAACCAAGTTCGAAACAGAACTGTACATTGATAGGTAGATTTGAGTAACCTTATAATATTATATCGGAGGAATTAAAAGTAAATTATATAGTGATTTCATTTACAGTTAACATTTTATCGATGCATTGAACCTTCAATAATAGTATTAAATAATAATAACTTTTAATAGAGTTGACGATTTAAATTATATTTAAAGTAATATTGAGATAGCTCGATTCACAATTTAAATTAAAGGAACTTCACCAGAATTGAACAGGGTTAATTTTTATTCGATATTGCATATAATTGTGTCAATAACTGATATTGGAAATGAGTTTGAGCATTTTAGAAGTAAAATTAGTGTTATTTATTTTGTTTATTATAATTTAAACAATTCCTATTGAGTTTAACTTATTACAACCATATATAAAGGAACTAAGAAGGTATCATTACAATTTGTCGACCAAACTGAAGGCATAGTTTTCACTCAATATTACATTCAATTTATCTTCCAACGTGTCGGCATAAATTTCCTTTTTCATTACAATTCGATGCCCAATGTGGTGGTAAGAGTTTAAGTAGCACTTTAAATCTTAACTGTTAAATAGCTACATTACAATTTGGCTCGAAAGTAGGGCTATATATATATATATATATATATATATATATATATATATATATATATTCGTGAATACTACTTTAAGATTGTTTATGTGTAGGTTATAGGGCCGCCAAAATATAGAAGTCTTGACATCGTGACTTCATATACTAAAGTTATTTCAGCGTACCTGTTTTTCAGTTTTGATTAAGAATTCATGTAAAATAGTACATTTTGGAATTAAGACTCTTCTGATTTGCGATTTATAATTTATCATTTAGAAATAAACAATAAAATAAAATTTAAACAATGAAGAATTAAAAAATATAGCGTATGATGTCTCAAACGTTACGAAATTTATTTAGTAGCTTGTTTATTCTAATTTTATTAAGAAAATTGTATGCATAACTTTAAATGGTAATGTGAAAGCTTAATAACTACGTCCGAGCAACATTTTTGGTTGTCATTGACATTATTCGTGTACCAATCATTTTTGCAACCACCAATAGAAATTTTGGGTTACAAAAAATTCGCGGAGATTGAGTAGAGCATACAGTTTTAAGCCAACGCTATTGTGGAACCTTATTATTTTTGTCACTGCATTTCTTATTCGCTCCCCCGTCCTTGGTTTTCTTGTTCGAGTGCCAACTTTCAATGGAATTGAAATACAAAACTGAAATGTGTACAGTATGTTCTTTATTACCAAATAAAGCTTGGGTTGTTAACTAGCCAAATCACCGGATAACTTTTGAAGCTATGGGCAAAAAGGTTTCTAAGTAAGCTCGTCAGTCAAAAACTTTTTTAGGCGAATTGATAGAATAGAACGAAATAGAAACTTTTATTTAACATTCAAAAATCCAAAAAAAAAGAAAAATAAAAAAACAACTTTCATATTTGTGGAGATATTTATGTACCAATACTTGGGCTCAATGTTGCCCAAAAATCAAATTTTGTTGGAGTTCCGTAAAAATTGCTCTGCTCGGTAGACAGCAAAATTCTTTAGCCTGTGAGTGCTGGTCAGCATGTGGGCTCAATACTGCCCTAAAATCTATACACCAATTTTGTCGAGGTGGGAAAAATTGATTCCCTGGATGCCAATTTCATTTGGGTCAATGCCAAAAATCTAAATTTTCTATCAGTGTTGGTTAGCATTTGGGCCGAATTTTGGCTAAAATATATATTTATACACTGATTTCGTTAAAGTCGCAGCAAAATGGATTTGCTCGATGACCAACAGCTAAATTCTGTGGCCCATGAGTGATCATCATTTTGGCCAAATGTTAAAAATCTATATTTTCACACCACTTCTGTTGGGGTCGCGGCAAAATTGATTTACTGAGATCTATATTCTGTAGTACCATGCGCGTTGGTCAGAATTTGGACTAAACATTGCCCAAAATCTACACTTCTACAATTTTATTGGGGTCGTGGCAAACTTAATTTTCTTTAATGGTCCAGAGCCAAATTTTATGGTCGATAAGTGTTTGCCATCATTTGGGCCGAAGTTTGCTTCAAACATACAATTATACACCAATTTCGTAGCGGCAAACTGAATTCACTCAATTATCCATAGCTGAATTATGCGCCTCATAAGTGTTTATCAAAATTTGGGCTGAATGTTGCTTTTGAAATACTAATTTCATTGGGGTTGCGGAAAAATCGATTGTCTTGATGACCAAAAGCTAGGAATAAAACAGCTTCCGGTCATTGCGTTCGATTATACACACATGTGTGTTGTTCACGACACCAACTTTGCTGCAACTTACGGTTTTTTTTGTGTCAGCTTATTTGGTCTCATAAAATGTATTCATTTTGTGATTATTAACATTTTTTGACAAAATAAATTGGCATAATTAATTCGAATTTTAAAACCAATTGCCATAGTCTTCACAGCTGTCATTGTCGTGACCGTACATACCGGCTTTATAGCATTGATCGTTCACTCTCAGCGCCCTCGTCGTCATCAACGCTCTTACACTCATCGTTGTCATCGCTTTCACAGTCCACGTTTTCATCTTCTGCGTCATCACCGTTTTTATCATCATTATCGCCCTTGTGATCCTTATCATCCTTATTGTCCTTATCATACCTATCGGCCTCTTCTACCGTACCGTCCTAAGCGTCCTTATCGTCCTCAATGTTCTTATGGCACCTATCCTTCTTCCTTATCGTTATCTTCCTTTGTATTTCTCGTTTCTTCTGAACGTATCCGTGATCGTCCTTCTTCTTCCCATATAGTCATTCGTCCCCATATCGTCCTTAACGTCTTTATCATAGTTATCCTCTTAACGTTCTCTATCGTACGTATCGTCATTATTTACCTTAGCAACTTTTTTGTACTTTTCCCCTCCATCGTCCGTATCCTATACTCTTATACTATATTGTCCTTTTTGTCTTTAACGTTCTTGTCGGTTTCCCATCCATATCGGCCGGGCCTTTATTTCTCGTCCTTCTCGTTTTTCTCTCTTTTATCGTTCCGCTCTGTTCATCATCTTCCTCGGACTCCTTGCTAATGTTCTCGTTCTCGTCGTCGTAGTCATCATCTTCATCTTTGTCTTCTTTTCCCCCCATTTTGTGTTTGCACGTTACAAAAAACATGAATACTGAAAGTAAGTTATGAATAAAGGTTTTCGATGCTACGAATAAAATTACAGTTCATGTTCCATTCATAACAATATAGCCAGTTCATCACCAACCAAATCATTGCACGCTCCAAATAAACCATTACTTCACAAATTTCATATACCGATTTACAAATGGTGTTCAATAATATAAAAACTCCACATTTAATAATTAAAATACATATATTTCGGGTTATAATCATGTATTTTTGTTTGTTTTTTTTTCCAGCTTTCTAAAAAATATAAATAATAATATACGAATATAAACCAATAAAGTTATGAGTGATAGTCGTGAGTTTTTAATGTTTTATTATCAAAATAACACGATCATTCTTTTACCAACAAAAGAGACTTTTATTACCGCGCAATCAAAATGGTCTCTCATATATACATATCATATCGTAGTAATATAATTAATGTAGGTAATTCAACAAATGTTTAGTATTTCTAATACACAGAAATGCATTTTGTGGAGAAAGGGGAGTCTAGTGGTGCTAGTAGACGGGTAAAAATATTTTTCTAAAAATGGAGCGTTCGATTCAAAAACGTGTACTTGCTATATATTCTTAAAAATTCCAAAAATTTGGTTGTTTTGAATATCTTAAATACCCGTTTTGCAAATAACTTTTTTATTGTATCCTAAAAATTACAACAAAATGATTAGTTTGTTGATTTAATCTACATGAGCAGCATTGATTGTAAATAATTTGCAATAATTTCGATTTCAATTTGAATATATTGCATCATATGAATAAATATAAATAAATAATTTGGATTGTTCAGTCTAAACATTTAATTTGTAGCAAATACAAAAATTGTTTTGTTACTATGGAAGTATACATTTTTTATTTTTGAATTTAATAAAGGACACAACAAGATATATAAACAATTAGATATTTTGTAAATATTAAAAATCTTGTACGTGCTTTCTTAAAGATTTCGACCGTGGAATGATATTTACAATGGAAGCAAACTGTACGAAAAGTATACACATATGTGAGCAACGTCTAATTCTAAGCGGAATAATCGTGAACTGAAAATACCCAAACTTCTGTTTTCGATCAATCTGACGCCCAATTGGTATATGCCCCTGTATATGTATGAGCAAAAGTCTCTGAAAAAACATCTTGGGATAGAACCCATTACCTCCCGTTGCCATTAGATAATACGGAAAAAGAAACTGTAGAACAACTGTAATTTACTTAACATACTTTATAATACAAAGTAACTCCGTTTAAGTTACCAAATAATATTAAATTATTGTAATACACATTAATTACTGAAATGGTTTCTGAGTTAATTACTAACATAAAAGTAATAAATTATTGAAAACACGCACACGTACACACACTCAAACACGTTCACACGCTTAAACGCACACACACACACGCTCACCTACACACTCACAAACACGTACACGCTCAACACGCACGCGCGTTTCATTTCTTAATTCTGGTACAGGTCTTTGCTTGTCATTCATACGCAAGTCAATTTCTTCTTGTAACTCATAAAACCGCTGTAAATATCTTCCACGACAACCTTCTGACTTGGCTGAAGTATACATCGTCATAACATCGATAATATTGGGACACATAAATGTTGTTGATGAATGAAACAGTGAATTATAATTAAATCCTCTCTTTTAGAGCCGTTACTAGTTTTGTTGTTGGATTCTATTTTATAGCTCCCTTTTCTTTACCTATCATACGAGGTGCTCCATCAGTTGATATTCCAGAAAATATTTCCAAAAATCCAAGTTGTTTTCGCATAAACACTTTTCAGCGGCATGGAAATTATCTCCTCCTGTTGTTGTACCTTTTAAACTTATCAAAATTAACATTTCTTCAGTTACGTGAAATCGTTCATTTACTCCACGAAGGAACACTACTAGCTGAGCTGAGTATGTTCTTTCGTCAAATGACAAGGAAAAATGTTTGAAATCTCGAATTCTGTCGCGCAGTTTTAAGAAAGAGAACAAATTAAATGATCAGTATTTTAACTTTATGGACTTTGCCGTGATAATAATAGACGGCCAGTAAAGTCAATTAAATTATTAAATGGTCTATGAAAATAATACTAAGTTAGTAAGATAAAAACCAGTTAGTTAAAGTAATAAATGATCAGTAAAATATGAAACGAGCGATAAAATTAATAATCGCTCAGTGGGTATTAATAAACCATGGTTAAAATACTAGTCGTATTTATTTCGTATGAATGTCAAAGGAAAATGAAAAACAAAATATAATCTGAAATGTATAAATGAAACAATAGCAAAACACAACTTAATAAAGAAAAACGCCACATCGTTATATCATCATAAAATAGATAGTGATGTAATCTGAGAATAATTATACATGCCCTATTGGACAAGAAGTGCCTGCCTTGCTTTGGATGGTCGACCACGTCGTCTTTTTATTCCAATTGCAACCGATTTAGCTTCAGCGGGTGGGGTTCCCTATTTCAGCCTTATTGCAATACCCACTATATGCTTGCAAATTAATTTTTTGAAAAATCCTGGGCAATTGCAAGTGCTTTCAATACATTTGATTGGATCATTCGGGAGCGTAGTAGTCCAAATGTTGAAAGCGACAGTTTTAAATTCTTCATAAGTGGAAAAACTCGCATTGAGAGTTTCATCTAAATCTGTAACTTCAATACTTTCGCCAGTAGGAATGAAATAAACTTATTATTCCGATGTAACATGTAAGACGATTTTCTTTTTTTTACTAGCCGATTCATAAGCTTCGGTCCATAAGCGTAAGTTTAGCGTAGGAACTACATGCATTGTCTTTGCATTTGCAGTGTACTGAAGAGACCAGGTATTGATGTATTCCTTGAGAGCAATTGCAACCCGAGATAAAGGCAATATTTCGCACAAAGTGTTCTCATCTTTAATCACTGTTGAAAGACTCCATGGCATTATTTGTAGATGGTACCAGCTTTTAAACACCTTCAAACCAGTTTGGATTACTTTATAACCATTCACGTTGAAGATATTCCATAAATCGTTTTAGCTCGCACTCCCATTTGCACAGATGTGACGCCTTCTCAAAGAGATCCTTACTATTGCTTAGTTGTAATAAGCCAATATCTCTCAATATTTCATTTCGTTTCTCCTTTGAATGCACTAACTGTTCTGGTTTCTTTTGGACGCATTTTTTCATATGTGCCCAACACATTATTATTGTAACCTCTGGTCCAAATACATTTTGATACTTTTAGCAACATCACAAACGAGGTATTTTGGTTTCATTGACTTTTGTATATTCTGATCGGTAGATTTAATTGTTTTAAACAAAAATATAAAATCTTTAGTTTGTTCTGTGCTAGCCCAAGAACATAAAACATTCGATCTCGGTCTGTAGTCCTCTACAGTAATACAGGAAAACCTTGCCACACTATTTGTATGTCGCATCAGCTTATATGTGGTGCGCGTTATAGAACAACTTCAATAAGTTTTTGGTGGAAACAAAAAATCGAAAAAAAGGTTGTTCTTCATATACCACTTGATAAGAAACAACAGATGCCGCATCCACATCATCAGTAACTTTTGAATGTTCTAAACAAAAATTTTCCAACTCGCCTAGGCTTATAACATTAGACCCATACTTCATTTTTCTTAAACAACGACAAGTAATTATTAAGCGCTGTCCTACTTGGTAATCTTCTTAATATATAAAAATGAATTTTTGTTTTTAAAAATTATTAATTTTTGTTTTTAAAAATTATTAATTTTTGTTTGATCGTATTTTATGCGCTGCCGTAACGTTCATCCGATTGCGATGAAGCTTTGGCAACTCATTGCTTGCACTTGCGCGAAGGATGTAGCCATAAACGATTTTTTCATATTAGCCCCCCATACTACACTATTCATCCGATCGCCATAAAAATTTGGGAAGTTGAGTACACTCTCACGAAGGTTTCTGGCATACACAATTTTAAACATCGGCCCCCCAACGGGGGCCTCATATGCATAAATCCGATCGCCATAATACTTTGGGAAGTTGTTGAGTACATTCTCGCGATGGTTTCTGGCATAAAAATTTTAAATATCGGACCCCAGGAAGAGGGCCTTATATACATGATACAACATTCATCCGATCCCCATGAAACTTTGGGTAGTTGTTGAGTACACCCCTCGAAGGTTTCTGGCATAAAAATTTTAAATATTGACCCCTTAGGGGGCTCCTCGTATGTATAATAATTTATCCGATGGCCATGAAAGGGAGAGGGAGAAAATGTTTATATTTGAGCGCAGCAAAGCGCGCCGAGTACTGCTAGTGTAATAATGTTTTTTTTATTAAAATAGCAAGAATCTTTGTGGCTTTTATTTTTAAATCAAAGTTAAATAGAGGCTTGATTTCCTCTTTTGATTCATTGGATATTTGATTGGATTTCGCCCTTGTAACAATTACATTACACGTATGGGCTTGTTGAGATCTATAAATGTACCTCACTTGTGATTGAGGAATAATGTAGGTACACACCTGCAGCGCATTGCTCTCCTCTTTTTTTAACTCTGTTACATCGAAAAATTTCCGATACATTTCCTTCTGTGTCTACGTTTTTATAAGCAAAACTCCATATATGCTCCATTTGGATTTGCAGTCTCTGCAGAAGCCTTATCTCGAACACGTTCTTTATTTTCCATTGCTTATCTATTTTCTTCCACCTTTTCTGTTTACATTCACTTTCAGATATTGTTTCGTATTGTGGTACATCTCCCATATCGAACCGTTACAAATAAGCTATTGCATACTGGCCATTTAATAATTTTTACTGCCCATTACAATCACAATACTGAACATACCGTGAAAGCATTCATTAATGTCCAGAAAAAATTACTTTCCACTGCCTAAGAAATCAACCTTTACTTCAAGTTACTTTAACATGATACTGAAGTTGGCCAAATTAAATGACCTACATAATTTAAAATTGTTTTTAATGTTTATTAGTAAAGTAATTTTGTTTTCTTTAATTTTTTGTACAAGATTACAAACAAATAAAGGTGATATAATAACAATAATAATTTGTAATGTTTTATTAATTATCTTACAATTTTAGGAAACTGGCGTTTTAGCTCTAAATTATATGCTCTATATGACCTCCATTAGTATTTAAGCCAGCATCTATTCGTCTTTTCATATTGTTAACACATTTTGTAACTGGTCTTGAGTAATGTTTTGAATCGCAGCTGTAATTGCATTTTTTAAATCATCTACAGTATACAGAGAGAGCTACCATATTTTTTAAGTGCGCAAATAAAAAGTAATCAAGTGACGTTAAGTCCGGCGATCGTGGGGGCCATAAGCCTCTACTAATAATTCATTCGTTATAGAACTCCTCTAAATAGGCATAAATTCGTGCTGCAGTATGAGCAGTTGCATTATCATGCTGATAATACCCGCGCACTATTTCATCACCGTGAAGTTGATTTACGTATTTAAAAATAATCTATAACGTTCAGCTGTAACAGTTTCATTAAAAATTACTTTACCAACTATAGGTTGCAATGGAGCTTGTACAAATTCACCAGGAGCCTCATCACACCAAACCCTATAATTTTGTGAAGGTATGTAACCCGTTAGATTAAATCACTTTTCATCACTAAAAAATGATATATCTAGCATTTCATCATTCCTCACATTGTTATTAAACCACTGGCAGTAGTTCATGTGTGTCTCGCAATCAGGAGACAGTAATTCATGCTTTACAGTTACTTTGTATGGACGATAATGTAACTTGTTTAAGTGCTTTTCGACACGGTCCATAACTTAAGCCTAAAATGCATAAAATTATTAATTATTATCCTAGTAAAAATAATAATTAAAAGTTTGTACCTGTTTGCTGCGATAATTGCCGTAAAGATTTTTTAGGACTACGATCTATGCGCACACGTATATCATCAATCAGTTAAAATAGATTACGTCTAGATGATTTACACTGCCTGTAGTTCGAAAATGTTCAATAAATCTGCGATTATGTCTGCTTATGTTGTCGTAATCAAATTCATTATTAGGGAAATGATTTACTACTTCTTCTATACACAAAGCATCTGAATAAATTCATCCACCATTTTCATTTTGCTGCCCATTTCGAAAATAAGGTTCCAAAATAAATTGGTTTTCTTGCAGAGAGTAAGCCATTGCTTAATCTAAATATTTTACATTTCGGTTAAAGGGTTATTTTTTGTTTATACTTTTAAACGTTTTTGTAAATAACAGTCTTAAAAAAGACTAATTAAACAATAATAATAATGTAACAAACAACTTACACTCACGTACCACACAAAATTAAAAAACACCGAACGCGTTTCGATAGGTACGCTATCATCATCAGCGGTCGACTAGCTATCGAAACGCGTTCGGTGTTTTTTAATTTTGTGTGGTACGTGGGTGTATTTTGTTTGTTACAGATCCTGCCACAGTTCCAGTGTTCCAGATTTTTCAAATAATAATAATGAAATTAAACGAATACTAATACAAAACACCAAAAATAGCACTCTCAATTCCCTAACACATTAAACTAAAAATGTCAAAAATGTAATATTAAGCAGCTAATTTTATAGTATGGACTAAAGTTTTGATGTCTCTAGTGGAAAATAATATCGTTTGGACATCTATTTATGCTCTCTCAGTATAAATGCAAGCCATAGTTTTTTTTTTTACTGGTAAAAATCCCATTTTAACTTATCATATTTTATAAATATACTGAATCTTTTACAATACTTTACTGACTGTAATATTATATTGTACATAATATAATAAATACTGTTCAGTTTATTACAACCCCATTTGAAATGTCATTAATTTCACGACACACTGTTTGCCGAGATGGGCTTAGGTTCGAAAACAGTTTACTTTTATCACAACAGATTCCAAACATTCTTTCATAAATTCGCCATCCGAAAATGTTTTCATTTTTTTTTGCAGTCAAAAATGAAACAGAATAATTTGCCTTAACAATATTGGAAGGTTGCTGTAATGCTGCACCAAACACTTTTTGTTGGGCCTTTAATTGCGACTCCTTGAGCTTTGATTGTTTCACTTCTTTATCGAATTTCAAATAACCCTTATGTTTTGTTTCGCAATGCCTCATTATATTCCTTAAATACAGCAACGACTTCTAGCCAAATTACCCACAATAATTTTGTATTTAGAACTGTGAAGAAGTACTTTTCTTCCCATTCCTCGCTATACTTTCTATTTTCGTCCGCTATTCTTCTTTTCTTTGCAGTCATACTGAAAACAAAAGAGATATTAAATATATTTATTTTTAATTGTTAAATTAAAAGTAATTTGTAATTTAATAGCACAACCGATGGGTTAATACATTAGGAATTCTCGTGTACCTGCAATCGGTATTCAATAAGAAGTTAGAGTAAAGTCAACGTCGGAAGACACCAAGCTGCGCAAAAAAAAGTGACGTCAGAGCGTAAAGCTCAACAAAAAAATATACGTTTGAAAAAATAAAAGTTTAGGTTATGTTACTTCGCGTTTGTTGCCCAAGAATACAATTTTAGATGTAAAATTTTTAAAATAATCATAAAGTAAAATCATATTTTATTGTCACAGTTACAAAATCTAGTTTTTTTAAAATACATTTGCCAATAACAATGTAAAATTTTTTTTAGTTACGAAGGCTGTCAAAGTTACTTTCACATCGTTAACCACGTTGTCATTTCATTTTTTTTGTTGTGATAACTGGCATTATCAACTACGATAACAGATTTTGGTGGTAAATTTGGTATGCGCTGCTGTTCAATCCATCGTTTATAATTTATAAAATTCATGTCGTCATGATAATCTCCTGATTTTTGGCCAGATTTAAATATTAGCAGAGCATTATTTATAAAGCCCATTTCACCACCTAAAATAATGATAAATAGCAACATATTTACGTTATAAAATTAAATAAACATACCAGCATGTACGATTATAAGGCGATTTCCTTTTCCAATAGGAGATTTAAGACCTGCGTTTGTCCCATCTGTCCACGAATATGGTGTCGTATGAGACGAATGTATGTATGTTTCATCTAAAATTTCATAAGATTATGCAGTAGAATATATAGTTTATAATCTTCAAAACTAACCTGTGTATATAATTGGTCGTCCTGCTTTCCGATAATTAGTGTTCGAACGTATATATGCACAACGCAAAGAATCAGATGTTTCTTCCACCTACATAAAACCCAAGATAAGATATGATTCAAAATGAATCAATAAACTTACCTGAAGCCCATTTTTAAAAGTAAACTTCTAAATGACGTTTTCTTTCCCGAATATCCAATTGTTTCATCATCTTTAATGAGGTTATAAATTCTTTCGACAGTAAGTTTCTGCTTTTCGGTTATGTGAAAATTATGAATAATACGACAAATGACTTGTTCACCACAGTTATCCACCGAAGATTTAGTAGAAAGTTTAGGTGTTGGGGTTGCATTTGCAAACGTAATTTTCTCTCCACAATCAATGGCTCGACCTTGTTTCAAAATACGAATTACTGTGCTTTTCGATACCCCAGTTGCCTGCACAACTGTCCAAAACGTTGCCTATAAGATTGCA